>WUAM01000287.1:44402703-44492547 GCA_024336885.1 Actenoides hombroni
GTAATTAACTATTAACTATTAACTTATTCTATATATTAACTATATAATTAACTATATATTACTATATAATATTCCCATGTTATTCCATATTTTGTGGTCTACTTGATACTGATTCAGTCTGTTCATTGATGAAGACATCAGTAAATTTGTACATGACTGAAGGCTTTTAATGTGATGTTGCTAATGATTATCAAGTAGTATTTTCAGATTGTTCAAAATAAAACCCTAACTCAATTCTTCAGGAGCAAGGAGGGGAATTGACTCCAAAATACTTGGAAAGACTGTACGTATTCTCTCTCATGTGGAGTGTAGGAGCGTTACTAGAACTGGAAGACAGATACAAAATGGAGCATTGGCTTCGAAACCATGCAACAATAAAACTTGATCTTCCCTGTATCGCAGAAGGCAGTGAAGATACCATGTTTGATTATTATGTGGCATCTGATGGTTAGTAACCCAGCTGGATGGTATGGTGTAAAACTAAAAAGTAATTTTTACGTTGTTTCTTTCAGATAATGAATTCAGAAATTTTTTTTATTTTATTTTTTTGGTGTTCCATAGCAAGTGTTGTTTTACAGATACATTTTACTGGTGATGTTGTATAAAGCTTGTTTCCTGTGAGAAATCAGAATATGGATGTATTGCTACAGAAAGTTGCATGGACTTTGTGCTGAAGAATTGTCAAGTGAACAAAAATAGACAAGCCTTGATCTTGTCATAATACACGTAGGAAAGAGGAGTAAGCCTCTTAGATCTGACTCGAGAGAACCTATGATTATATGATTCTATAGTTTTGGTATGAATTTACAGAGTAGGAATATTGTATGTGAGACAGAAACACTGACAACATGAATCATCTCAAAGGAAAATAAAGAAAGAGACAATGTCTTGTATTTCTAAAACATTAACTTAATTTTTTTCTTATTAGGTAAATGGATGCACTGGAATACACGTATCGAAGAGTACTTATATCCGAGTAGCAGCACTCCAGAGTATGACTCCATTCTTGTGCCTAATGTTGATAACGTGAGAATGGATTTCCTTATTGAAACTATAGCGAAACAGGGCAAGGTATTTTTTCAATCTTCCACATCTAAATAGTACTAATGTTATACATTATCAAGTTTTTGAATTAGAAGTGAAATATTATATTATTGAAAAGGAAGTACTTCATTTTTTAAAATATAAAATGGTGATTCCAGGAGCTACATTGATGTAAATATGCTTGAACTCTTGAATACTCAGTACTTCCAGAATTTTTTTGTCTTCCTCTTACCCCTCTTTTCTCTAGTGGAAATAACTGTAATTACAACTGAAATTAAATCAGAATAGAAGTAAATTTTTCATATAGCTGTTAGTGAAGGGACAGCTCACAGGGCAGTAGAGTGCCAGCATCTGCTAGTATGAGTTATGCCCACACGGAGCAGTTACAGAGTTCATGTACATTTAGGTTATGGAACCCATTCTTTACCAGAACTGTGTCAGATAAGCATGATATGGTAAATAACAGCAATTAAAATCTTTCAGATACTGAGGCTCTAGATTGTATATCCTTTTTCAGATAATCAACTCCTTTTACGAATAATCCATTTTTTAGTTAAATTGTGCTGAGTGACATGACCATTAATTGCAAGTATTTTTAACTTTTGAGGACTGCAAAAGTCTGCAAGACATGAATTGTTTTGCTTCCATGTGTCCTTTGCTGAGAATTCTCTTTACAGAACTTCTCTAACGTCATTTCAGTTGAAAAGCTAAATGGGATTGTGAGGCTTTGCCAAGACACCCAGCTCATGTGTTTCACCTAATTTCAATGTTGTCTTTGTCTAGGCTGTCCTACTAATTGGTGAGCAAGGAACTGCAAAGACTGTTATCATCAAAGGTTTTATGTCAAAATATAACCCTGAAAGCCACATGACTAAGAGTTTGAATTTTTCATCTGCAACTACCCCATTAATATTCCAGGTATAATAGTCATTCACTTTTGAATACCAGATGACTGCATTCAGGGATTCTTCTGAGAATTTTCTAGGAGGATGATTCTGAAAATGGTTTATTTAATTGAAAATGAGTGCAGAAACAAAAAAGCACCTGCTCAAAAGTACTAAGTGTCCTAACACATGATTTAAAAGTCTTCTTTAAAAAACATGTTCCCTTTAATTTCTTCAGTAGCTTTTGAGATATTTTGGACTATTACAATACTATGCATATTATTTGCTTCATCCCATTTTATGTTTTTTATGTCAAATGTATCAGTTATCACTAATTAGATAGAGCTGTCAGTGACTTCCCTTGGATTTTGCTAAAAGCCATGAGTAAAATAAGTGCTACCCACAACATTCTGTCATAAAAAGTATGCTGTCTGCAATTTAAATTTCAGTAAATTACATTACTTATTTAAAAATAACACAAGCAGTGCAGCTGCTCTAAATAGAACTATCAATACTTAAATCTTGAACTGTACTGCCTGGCCAAATTTCTACTGAGCTGCTTTGAATTATTTCAAGTTTCTTTAACCTGTTGGCAATATATATGGGAAATATTTTTAATGAGGTTTTGTATGCCAAGCTAAAGCACTGTCTGTGCTGTAATCAGAAGTGTGCTGTCTATTAACTTGATGCGTCATCTATCATCTGGCTCTATAACATAGTAGAAACTATTAACATACTTAATATGCTAGTATGGAATTTTGATCTTATTTTCCTTAGTACTCTTCCTTCTATTGATTGGGCTACAGAAACAAAAAGTAGCGTTGGTGCGATGCCAAGCTTATTGATGATAGATGATAGTCCGTTGATTACCAAGACACCTGAAATAGATGTGCAGCTCTAACAGTCATGTCTCTAGTAGTCTAGACCCAAACATTTTCTGTTATGACACATCTGCTTTTAAATTATGCTGACTTTCTAAAATCTTGGTCTAATTGATGCCACTTGTATAATAAGGCTTTCCAGGCTCCTGCGCAGGAGCCTAGTCACAATATAAGAATGCAGATACTTAGATTTGCACTGAAGAATAACTATACATGGTTAAGTGAGATTTCACTCGGTATAGAGAAATAACTGGACCTTAAGAAGAATGGAGCAAGGGAAAAAATAATGGGAAGAAAAGCAGTGGTAAGTCCACTACTGAGCAAGATTTTATCAAGTCTATTTATGTATGCGAGTTTAACTATCACTGTATGCTTTTATGAAATATATTGTTGTCTGGTGGGAAAGTCTTCAAGAAACACACCTTTCAGATCTGTCAGATTATTAGTTTAATCTTTATTGCTAGTAACCATCATTGGTAGTAACTGTTTTGCCAATAAACTAATAAAATGAAAAAGTTTGACATGGTTGTCTAACCTAGACATTTGTTCTATCTCGTACCAGCCTAATGCTGCATAGCATGAGATTTCAGACAATCTAGCTGAACTACTGCAATTATCTCCAGCAGATGTGTTGGCAAAATTTTCCTTGGTAAAACCATCAATATGTTTAAAGATGGAATCATGTACGAAAGGAAGGGCTCTTTGTAACTATGCTAATAATTGCTTTTTAACAGCGTACGATAGAAAGTTATGTGGACAAGCGTATGGGCACAACTTACGGTCCGCCTGCAGGCAAAAAGATGACAGTCTTCATTGATGATGTGAATATGCCCGTAATAAACGAATGGGGAGATCAGGTTAGTTTGTAACACAGGAAAAAAGGAGGTGAAAGATACTTTCTTTCTTTCCTGGCTTCTCTTCTAAATCAGGCAGGAGGGCGCAAATCTGATAATGTAGTGCTTAATTTTTAAACAGTCTTTTTGAAGAACCCATCTAGTTTTATAATGTCATGAATTAATAGAAAATAAATATACTAACTACAAAAAAACAGTTCAAGTACTCTTTAAAATATGTCTGCATAATTATAACAGTGTTTTTCACCAACACTCAGTTTTAAATGAAAAAAATAACAAAATTTAATTAGAAAAAAAAAGCCTTTGGCATAGAAATTGTGTGTGGACAATAATTAAAATACTGTGAATGCTGAGAGGTAAGAAGTGGCTTCTCTGCTTTAGGAAAAATGGCAGTAGTCATTACATACATTTTGAAGTATATTGCTTTGAAAACTAATGGCTGAAATGTTTTCATCTGATCAAACATAAAAGCAGGGGGTCCATTTATGGCTAAGAAAAGGAGTCTGTCATTCTTTCATATGGAAGTAATTCTATGTCTGCAGCATGAAAAACCATGTTTGTGATTGTTGCATGTGAAAATTTCTTCAAAATATTTCATACCAAATGCAATGTGTGAAGATGCATCACTTTGGGCTTAATTAGAATAAAATGGAAATATTGTGTTAAAAGGGAGAAGTACTTCCAATACAACAGTATTTGTAATCATGCAGCATTCAAGCGAGAGTGAATTAAACTATGCAGGATTAATTCTAAGCTAGGGATTCCCCACTACTCCCAGGATTTTTAGCCATAGATGCTACCAGTGAAAAGGACAATCTAAATATACTTATTCCTAGCAGTGTATTTTTCTCCTGAAGCAAAGAGGAGTTTAGGGGAGAAAATAATGATATACTCCTTATTAGGTATTTTGAGTGCATAAGTGTGTTTTGGTTTTCATTTAGTTGTGTGTATAATATTCTGTTATATAATACATGGTTATTTTACAGGTCACTAATGAGATAGTTAGGCAGCTGATGGAACAGAATGGACTGTATAACCTGGAAAAGCCTGGTGAATTTACCAACATTGTGGACATTCAGTTTTTGGCTGCCATGATCCACCCTGGGGGAGGTCGCAATGACATTCCACAGAGGCTCAAGAGACAATTTGCTGTGTTCAACTCTACTCTGCCTTCTAATTCTTCCATTGACAAAATTTTTGGTAAAGAGAAATATGATTTGTAGCCATCCCATTTTTTGAAAATTATAGTTGTTTTTCTTTATCCCTCTACTTATAAACATTATGATTAATACAGAGGCTTAATTCCCCTCTTATTTGCTTGCCAGCACATTTTCCTTCAGTAGTCACTCCCTACCTGCAACTTCAATCTATCTGTAAGTTTTTCAGGTCCGGTAACATCTCTGAATTTATTGATTTGCTAAGTGTTAGGAAGAATGGCATGAAGGCCATTCCTAGTTTCAGTGACAGTGCTGGAGAGTTGTTAAGGTGCTATTGGTGCTAAGAGTGAGTGACTAATGACTAGACTTTCGCAAAGGACAGGATCATATTGATCTCAGAGAAGAGATTAGCTATTGAAAGGCTGTGGAAGTTGTTTTTCATAGACAAAATAACATTATAATGGAGAGTTAAGAGCTAAATACCCAGTAAAGTGCTAGCAGAATGGTATTAAGACAAGATGAATAAAGATTTGAATAAAGACTGGAAAGCCATTTCATTAAATTAGAAAATGTTTTGGGGATTAAAAAAAAAATCAAAACAAAAAGAAATTTAAGATCATAGCTCTTGCTGTTGCACTAGTGTGCCTTAGAAAAATCTTTCCTTTGGCAATTTTAATTATCCCCCCCTCCCCCCCCCGCCCCCAGGTGTAATTGGCAAAGGGCACTATTGTAGTGAGCGGGGATTTTCAGAAGATGTGAAGAAAGCTGTATCCAAATTGGTTCCACTGACACGCAGGCTGTGGCAGATTACTAAACTAAAAATGTTGCCCACACCAGCCAAGTTCCATTATGTCTTCAACCTTCGAGACCTCTCAAGGATTTGGCAAGGAATGCTGAACACTACATCAGAAGTGATCAATGAACCAAAGGTACGTGCAGCACATCAGTGGCTTTGTTATAATTAGTGTATAATTACTGTAGCAAAGAGGATGAAAAGTCTAACTTCTTAGCATTTGAGTCTGCTTTAGAAAAATATAATTTCTGATTAAAACAAAGTTAGTGTTTTTTTGAGCCAAAGATGTTTAGTCCACTTTTACAGCACCAACTGAAATGACAACTTTGTTTCATAACTATAACAAAAAACACTTCTTTGGCAGATGAATTTGTTTCTCTCTGCTTGTTCTATTACTGACAGATGGTGCTTTGTTTGAAAGAAGTGAGAAAAGTATGAGAAGCAATGAGCTTGTTTTAACCCAATGAAAATACGTATATATTGATTAAAAATAATAAAGAGTATCTCTCTCTACGCTAGTTCTTAAGGCTTTCAGTCACTGCATAATATCTGACAAATGATTTCTTACAGCTTAAAAGGAAGAAGTAGTAATGAGTCAAAATGATTATTTTTTTCCATAATTCACTTTTTTTTTTTTTCCAGAAAAGCTCAGTACTTCATGTATAATTTCTCTTTTAATTGTTTTAAGGAAAAGTCATTTAGTATTTTGAGCACTGAAACATGAAGTGCTGGAAAAGCGGTGTTTATGATAATAATGGGAAATTTGTTATACATTTGGGTTATATAATCACTTCATGTTTAATGTACTTCCCTGCTTGTTGAATAAACTCCTGAATTCTACTAAATCTAAAATTTAAATTTTAGAATGTATTTTAATTTATGAAGCTAAAAATATAGAGCAATAAGATGATCATGTGTGTGATCATATTCTCAATGTCTTCTGAAGTATAACAGACAATTGCTCAAAATCTGATTGCATAAATTAGTTCTGAGACTTGACATAGTGTGTGTCATTTGTACAAAATGCTGTAGGCTCAAGCAAGAGATCTTCAAGGAATACTTGGAATTCTTTCTACTCCTGTGTACTAATAGTGTAGGATTAAAACCAGTGCTGCTGAGATTAAGAACCTGGCATGTTTTCCTTCTTCATTCTATGACACCTATGGGATGTGACATCTGTGTTTGGCATGAAATTATTCATGCCGTGATGCTGTTATTTCCACCCACCTTCTATTTAATGACAGTTTAAAAAGTGGTTTTATTAGTGCATAAACACGTGTTAAGAGGTATGGATATGGTTTTAGGGCTAGGGAAAAAAACCAACTCTTAATTCAGTAAATATTCTCCGGTTTGGGATGCTAGATTAAGGCTTCTTTGCATAGATAGCTGAATGTAAGCTTAAAATGCTATTGGGCAGAATGAGAAGCTCAAGATATCTCTCCTGAATAAACCTCAAAATAGTATTGTTTCTTTTCTAATGTTAATATGATTTGAAAATAAATAAAGAAGTAAAAAACATGTCTTTTAAATTGGCATAGCTTTGTTGCAAGCCTCATCTGACTGAAATGACTCTTTTTTTCTTTTTTTTTCTTTTTTTTTTTTTTTTTTTAAATATAGGTGCTGATAAAACTGTGGAAGCATGAATGTAAGCGTGTTGTTGCTGATCGTTTCACAACCTCAGAGGATGTCAATTGGTTTGATGCAACTGTGACAAAACTGGTTGAGGAGAAATTTGAAGAAACAAAAGCCTTGCTGGAGCCTGGAATTGATGCATTCTTTGTTGACTTCTTAAGGGATGCACCCAAAAGAACTGGTAAAGACGACCTCTGATAACCATGGAGATGGCAAGAGTAGGGAAGGGGGATATGATAAAATAGATGCTAATAGAAATATATCTTTAAAATGCATAGTAAGTTTATCCATCAAGAATGCATGTTCTGTCCAGTGACTTTGAAAGCAGTCTATATCACCAACACATATTTATATTAATAAGATTTTTAAGCCTGTATTTATATCCAGGTTATCTGTATGAGAGCGCCTAGCTTCCATTTCCATCAATGTGTTAGATAGAAAAAACTGTGAAATAGTGAACATGAGTCTATATGATTCTAAAACAATGAAAGAAGTGTAATATGACTGACTTGGAGTGGTGGGGTTGCATCACTAGATCAAGGATTGCACTCTAGCTGCCATGCCCTATAAAACTGGTGAAAGAATGCTGGCTTTGGGCTAACCCAATACTTTGTAGGAAATACCCAGTACATGATTTTGTAACAAATGAGTATTTCAAAATCTGATGAATGCTAGTAAAATCTCCTGGATTATCCATATGGCTTATAACAACATCTTTGTGTCTTTTAGGTAAAAACACTGTGCCACTGACCTTGCTAAATGACCTGGGAATATTTGTTAGTTGATGCAAAAGAACAAAAAACAGTTGTTTGGTTTTGGGGGAAGGTCATTATTTAAGCCATTGGATGATTCAATTATCTGTGTTCATATCCCTGCATGATGGACAGTGGAGGCAGTAAAAGATTAGAATGAGTGCTCAAATGTTGTTTAAGTCTCTTCTCAGAGAACTGAAATAGTCAGAAGGCAGTGACAAAGGGGTAGAGTAAAGGATAGAAAACGTTTGATTGGAAGAAATCAAATAGAAGTAAAAAGCAAACTGTTGTGAGAAAGTAGTGAAATGCATCCCTAAATAACTGTGTAAACTAAAACAGTGTAGAGAGGACGTGAAATGTTAAGTCAATGCATACCAAAAAAGTGAGGAGTGACTTCTAATGCAAAAAATTCAATCCACACTAGAAACGATTATATTGAAATGAAAAATAAATGCAAAAATGAGCATGTATTTATCAAATAACTTGCTTCCCAGTGACAATTTAAATGTATCTTCCTATAATGTGCTTTTTAGCATGAAACCATTTAAATACAAAGTAGGAGATCCTCATTTAGAATGGGTATGTTTTGTCCTCAGTATGTTTGTCAGAACCTTGAGAAACTCTTCCTGTTTCGGCTTTAAGTGAATGAAAACTAATCACTTTTTTTTAAGAGGTTTGGTTTTGTGTTAAAATGCAATTTCCTTTTACAGGGGTGTGTGTGTGTATATATATATTTGATTGGTTGTGGGTTTTTTGGGTTTTTTTTTTGTCTTGTCAGAACATGTATGATTATTGGACCACTGCTAATTTGTAAAATAAAAATATGCAAGAAAGAAATGGAGAAAAAATTAAAATGAGAAAAATGTTACAGATACTATTCTAAATACAATACAATTTCATTCCTGTTTTCTCACCTTTACTTCTCTTTCCACTGACTTCCAGTGCCTTATTTAAGTATTAGGGAAATAATTATTTTTCTGTAATTACTTATTTCATTGGTTTTAATTCCACCGGTTAAAGATAATATTGTGAATAGTATATTTCTTTGATAAGCAAGAGAAGGCTTAGCAAAACCGGTTGTTAGTAATGACTGACCTATGGTAATGGGAAAAATGTATCCTGCAGCATATAGATGGTGAAATATTGAAATTAATGGATCTAGCTGCATGTAAATGAGAGCAAAATTGTACTGTGCCTACTACTATTTTTTGAGGGAAACCAAACCAACCAAAAAACCTCATGCTGTCTGCTTGCTAGCACTCTTCCAGTGAAGGTTTCAATTATTTGCTGATGAAATATAGGCTGGATGAGCAGTGAGGTGGCTTGAGTATTGGCTGAAAGGCTGAGGCTAGAGGGTAGTGATCAATGGCATGAAGTTTAGTTGGAGGCCAGTAACTAGTGGTGTACTCCAGGGGTCAATATGTTGTCTTCATCATCCTCATTAGTGATCTGGATAATGGGGCAGAGTGTAGCCTTAGGAAATTCCCAGATAACACAAAACTGCAAGTGGTTGATATGCCAGAGGGTTGTGCTGCCATCCAGAGGGACCTTGACAAGAATGTCATAAGGTTTAATGAAGGGAAGTGCAAAAGTCTTGTACCTGGGGAAGAAAAATCCCATGCAGCAGTATATGCTGGCAGCCACCCACCTTGAAAGCAGCTTTGCAGGAAAGGACCTGTGGGTGCTGGTGGATAGCATCATCAACCAACAATGTGCCCTCACAGGAAAAAAGACTAGTGATGTCCTGGAAGGAATTAGAAAGAATGTTGCCAGCAGGTTGAGGAAAGTGATCCTTCCCCTTGGTTCAGCAGTGGTGAGACCACACCTGGAGTGCTGTGTCCAGGTCTGGGCCTCCCAAGTACAAGAAAGACACAGGCATATTGGAGAGAGTCCAACAAAGGGCCACAAAATTGGCTAAAGGACTCTCCCATGAGGAAAGCTTGAGAGACCTGGGAGTGTTCAGCCTGGAGAAGGCTCAGGGGGGATCTCATTCATGTATATAAATATCCAGAGGAAGAGTGCAAAGAGGAGGAAGTCAGACTTCTCAGTGGAGCACAGTGACAGGAACAGTGACAATGGGCATAAACTGAAACACATGAGGTTCCCACTGAACATCAGGAAACACTTTTTTACCATGAGGGTGACTGAGCACTGACATAGATTGCCCAGAGCATGTATGGAGTCTCTCTCCTTGGAGATACGTTCCTCTGCCAGCCTCAACCTTTCTGTGACTTCATTTGCCTTAACAATTCTTACTAATGAAGGCATGTCTCCTTTAAGCATGATTAATGTTTATGAATGGAATGAAAAGACAGCAGCACTATTTCCTCCTTTCCTTTGGGTGGGGAAGAGTTGACAATTCCTTGTGGCTTTCAGATTGCTCGATGAAACAAATGTATGCCTTTTCACAGTGAATATACTTCTTTTTTGTTGTTGTTGTTGTGGTAATTATTCACTTTAGTAGGTTTGTTTGTTTGTTTGTTTTTCCAATAGTGCTGTGATTTAATCAACTGAAAGTGCTTTTCTTTTACAAAAAAAAGATTATTTGCAATTTTAAAATGCAATATTTATTTAGTATCTGGTACTACTTTTGCTTCTAGCATCTAAGTTAATTTCCATTTTTCTTCATTCAAGTTTCAGATGTAGAGAAAGAAAGCTCCTTATTTTTTGCTGGTTTTGCCTTTGAGAATTAAACAGCTGAACTTTACTGTTCCTTGTGGGCAGGGTATAGGCGGAACTCTCATACATACATCTAATATGTAATATTATGCATAATAAAGCTGTTTCTGAGTGGTTAAAGACACTTCTAATTAACTTCACTTACTCATCCCCACATTGAGCCTTTGTCAATCATTTAAACCTCTATGGTTTATTCTAGGTGAAAAATCTGAGGAAGTTAATTTAGATATTCCCAAAATCTATGAGCCAATTTACTCCTTTCATCAGCTACGGAATCGTTTAAATATGTTTCTGCAAACATACAACGAGAACATCCGTGGTACTGGAATGGACATGGTTTTCTTTGAGGATGCTATGATTCATTTAATCAAGGTACAGTTTTACTGGATTGCCATTTGTTGTTCTTGTTCACTTGCCCTCAGTGCCTATGAGTGGAGGTATGCACAAATCAAGATAAATTACTTCTAAAACTGAAGCAAGTAATTTATTGCTAGCAAATACTTTGTCAGTGTGTGACTAGGCATTAAAACAACTTTTTCTGAAAATGCACTGAATAGAACTGTTCTTTTATATCTACCTTTTATGTCTAGTGGGATAGTGGTTCTCACTATTCTAACTCTATTTCAACCTTCTTATTAATTCTTTTGAGAGCCCTTCCTCTCTTTGGAATGAGTCTAATGAAATTCAGGTTAGGACATAATGAGTTGCTTATGAAGGAATAGGCACAGTAGAGTAAGAATAAATGTATTTCAAACTTCCTTTGTAGATCTATAGTATACTTAGTTCTTTTAAAATTCCTTTGAACATTGGAATATTGAGCATTGGAGATGACCATAATTTTTAGCACAGTACAGCTTGATCGGGTTGTCCACAGAGAAAGCTTCATTCAAAAGAGAAGCTTTTTTAAAAAAAAATTTAAAACCCCTATTGCTTCTCAATTACACAGTGAGTTTATCTGTATTTCTTATAATAAATTATTAAGACCTGAATCTTGGATTGTACTATCCTAACAAATAATACAATAAATAACAAAACCAGATAAATTTAAATAGAGTTGACAAACACATTGCAGCTGCAGTTTGCAAAATTTTGGAGTGGGTTCTTGTCCTTTCACAAAATTAGTCCTTTCTTTTTAAGGTCTTCCCTGCAAAATGGATGATGTTCTTTTATTAATTTCTATAGGAAAACTGTTAAAACCTCATCACACTCACTAAGTTTCTGGTTTATTCTCAGTAAAACATCTATATGAATTCACAGAATCACAGAATGTTAGGAGTTGGAAGGGACCTTGAAAGATCACCTAGTTCAACACCCCTGCCAGAGTAGAATCACCTAGATTAGGTCACAAAGGAATGCATCCAGGTGGGTTTTGAATGTCTCCAGAGAAGAAGACTCCACAACCCCCCTGGGCAGCCTGTTCCAGTGCTCTGTCACCCTCACTGTGAAAAAGTTTCTTCTTATGTTTACATGGAACCTCTTATGTTTACATGGAACCTCCTATGTTCCAGATTGCACACATTGCCCCTAGTCCTATCATTGGACATCACATCTGATCTGGTTGTGGACAGTGGGATGAGTGCTGCATGAAGTTCACAGTTAGTGCTGAAAATTCCTTTGAGTTGGAAATGGTCTGTTCATTTACATTACACTGTCCTGATTTGAAGGGAAATATGGAGCAGTAGGTAACTACTGCTTTTTTTGCTTTAAAATAATGAAATGGGAAAGAAAGCGAGATCTACCTAGGAGATGTTCCACTGTGACTGAATATTCATACTGGTATTGAGTACTTTTGTAATCAAGTGAACTAGAAGCTTAAGAAGTTTCATTATAAAGACAGCATTATTACCTGCTGTAAAGAATACTGGATATTTTGTACTGAATTTATCATGCCTGGGACAGTTTGTCTTTCTGATGACAATGAAGGGACCTGGAGACATCAGTCTTACTAAAGATCTTCAGATGGTATGGTATCTGGGAAATTACTATTTCCCTCCCAGTTTTCGCAATAGTCTGTCATGCTATGATAGCTCATCAATAGCAAATCACAGTTGAGATTTACTTGTGCTTTGTGGAAGTATGAGATGCAATTCCACTGATAATTGAAAGTTTACAGTGACGGAATCAAGTGGATGCTATGCTATTGAAAGGTTTACAGGAAATATTGCAAAGTACAAATGTCCAAAGAATACATTAACAGTTATATAGAATCTCTTAATTAAACCTTAAATTTTTCACTTGTTCTACATTTCTAACATAACTTTATTACTGCAGTAGCATAGGATTTTTGGGGGTGTAACTTTTACACATGGCAGTACTAAATGACTGTGATCTCACACAGATTTCTCGGGTGATTCGCACTCCTCGGGGAAATGCTCTTTTAGTTGGAGTTGGTGGCTCAGGAAAGCAGAGCTTGACAAGACTGGCATCTTTCATAGCTGGCTATGACACATTCCAGATAACGTTAACAAGGTGAGCATTAATTAAAGTTTAAGTACATTGTGTTTAAACTCTTCCTATAAATAAAACAGGTTCCCAGTCTCTGCAGCAGGAGAAAAAACAAGTGTAAGTTAACACTGTTGCCGAGTATAAAATCCATGAAAATCCTATGAGGATTACTAAATTTGCTTGATTTACTACAATAAGTTTGAATTTTTACCATCTTTGGAGTAGTAAACTCTTTTGTGCATCTCACAGAATGACAAGGAATATTAGCAGTGTCATGTCATCTTTGTGTCTTTACACAGTGCACTAAACTGTACTGAAAGTGTTTGTAGATAGAATCTATCCATAATACCTTCATGAATTTATCTTGTTATATTGAATAATGCCTGTGTGAGGAGGTGGAATCCTCATCCCTGTCCATTAATTTGCAGCACCTTATGTGTATGTCAGTATTTTTAACAGTCTTTTCCAAGTATATCTTGCCCTATTTCATATTGTTTAACCCAATGTGGTTTCTTTTGGAATAACTCATAAAAGATAAGAAAATAAAATATAAATCCTTCTCTGAATATTTTAGAATGTATGCCACCCAGAGTGTCTGTAGGACAAGTCAATGATCAGGAAATATTTTCAGCACTCAAATAAGGTATCATTGTAGAGAAGCTAAATTATTTTAATTCTTTTGCAGCTCTGTTGTCTGCAGAATAAATTGTAGATTCTCATGAGGGATTGCCTCTTGGTGAGGATCTCATCAGAGCATCTATCTGAAATAGGGATGACTGCAGGAGAGATTACAGTACAGTTGACAAAACAAGCAGTAACAAATTGTTGGATAACAGTCACAAAAAAATATGAAGCCACTAGATGGTGAAATACTGAATGAAGAAACTGGTGTGCAGCTTCCCCCTTAAAGGTGCCTCAGCACCTGAGGATTATAGGAAGACCTATATAAAGCCCATGAAAGAAAATGTCCAGAAAACATCTGAGGAGCCCTTATACCTAGAGGCTTATAAACCAAATGAATTACAGAAATTATCATGAAGAATAGACTGAGTGAAGATTTGAGTAAACATGATTTTAGAAAAGACTTATCAAAAGATTCTGGTAAAACATAATCCTGCCTTACAAACCCCTTGGAATTCTCCAAGTGGGTCAACATGCAAGTAGAGAAGTGTGATCTGACTGATAAAATTAAACTCCATGCTTTTCAAACCTTATGTGTTTATCTAAAACACATCTAATAATTTGTGCTGAAATACACCTGGGAAAAGTTTTTAATCCTTCTTGGATAGAACTGTTTGCTCTTTGCTAACCCAAAATTTCCTGTTCTGTGAGTTCTTTAAGGTAATAATTGTTGGATTTTGAATGGTTTCATTTAGTTCACCAAGACAGATGACAGTCATATTGCTAATTCAGTGTGGTTGTTTCAGGTCAGTATTTTTGGCTAATGTTGAGTAATTAACAATAACTCTTTCAAACATTATTTCCCCCCACAGATGAAATAAAGGGGCATAGAATATTTGTTTCTTTGTCCATTTCTAGTTTTAGTGATGCCTTTGCTTTTGAAATATCTTATTTATAAACACATATATGAAACCTTACTTTGGCTATTTTGTCTTTGCTGAAACACACAAAAAATTATATTCTTAATCACCAGGAAAAAAATCATAACATCAATGTATTTATTTCCTGAGCTCCTCCCTAGTCATGAGGAACTATTGCACAATTTCTGATTTTTCAGGTCATACATGAGTTTATTTATGACTACATAAGAAACTCTTAAAAAAGCTGCATGCAACCATTTCTCTGTGTTAATTTCCATTGGGCATCCTAGAAACCCCAGCTTTTGTTGCAGCCCTTTATCCAGCCAGAGGGATCATTCCAGTATAACCTTGTTTATTTTGTTTGTATGACAAGGGTTTGGTAATAGGGGGTGGGGATCTACAGGGATGGCTTCTGTGAGAAGCTGCTAGAAGCTTCCCCTTGTGTCCAATAGAGTCACAAGATGGACCACTTGCTGGCCAAGCCTGAGCCTGTCAGCAATGCAGGTAGTGCCTCTGAGATATCATATTTAAGAAGGAGAAAAACACTGTTGTGGAACAGCAGCTGGAAGCAAGTGGCAATGTGAAATAAACAATACCAAGGTCAAAACACCACACCTTGTCTAATGCTTGATTTTTAATCTCTTAGTTTGCTGCTGATCTCTTTCCTTTTTGTAAAACTGTGAGATCCATTGTGGGTGATGACTTTCACCAGAAGGAACTAGTTTGAATTTTTTAACTAGTCCATAAAATAAGTATCTTATTGCACCTAATCTGTGACAAAGTCCTGTGAGACAACGCCTGTCTGTCATTTAACTCTTTCTAGCAAAAAAAAGAAATAAATAGCATGATAACACTTTAGGTTGAGGATTTTTTTTGTTGACTTCGTTTTTTTTAGTAGGTTTGGGGTGTGGGATTGTGGATTTATTAATTCGTTTATTTATTGATGTGGGAGGTGGAAAAGAAGAAAGGATTAGGTATTAGATGTGAGACTTTGAAATGAGCGATGTCATTCCTCCTAATCTAAATGAAAATTCCTGGACTTGAAAACTTTTTTTGCCTTAAATTCCAAGAGAATGATTCTTAGTTAAATTTACTTGTTCTTTTTCTTTTAACCAAGATGGCCTTTTAAAAAAGAATGACTATCACTACAATTGTTCTTTTTTGTAGATCGTACAACACTTCAAACTTGATGGAAGATCTAAAACTCTTGTACAGAACAGCAGGACTGCAAGGCAAAGGCATCTGTTTTCTTTTCACAGACAATGAAATCAAAGATGAGTCTTTCTTGGAATATCTGAACAATGTTTTATCATCAGGAGAGGTAAGGGCCTTCTCATGATAATTTTTCTGCTTTTAAAAATTTTTAATTCTGTGGAAAATTAACTAAATTTATTTGAATATTAATTTACATGTCAGGGGAACACTTTCACAAACTAAAACTCAAGTCTTTTTTATCATAACAGTATTATAAAAAATGGAAACAATCCATTGTACTAGGTTAGAGTGAGGCAAAGCTATTGTAAAAATAAGAATGAGCATCATCATTCCGTACAGAGAAATTGTTTAAGTCAGACCCTTTTAAATGTGTTGATAAGCTGTCAGGTACATTAGAATAGGTTAAAAAGAAATTGAGACTTGGGGAACATGACTGAACTTTAATAAAATTGCCTGTTAAATTAAATATCATATTTGTTTAGAGTTAGATTTCATATGGTAAATTTCTGTGCAGAATAGATGGGATGGTCTTTATTACTTGTATTTATTTTTTTATATAATTTTATCTATTTCAGGGGTGTGTTTCAGAGTAATTTCTATTAGTTATTAGAATATTAAGAGGAGAAAGCAAAGCCATTGCAGATGAATTCTTTGTTTTTCACATGGTAGAGTGGGGTTTATTTTTACAGCAAGTTAGATTTCAGTGTGGCTCATGGAATTACTTCAGTAAAAGTTCTGGTTTAAACAAGTGGGGTGGGTCCCAATATCTTTAATGTCTGAAATGTACATCACTATACATTAACTGAACTTTATGCTATATACTCTATTTTGAATCATTTCATAAAGCATGAAAAAAACCTTCCTTTTTCTCAAAGGTGTCAAACTTATTTGCACGTGATGAGATAGAAGAGATCATTAGTGACCTCATACCCATCTTCAAAAAGGAACATCCACGTAGACCTCCAACCAGTGAGGTTCTATATGACTACTTCATGACTAGAGTCCGTCAGAACCTTCATGTGGTTCTTTGCCTTTCACCAGTAGGTGAAAAATTCCGAAATAGGGCCCTGAAGTTCCCTGCTCTCATTTCTGGATGCACTATAGATTGGTTCAGCCGATGGCCTAAGAATGCTCTAGTGGCAGGTAGGTGTAGGTTTTGTTTTTGCAGATATTTAATTCTCTGATTGGTGTTCATTAAGTTGTTTTAATTGCTTTGAGTTTTGACAGCACACAGGCAGAATAAACTTATTTGGTTCTAAAATGTGACACAGGTATTTTCTTCTTTAAAGGTTGCTCTATTTAACTGTTGAAATGTTTCTAACAGAGGACAGGCTTTGAACACAGTTTGAAGAAAAAATCCCTCTTGGAGATGGCTTAAAGTAAAGAAGGCAATATACTACTAAAGAAAGCGATTATTAGTGCCCATGCCTGTGATCAGGCATGCGGAGGAAGTCTGTGATTACCCAATCCCTAGCAGCTAGCAGTCAGATGGGTTCAGCAGGTGCACACTTTGGAGGTGGAAGAATACCAGATACTTGGCTATACTTTTTATTGATAAGTAAGAATGTTCAGAATCTGATGGTGGAGTGTAAAGAAGACTGGGTTTTTTAGAAGCTGGGAGAAAGCTGACATAGTACATGCTTTCATGTTTCATATTACTTTGTTTATAAGCTAAGAGTTTTCCCTGCTTACTTGCATTTATGTTTTTCTTTCCTAAGTGTCTGAACATTTCCTGTCATCCTTTGATATGGACTGCACTGCTGATACAAAGACAGAAATTGTGCAGTGTATGGGCTCATTCCAGGATGAAGTGGCAGAGAAGTGTTCTGATTACTTTCAAAGATACAGACGTTCTACACATGTGACTCCCAAATCCTACCTGTCCTTTATTCAGGGATATAAAACCACATACAAAGAAAAGCATGCTGAAGTGCAGACATTAGCAAACAGGTAAGCTGCTCAGTTTACTACTGTCCCTTCTGTAGCTTTCTTCCCCATATAGATATTTTCTGATAGGTTTCTTATAGGATTTTAAATTTTTTTTTTAAATTCCTAAAATTGTGTCAAGGTGTAATTTGACTAAATTTTATAGGTGCTCTTGGCCTATAAGTTAAAGACTATATGTTTTTGGAAGGGGAAAAGGCTAGTGATGTATGAGAAAGCAAGGTGGTGGGAAAATAGTTGAATATAAATTATTCCTATGTGTTTTTAATACTTAAAAGATCCATGTGTAACTTCATAATATATTCAAAATAGCATTTGATCTACCAATAAGCAACTTTTGTTTTCTTGCTAAACAGTTGTATCGTTCTGATATGAATGTGTAAGGAATACTCTTGGTGGTTTTGGTTTTGTGATCACAGAGCCTAATCTAGGCTGATGAGATTTTTTACATGTAGATTATTACAGTGGTTTTGTTACATTCATCCTCCTGTTCAGATATTTTATTAAACTAATGAAGTCTATTTGCAGATTTACCTTCATGTCAGAAATACTCAAATAGAATGTAAAATTAGCATTTAGTGTATCAGTTGGTATCATCCTTAAGAAAAACTGTCTTCTCATTTTTGAAAGATTGGCAGAAAGAGCTTGAAGCCTTTAAGAGACTCAAACTAGTTTATTTCACCTTGAAACATTCTTTGGCTTCAAAGCCAAAATGAATTACGAATCTATAGTTATGTTATGGGTGAAACCTTGTAAAACAGAGAAGTCTGGCCTGTTTGCTACCTTCTGACACCTTGAGCATACCAGATTAGTTCATGCATGTCAATTTGTTTTGTTTAACCTTAGTTGCATAGTCTGAATCACCTTGGCAGCTGCTACTTTTTCTCTGTTCTCCTGTATTTGTTTAGCTGTCTAAGGGCTGCTTAACCTTTGCAGTGGCAGCCTCTGTGGAGGCCACTTTGACATGCCTGTGAAGTCCCAAGTGAGGGCTTACTTTCTGATAGGCAAAAAGCAAGTTTGAAGAGGTATTTTCATGCTAAATGAGAAAAGCGTTATATCAATGCTATCTTTCTATTATTCTTTTTTGGTTGGTCTTGATTTCAATATTTTTATTTTATTAGCCATTTCAATATCCTCTTTGAACAAGAAATAGTGATGTGAGTTATTTCTCAGGATTCTAGTAATCAGAAAACACTTTCTGCTGTATAGAATTCAGTTCTTTATCAGGTAGGAGGAGCTCAACAGGGACAGTGACAGTTATTGAACCAACATATAGGATTTTTATGCAATGATAAAGACATACTATTTGACTTAGATGCACAGACTCCCTTCATGTAATTCTTCATTGTTTGCTTTCTTGATTCTGAAGACATCAGACATCTGTGTGAAATTTCCTGTACAAGTTTTATTTTGGTTGTAAAACATCTTTTGCTGGTGTTCCCTCAGATTGATGTGATTCATTCTATTGATGGAATAATTTGGAAAGCAAAGTGTAAATTACATAGGGAACTACATTGTTCTTACTTTTCTTTTAAACTCCAGAGTGAATACAGGACTAGAAAAATTGAAAGAGGCTTCTGAGACAGTGGCTGCTCTAAGCAGAGAGCTAGAGGTAAAAGAAAAGGAACTTCAAATTGCCAATGAAAAAGCTGATATGGTATGTACAGACTTCAAAGTTTCTCGCTGTTTGATTTATTTATTAAAATTTTTGTTCTATTTTGAAAAGATTAATGAAGTAAAAGGAACTTAAGAGTTGGGGGAAAAAGGGATCTTCAAAACTTATGTGACAGAAGTCATCTTGTTTGATTTTTCTGGTTCTGGATTTCAACAGATAAATTTTTTCAACAAAAAATAATACATTCTTCCAACTAGGCGTTTTCTTTAATATTTGGCATATGTGGTTTCTCATATTGCAGGTATTGAAAGAAGTTACTGTAAAAGCACAGGCCGCTGAGAAAGTGAAAGGTGAAGTTCAGAAAGTGAAAGACAAAGCTCAGGCTATAGTAGACAGTATCTCAGTTGACAAAGCTGTTGCTGAAGAGAAGTTGGAAGCTGCTAAGCCTGCTTTGGAAGAAGCAGAAGCAGCCTTACAGGTTAGTACATAGACCGTACATGGACACAACAGTTTTTACCACTAAGAAGATGGTCTGCTTTGAAAACAGGCAAGATTGCAGGTGCATCACTTTGACTCATCAGTTGACAGAAAGTATAAGCAAATAAATATACATGTTTGAGGCTTTTTAGGTTCAGTTTTGTTTTTCTTTTCCTACTGGAGTGCCAAAGCAAAAGAGGCAGTTTTTCAGAAAATGGCAAGTTTTAACTTTCATTTGAAGCTATAGTTGATATATGATGTGTTGCAGGTTGATAGTAGACTAGTAATTCAATGTTGATACTGTTGTAAAACAGCATTGTGTGCAATGACTGAAGAAATGCCTTCTGTATACAAAGTTACAGTTCCATCCAAATTTAAACGTGCTGTTATGTTTTATGTTTTCATTTATGAATTGCATTTTGAATAAGTATGCTGATCCACTCTTTTCTGCCTTCTTCCAAAAAAACTTTTTTTTTATGAGTTGTGAAATTACCCGTATTTCTAGCATTTGCCATGGGACTTCATGTCTTTCAACATGCTTTTTTTAAAAGAGTGATAAGTGTGCCTGTATCTTTACCTGATGTGTCATTAGTGATGAAAAAAAAGATTAATTTTTGTTGAGCTTGCATAGTATTTTTTTAAAATGCCTCTTCAGCTGATGGTATAAGAGAATATCCCTCGAGGCATTTCTGTCATGAGCAGCAGTAGTGGGATCTGAAGGAAGCCTAGTACTAGAGGCTAGCAGAGAGCTGGCATCTCAAGAAACAGAAAAGAATGAAGGAAAAAAAAAAAGGATAGATAAACCTCAAAGGTTGTTATATAGATTTACTGCAAGGTTTTCCTTTCCACTTGAGAGGCTGCCAGCAGTAATGATGGTTAAAGACTATTGTGACATTCCTTCAAATCAGTCTTCAAATTCTAGTATAAATAAGTTTTCATGGATCTTCTGAATGTGTGACTTCACTTTGAGAAAGAGGTGCCTAACAATCTCTGACTGCCATCATTCTTGAAGGGTGGAGTGGAAATGTCTAAATGAAGGCTGACTACATGACAGCTGGTAAGAGGAATAAGCCAGCAGGTCTGTATCACAAGATCCCTGACACTTACCTGCAGGAGAAAGATTAAAAAAACCCCCAAAACCAAAACCCACCCAAAACACAGAATTGTACAAACATTCTGCCAAGAGCATAAAGAAACAATTCTAACTGGGCAGTGTCTGAGGTATGAAAAGAGCATCAGTGTCCTGTCTTGCATCTTATTATAGCCTACTTCCTGGTTTTGACTAAAGTAACCAAACCAAAACAATACTGCTCTTCTTGAAATTTTGGATCCTAATAAATGAAAATCTGATTGTAAGGAAAAGCTACACTAGCATTATTATGAGACTTCACAATGGAGAAAGGTAATTCCTTTGTAATTCTTGCATTTGCTATAATGAAATGCTTTGCCTGTGTCTGAAGGGAAAGGAAAACAATCATAAAGCCAAGCTTATCAGCATGTATATCTGTATTCTCAGCATGCATAAATTCATTCAGGAACTTCTTTAAGCAAGAAAATACTCTGTAGGAGTCTATACAGGGCTACATCTCCAAAAAAGAATCTCACAATCATTATGGATTTGCAAATTTCCAGCTAGGGATTCCTATAATGGAATTCTGCTGGCAGTGTAGACAAATGTCTATTAAAATATTTGCTAAGCATAAAGGTCACTCCCCAGATTAAAAGAAAATCTGTAGTTGGTTATTTCACTCAATTTTGTACATGTGTTAGGACTGCTAAATGTTATGTTAAGAGACAGGTAGGTACGGAACAGTTTATAAACATTTTTAAACATATAGTGAGAATATGGGGTTTTTTTAAGTTTGAGTAAGAATTGTCACAGTTCAATACAAGTTAGTTACACTTTGCCCTGCAATAAAAACGGCACATGGAACGCACAGCTGGAAGTAAATAAATAAATGTAAATTAAGTGCAACTTTGTTTGCCACAATTTGGATGGTAGCAAAAACGTATGGGCTGAATTTCCTAGGCATCACTGAGAAATACTGATTAAAGTCACCACGCAGATATCTGGAAAAACTCTGCTGTATGTTTAGGTGCACAGTGAACCCAATGTCCTGCAAAATATTGAAGGGAAACAAAGCACGAGCAGAAGGACAGTAGTCAGGATAATATGCAATAATTTACAGTCTCTTGAAATATAAACACGAGCAGTTAAAATCTTCCTTTATGAATTCCCAGTGAGGCGTGTGCTGGGCTAGAAGCAAGGTGTCATAACACCTGCAATAACCTGTTGCTTAGTGTTTGTCACTGTGATGTACTCAGGCTGATGAAACTGCCTGTGAATAAGCAAATCTTCTGGTCCCAGTTGTCTGTTACAGGAGTGGGCCTGCCCATCAGCAGTTACCAATGTGCAGTGGTTTTTTGCTCTGTGCGCAGTGCAGTTTGCACTACTGCTCCAATCAGTGTTTCTCTAAGGAGATACCTGAAGTAGACTTTTCTGACAGCCCTCTCTGATTCATGATATATGTCAGAGTTATAAGTTATGGTATTAGATTGGTACTCTAGGCTTGCTTGACCTTACTTAACAGGGTCTAGGTTTTCATACATCATTATAATCTATTTGTTCTTCTCGCAGGCCTGCTTCTGCAACAGGAAAATTTCCAGTAAGATGAATCAGAAGATGCAGTTCTGTACATGTCTCAGGCCTTCTTGCTGGTTTCCTTAATTCACCTTCACTTGCCAAATATCAACAGAATGTATTTCCCTTTCTAGACTCAGTATCTGGTCAATAGGTTTGCTTATTTAAAAAAATAGGTAAAATTTCAAGATGTTTCTGTTTTGCTCTTTGTCAAATATGTGCATGGTAGTTCTAAGCTTTTAGGTGCTGCCGTGGAGGTGGATGAACTGAGGTTTCCTAGTAGTTGCTAGGAGGTAGTAGTGAAAATCTGGTTGGAGAGTCATTTTAGCTTCATGCTTTTTAGAGGTAAAATTATTTTCAATCAAAAATAATATGAATAATTTTTTTCTTCTCCAATGGATTAATACTGTTGGTGAGCTTGTGCTCTGTGGCTTTTTAAATAAACAATAACAGTAATTGCTTTGACCTTTCTTTTAAATTCATAGACAATAAAACCTGCAGATATTGCCACTGTCCGCACACTGGGTCGACCTCCTCACCTCATTATGCGTATCATGGACTGTGTGTTACTGCTCTTCCAGCGAAGGGTGAACAATGTGAAAATTGATCAAGAAAAATCCTGTACCATCCCATCATGGCAAGAATCTTTGAAACTGATGACAGCAGGGAACTTCTTACAGAACCTACAGGTGCATGTGCAACCTTCTTTTTGAAATTTTTTAAATTTAAGAAAATCAGGGGCACTGTTTTCTCTGGTGTCCACAGGAGAACAAATGTGCAAGGGGAATCAAACACACAGTTGATGTGACATTTAAGTACTTAAAAATAATGTCATAATTAAATAAACTTGAATCCTTCTGGAAAAGTCAGATCGTAAATCAATTATAGTTTCTCATAACTAAGACAATGAAATTACTTTCAGTGACAAATGATTCAAAGCTTTAAGCATCTGGTTTGAATAGCCATTACTTATCTGCTTCATTAAACCTGATAGAAAACATCTCTTTTTTTTTTTTCCTGGTACCTAACTTGTCATTAATTTTCAGCACTGCAACTTGTACAGTGGCTTGCAAAAGAATAGTTGATTATCAGGCTGTACAAAATCAGATTTAATTTTTTTTTTTAATTTGAGATTTTCAGCTCCATAGCATGTGTCTAGGGAAATCGGAAGAGTAACTGGTGAATAAATCCTTGTTCATAATTTAAACTAATAATGTTATGATTAATTTATGCAGAGTAAATTGTACCTTGTCCTGCCTCACCGGATGTTATTAACCTCTGATTTCTGAATTTTGAGGAATTTACTTCATCTATCTCTGGTCCAGGGGGAAATCACAGCTGGCAGTCTTGACCAATTTTACATGCTTGGTAGTGCCATGGATGCCATTTATGTAGCATTCACGTTGCATCTACTTGTAAGAATTTTTAGTTCACTGAAGGGCTTCAACATTTCATTGCTTCTGCATAAATAAACCTATTTGTGCTTCAGGGAACAGCTATTTTTCAAGTCCATCAATGATGGATGTTCATTATACCTTGTAAGTATATCTTTAAAGAAGGCCAAGCTTATATAGAATATTTGACCATCAATATAAATTTGAGGGAGAAAATTGAGAGCTTTTGGGGATGAGGAGTGGAAGACAGGTTTTTCAGAGACCCGTTCTTAAGGGTCAAAATAAATTAAAATTTAAAACTGAAACATGTTCCACTAAAGAGAGAAAGCAATTTAAGGGGAAGATAGCTGGCTTGTCCTTTGAAAGGACTGCCTTTTAGAATGTATGTTTATGAACCAGAGATAAGCTTTTCTGTTTCTTTTTGAAGATTGTTACTTATTCAGTCTTGAGGAAAAAGAAATTTCAAGCAGCATATCAGTGATACTTTGTATCAACAATTAGCTGTGCAAGAGTAATGGACAGGGTAAGATAGTGAAAGTCATAAATGAAGGCAAACTGATTTGCATTTGGTAAGAATATGCAACGGGGCAGAATGAATTTGGCAAGCTCTTGAAGATGCATGAGACGGAACTTCATATTAGCCATTTGCAAGTAACATTTGTGATCTTGGCAGTGCTCTGTGTGTGCTGAAATACATATGTGTATAGTTTACTGGTATTTGCAAATATTTTACATTATGTATATTGCAATATTTTATTTTTTTTTAATGTTTAGCAATTTCCAAAGGACACAATTAACGAAGAAGTGGTAGAACTTTTGAGCCCTTATTTTGAAATGGTGGACTACAACATTGAGACAGCTAAGAGAGTATGTGGGAATGTCGCTGGCCTTTGCTCGTGGACCAAAGCTATGGCTGTATTTTTTTCCATCAACAAAGAAGTATTACCTTTAAAAGTAAGTCTCTTAATCAGTGGGAGGCACACAAACACACTTTGCTCCCTCTCCTCCCCACCTGTGTGCACTTGAGTAGATCATCTGCTGGGAACATCAGCTGAATTCTTCAAACTGGTGCATGCCTTTCTAGGAATTTATTATCTTGCAAATAGTAACTCTACAGCAAAATATATTTCAAATGTAATACCACTTGTAAGTTGTCAAAATTATGGAAGAGACTGTGCAGTTTTATGACTCTGGACCCCTTCTGAATGGGCTTGAAGCAGCTGTCATCTAGTTTAATTCACTGTTGCAATTGCCTTACCTTAATTAAGAATTCAGTTGGAAAAAACTCGAGAACTGATTCTTTTAATGTTCCAGCTCTCAGTTCATAAGAAGACTGTTACAGAGACTCTGTCAGTGTTATTTAGAAAAAAATGGGCCTAAATAGATATTAAAGGTAAGAATAAAAGTAAGGAAGAACATGGTCAAGCATGATTTTAACACAGAATAGGCTGTATTTGTAATGGGGGTGACTGAAAGGGAAGCAAGATTTGTAGTTAGAGGTAGTATGTTTTATTAAACAAAGAATGTTGGTTGGAGAAATCAAATAGGCTTCAGTGCCACCAGTCTTTTTTGCAGACCAGATCAGACTAATTTTTGTGTCAGATGGAGAATGACTTATATTCCCAGAAATTTTTCTTTGTTTTTTTTTTAACTGATGTTAGACCAACTGCTTAACTACAGCTACATGCATTAAGAATTTAGTTTGTTGTAAAACTCAAATAAAAGGTTTCAATGAATGATGAAATCACTACTGAGCAGTTTGATTTTGAAATGTAGTGTTTATTTGAGAAACATTATAGCAAATGCTTTGGGATGTTGCCTCTAGAAAAACGCTTTTACATTTGTGTGTTTTATAGGCTAATTTAGCAATCCAGGAGAATCGCCTGACCACTGCTATGCTGGATCTGCAGAAAGCTCAGGAAGAACTGGTTGCCAAGCAAGAAGAATTAGATATTGTGCAGGCAGAGTATGAAAAAGCAATGAGAGAAAAACAGGTGAACTGCTCTTTACAGAAAAAAAGTTTCCACCCTTACTTTAAACAAAACTTAATAATGACATTGATAGGATGCATTATTCCTTGGAAAGGATGTTGATGGACAGAGGATAAGAGATAGATATTATTTGCATGCTGCCTCTTCAGATTCCACCTCTTTTTTGCCACTGATCCTCTCCCCTCTTCCTCTTACCTCCTCAAAAACTATTTTATGTTATTTGTTTAGCATATGCTACTGTAACATCAACTTTCATTAACATATCTTAGCTGTGTATAATATATTTGAAATTCTGGGCAGAATTCCCCAGAGTTAATAGGTATCAGGTTTTTTGCATGTCATTTAACACTTGTGCCAACATTAATGTAAAGAGCAGAAATATTTAAAAGATCAGATTTATGACAAATGTTGATAGTTTGTCCTGATACATTTCTTCCATCCCACTTTCCCTCCTCTGCACAGTGATGTAAGTGTTTGAGAACATACTTTTAAGCTGTTGTTTAACAAGTGGTTTAGATAAATTTACAGATGTTTCTGGCCTATGAGATACACAACTGTATACCATATTTCTTGGTGTATGGCTTTCTCTAGACTTTGCTTGAAGATGCTGAGCGTTGCCGTCATAAAATGCAAACTGCCTCAAGTCTAATAAGTGGTTTAGCCCGTGAAAAAGAGAGGTGGACAGAGCAGAGTAAAGAATTTGCTGTGCAAACCAAGAGGCTAGTCGGTAAGCTGTTGTCCCCACTTTCGAACTTGGAAGTTAGTCACTTGAGTTGTAATGGCTAGTGAAACTGAAAACATTTTGCATTTTCAAACTTTTCCTGTGTGGCTTAGTTTCCCTGTTGATAAATTGAGGGTATTTATTATTAATTCTCTTGCTTTAGTACTGCTAGGTAAATAATGCAATATGAGACTGAAGTTCATAGTTAAAAAAACCCCAAAACTCTAACTCTGTATGCTGAGCATGGGCTTTTAGTGGACATGTATAATATGCAGTGCAGACCTGGGACACTGATATTTTAACTTGACTGATGTTTGTAAGCAGCAGTCCAAAGAGAGTAATATGTTAGCAAGTGCCAATTAAATGTCTATAACTGAAATACACACGGAGGAGAGGAAGACTGACATTCAGGAACTGACATTTACATGTAGAAATCAATATTTTTAAATGTAGTTACTAATGTTCATAAAACTTTTGTTTATTAGTTCATTTTGATTTTATATATATGCAATTGGACGCTAAAGCACTTTGTAATAAAGAACTAATTTATTAGTTAGATCAAGTAAATGAAATTTCTTGTCCTTTACTGTGGTCTGAAGTTTCTTTTCTGACTTCTGTCTTTGAAATTCTGTAACACATACACACACCCCCAAACACACCTAATTTTGTTGTATGAGTTGTATTATAGTAGATAGATTGTATTTTATTTGCCAGTATAATATGTATACATGTATTATTAGCTTACTAAAAATACAAGATACCTTCCTCACACACTCATCATATTTTTTGTAGATAACTAGAAAAAGTCTAAAAAAATTAGTATTCAGTATAAAAGTACAATATCTTCTCCAGTTTGAATCCAGCATTCTTACTTCAGATGTACAAACCCAACCCAAAATTATGGTGTCATGAAACTGAGGGGAGCAATTCTCAAAGTGACCAGAAGATTAAAACTTGTCACACTTAATAGAATCATAAAATGGTAGGGGTTGGAAGGAACCTCTGGAGATCATCAAGTCCAACACGCCCTGCCAACACAGGAACACCTAGGGCATGAGGTACAGTTCCAGGAACATATAGGAACAGATCCAGGCAGGTCTTGAAAGTCTATAGAGAATGAGACTCTACAACCTCTCTGGACAGCCTCTTCACTGTGAGAGTGACAGAGCGCTGGAAGAAGCTTTTCCTCATGTTGAGGTGGAAATTCCTGTGCTTCACCTTGGTACCATTACCTCTGCTCCCATCACTGGGCACAACTACCTAATACCTCCATAATGATACCTGTTACATTATTACTTATTATTAGTAGTAATAATTGTAATTGATTTGTTCTGAATTAGTACTCCTAAATGAAGGCTCTCTTCTCCCCCTCCCCTCAAATACTGTTTAATATTGTTCTCATGATTGTGCAGGGAGATGTTGGAATTGGAAATTTATACATAAATTTATTCTACCATGTCCACCTCATGCGGTGTCTGGCATTTGGAATAGTGTTATGTGCATTGGGTTGACCTTGCCTGGCTGCCAGATGCCCATCTCTGAATTCCTACAGTTGTCAGGATAAAGTAAACATGGCATCTATTGAAATGTAGCATTGTCTTGTTATGTAGTGAGCCTTGGGAAAAAGGCTGATTTGTCATCTTTATGGGTCTAAGCGTGTTCTTCAGTTACCAGCCAAACCAAATAACAACTAGAGAAGGAAGCAGCTCATTCTGAATAGAATTGGCAAAGTTGTAATGTTTTGTTTTCTTTTCCTTTTTCTCTTTAAGGTGATGTACTTTTGGCTACAGCTTTTCTGTCCTATTCTGGTCCTTTTAACCAAGAGTTCCGCAATCTGCTATTAAATGACTGGCAAAAGGAAATGAAGAGTCGGAAAATTCCCTTTGGTAACAACTTGAACCTCATAGAAATGTTGACTGATGCTCCAACTATTAGTGAATGGAACCTGCAAGGATTACCAAACGATGACTTATCTATACAGAATGGGATCATTGTCACGAAAGCATCTCGTTATCCGTTATTAATTGATCCACAAGCACAGGGTAAAATTTGGATTAAAAATAAGGAAGGCAGGAATGAACTTCAGGTAATAGGAATACCACTGCTTTTATAAACTTCAGAAACTCTTAGCTTACAAAACATTGCAGTTCAGTGATTCAAATAATATTTGGCAAATGCCTTTAATATAAAATGTCTAATCTGGATATAAAGGGCATCTCTCATATATTTTGGCAGGTTTGAGATGTAGCTAGATATGAAAATATACATTTGAAGCTTATTATATTAGTACTAGTGACTCAATTTGTTTAAGAAATTTATGTTAATGGAACATAAACTGTGGGGGGAAAAAAGGATGGATGGGTAATGTCTGATAAGGGCTGAAACATGTTTGCAGCATTAGGAAAAAAAACCCAAACAAATAAGAGATTAACACAAATTCATATAAATGTTTTTAGATGAAGATGCACAGCATGATATTTTTATCATTTTTTAATCAGAAATTATTGATAATTTGTATTGTCTTAGCCTGGATGTCAGGTGCTAAATATACAGGGAAGACTGTATTGCAACAACGTACAGTCTGAGGCAAGATACACCAATTCAAATGCAAAAAAAAATATAAAAAAGCAAGCCTTTGCTTGCTGCAGTCATGATTACACCAATAAACCAGCTTTTTTAAAAGATACCCTTGAAAAAGATAGAGGTATTTGAAGGATGATGATAGAGTGGCTCTGAGAGTATTACTACAAAGCTACTTTCATTCATGTTGACTGTTACCTCAGTGCAGAACCCTTTAATGGGTGCCTAGCTAGTTATATTAAAAACTATTATTAGACGTTAACAATGGAATTATAAAACCCCCTAAGATTAATGTGCTTTGTGTACGTGTTGAAAATAAAATTAATCGCAGTTATACTGAGGACTATTTTTTAAAGCAAAGATTATCTAATGGCTTGTATATTATAATTAGGGCTCTTTTTTTTTTTTCCTCCCTTTAAAATCTTGGAATTTACCTTACTGCAGTTTCACTTGAGGACGTTATCCAAGATAAAATTGCAGGTGATAAAAGATTCCTGTTAATTTGTCTAGTTGCACTCATAGGATATAAAAACTTCATTGCTTTGCTTCTACTTCTGTAGTTGAAAAATAGAAGTTTGCATTTAGTGAGATCTGAGAGTATAGTACATTGATGCTACCTTTTCTTATGGTCACAATTTTTGCCTTAATCCTAGTCTAACCATAGGATCATTGATTTTGGCAGTAATTTAAATAAAATGAAATAATTCATAAATATAAAACCAAACAAAAATCTTGGTTACTGGGCATAACATACAGGTCCATGATTGTATTTTTAGATCACTTCTTTGAATCACAAATATTTTAGAAATCACTTAGAAGACAGCCTTTCTTTGGGAAGACCTCTTTTGATAGAAGATGTTGGAGAAGAGCTTGACCCAACACTTGATAATGTTTTGGAAAGGAACTTCATTAAAACAGGTTCAGTCAACAAGGTAAAAATAAAACATATGAGTAAACAAGTGGAAACAGCCCCCCTCCAACTCCCTTGCCCTCAAAAAAATATCTTCTGATAAGTATGTGACTATAAAATATTAAACTAATATTTGATTAATGCAAACAAAAACAAAATTAGAGTTTAAGATGACAAATAGTTAATATATTTAAGTTACAGATTTCCTTATTCCTTTTCTTATGACAACTTTTAAAAATTGAAGTAGTCTGTAAATGAGTCATTTAAATTGTTCCATAGATATTCTGAACAAATTCTGTGCATCAGACATATAACTTAAAGCTGGATTTTTACACCTTTGAACAGAAAAATGTAGCCTTTGTTTATACATGCAATATTTGAAGGAGTGTATACTGGTTCTTGATATCTTAAGACCTCTTTTTGATACTTTTCTTAAGGTGAAGGTTGGTGATAAGGAAGTAGATGTTATGAAGGGCTTCAGACTTTACGTTACTACAAAACTGCCAAATCCAGGTTACTCCCCTGAAATTAGTGCTCAAACTTCCATCATTGACTTTACTGTGACCATGAAAGGTCTTGAAAATCAACTTTTAGGCAGAGTCATTCTCACAGAGAAACAGGTAAAATAATTAATTTTATCTTTTTCCTGGCCATACATCTTACATGTTTACCTGTAGAAAGTTTTACTTTCATTTTAATTTAGTACTTTCTATTCCCAAATTGCAGGGTCACTTTCTGTCTCTCTCTGGTGGTTATTCTTAATATAACCTATTTACAATGATTTAAAAGCAGGCACAGAAAAAATTGACTCATTCAAGTGGAAGTTTCTATTTGTCTTGATTATAGTACCGTTGTGACAATAACCTTATTTTTCCTGCCTCAGTGAGTTATAACCTCATAAGAATCACCTGTGAAAAACAAAAGGGCCTGAAATAAAAACTGATGTTCTTCTGTCTACACACTGTGGAGCTCATGGCAACATAACATGGTGCAAAGCATTTACGCTTAGATACTTCCTTGCTCCAAGGGGAAACGGGCTAGATACCTGGTTTGATATTGCAGATGTATTAGTTGAGGAAGCCCAAGTTTAGGATGACAAATCCCAACAAACATGCCACCAGCAGTTCTGCAAGGAGGCTGCTTGGTATCTTTTGAACTATGGGACACCTCATCCCTCTCAGGCAATGCTGAAGTCAAATCACAGAATCACAGAATGTTAGGGGTTGGAAGGGACCTCTGAAGATCATAGAGACCAACCCCCCTACTAGAGCAGGACAAAACTAGAGCAGATCACACAGAAAAGCATCCAGACAGGTCTTGAAAGTCTCCAGAGAAGGGAGACTCCACAACCTCTCTGGGTAGTTTATTCCAATATTCTACTACTCTTACAGTAAACAAGGTCTTCCTCATGTTGAGGTGGAACTTCCTGTACTGTAGCTTGAATCCATTGCCCCTCATCCTATCATGATGCACAAGTGAAAAGAGGTTGTCCCTGCCTTCTTAATACCCAGCCCTTATATGTTTATAGGCATTAATTAGATCCCCTCTCAGTCTTCTCTCCAGACTAAAAAGCCCCAGGTCTCTCAGCCTTTTCTCATAAGTCAGGTGTTCCAGCCCCTTAATCATCCTCGTAGCACTCTGTTGCACTCTCTCAAGTAGAACTCTGTCTCTCTTGAACTGGGGAGCCCAAAACTGGATGCAATATTCCAGGTGAGGTCTCATGAGGGCAGAGTAGAGGGGGAGGACAGCCTCCCTTGATCTGCTGAACGCACTTTTCTTAATTCACCACCAGCTTCTCTTCAACAAGTGACGGCTTGTCAAGCCTCTATATATTATCACTGTCTGTCTGAAGCACACTGTGGTGTATACATTCACAAAACCTTATGTCATGCTTCACTTTGGGGCCCTGCAATATAGTACATTCCTCAAGATGCCAGTCATTTTATCAGCAAATTCCTCCAGTCATCACACTTGCTGTATTCCTACTTGGAGGACATGGAAAAGATAGGAGCTTAGTTTTACTCAGAAGTGCAAAGCAATAGACTGAGAAGTAATAGTCTCAAGTTGAAACATGGGGAATTCTGATCAGATATTAGGAAAAAAATAATTTCATTGAGAGTGGTCAAAACCAGGAACAGATTACTCAGGGGTGTTGTGGAATCTCCATTCTTGGAAGGGTTCAAGACTAAACTGGACATGTCCCTGAGCGATTGACCAATTTAGACCTGCTTTGAGCAGTGGGGTGGACTAGTTGGTCTTGATGCCAGATTAGTAGTGGTGTTATAATATACATGATCTATTTATGGCTTTTTGAATTTTCACATTTATATTTCAAGATTGGTCGTGGCAAAATACTCAAGTTTTATAAGGAAAAATTTATGCAAATTCTTGCATTTGTGAATCACAGAATGAGATAAGCTATGTAGCAGGTTTTATACTTTATGAATATTAACAAGACCTAGCATACTTTGGTACAGCCTGTAAAATGACATCAGCTTGTGAAAGCAATTCCATAAAGCTGGATTTGAAATAGTCTCTTTGGTGCAAGTTCCTTGAATCTTTGTATGGTAACTTGGTTTAGTTTTTTCGCATCCTGAATGTTGTGACTGGAGATTTTTGAAGACATGCAGAAAATATGTACTCTTTCAAATGTACTCTTCATGATCTGCAAGAAGTATTGTAAAATCTTAATAGATGGGTTTTTCACAAAGTTTTTCATCTAAGGTGTCATGGGGGCTGTACCGTTCCTGCAAGTTAGCTGTATGAATTGGATCGAATGGTGGAATTTTTCTAGTGTGGTTTCTTTCCTGCTCCACCCCCTTGTCTGATATTTTCTTCTGTTTTAATAATTGACATGTGCAATATGCTCAGATGAGAAGGGGGTGTTTCTTCACTATCTGAATCACTCCAGATATTACCATCCCAATCTTCAGGAGACACTGAGTTTTCTGATGTTAACTGTGTCCAGGGACTTTGGGGCTTGCTTTAGCATTATCTCAGCATGTTTCCCTAACTTACGATTTTTTGACTGAGACTCTTTGAGCTGCTTCTGCAGCTGCTCTGTTCTGAAAAATAGCAGCAGTTCAGTAGATTTACACCCCTCTATCACATCCTGCATATCTTTCACCTTCCTGTTTATTTCTTTCCAGGCAGGTACTTGCTTCTAAGCAGGTACCAGCTATTTTGCTAACTATGCCTTTATCTTTACTGTCTTCAGTCGAGCCCCTTGTCACATCTAGCTGCTTTTCTATCTTCTCCCCGTCACACCAATTCTCATGCTTCCATTGTCCTGGAAAACTTGGGTTTGGGCTAATGCCATGTTTTTTGTAAGTAATTGGTGACTTTGCTTGCCATCCTCCTGACTACGTCAATTTGTTGCAGGGACCATAAAAGAATACTTCCCCTTTAAATCATGTAAATCACTTGTTGCAGAATCCTAATTTAAGACTCTGCTTGTTGTGGAATGAATAGAATGCACCTCGCTCAAATGAAAGCAGCAATACAATTTATTAGGACGGATTAATGGTTTAACAACATGAAGTAAATTTGATGAAATATAGCAAGGAATCAAAAGGGGATAATTGAGGTTCAATTTGATGGCAAAGTCATTACATTACTTCCTACAAAGCAAATTAACTAAAGCAAGCAATAGGATTACAATATTTGTGTATATATATGTGTATTTATATGTATGTATGTACACAGTAAAAATGATTCGAAGTTGTCTTAGCATGGTTTTCATGGGGGTTGGGAGTGGAAGGTGGTAGGGGTAGCCCTCCCATTGAGTTCTCAGGATCTCGGAATGGACCCCCTTGCTTTCTAAACTTCTCAGAGAGGAGCCCAGTTGTGGCTAAATCCAATTTTAGACCTGGTCAACAGTTTATGACTAAGAATACCGGGGAGACTGGTGATATTAGATGTGAAGGGAAATCCTCCCATTTGGTCATGAGGTTCAGAATAGACCCCCTTGCCCTCTGAACTTCTTCAGACAATAAAGTTAAATCTACCCCTAGTCCCAGTCCTGGTCAACAGTTTGTCTACGGAAATTTGGGTATTGGGACTTCTGTAAGATGCTTAATGCAACATTGTGCCATTTGAAGTAAGTGGTAGCAGCAATTCTGATACTTTAACACTGATATGGTAATTTGCAAAGTAGCAGTGGTTAATCAATGAAAATCAACAATTGATTACAGTAAATACGATGATTCACATAAGATTCGACAAAAGTTGCAAAGCAGAAGCAAATCACACATACACATACAGAGCTATGTACAGGTGTAGAGGTTAACCTGTAAGAAAGATAGTTTCTTTCTGCCCGTTAAAGCAAATTTGGGTACCTCAGGACCTTCAGGATTTTTGTAAAAAATCCTGGGGATTGCAAATACTCACATATCTCTTCATCAGCTTGTTACAAGTGGATGGTTATTCTTTGTCAGTCTTTGCAGATAGACAGTGATTCCTTTCATCAGCTTTACCAGCAGATGGTCAGAGTCTGTCCAGAGAGCTGTCCCAGCTCAGGCAGAAATAGAGGGGCTCAGCCCGCTGACATCCCAGAGAGTTCCAATGGGTCTCACTTAAGATCAGTATTTATAGGGTCACAAGATGATTGACTCTGGTCAGTACTAGGCTAGTACTTTGCCACTCTGGCCATTAAACTTGTCAGGCTAACTTGGCTCTTTCCTGTTGGGGCTGTGGTCTGTCATTGGCCAGAGTACTTGGGAGTTATGGATATAGTTCAGGGGTGCCCTACCATTCCATCTTGTTGACTTGTCTTCAGATAGCGTGAGGAAATTTGGTTGGTTCCAGGTAGGTGCACAAGGTGAAAATGTACCATGCATGAGAATGTACAGAGCTTTCCCAGCCTCCTGAGCTTTCCCACGCTCCTATGTTGCAAAACTAGGCAACAATGGTATTGGTTTCACAAAGTGGCCTTGGAGCCAGTGTCATTGCAAAGTGGTCCAGGGTAGGGGGTCATCTGTACTGCCACATAAGGTTACTTCACTTGCTCTAATTTGGTCATTCTGCTTCCAACTTGTTTCTCAGGCTCTTCTTGTGAGGAAAACTTACGTTACTGTTTTTTTAAATACATTGCACTCTAAAATACATTTAACCTTTTAAATTGAACTCAGCAAAACATGAAATTTAATTTGGCTCAGAATAATTTCTCGCCATGATAATTATTATACTTAATTGGATACTTAACATTCTTTTAATGCTATACTTTTAAAAATTGTTTCTGCTTTGTCAAACTTGCATTATGCTTGTCTTGCTTCATAATTGCTACCTGCTTTTCTTAAGTTCTATTAGGCATCAGTTGATTGGAATGGAGTTAACTGTAGTCTTCTTAGAAGACTGAGAGGGCATCTTATTGATGTTTACAAATATCTAAAGAGTGGGTGTCAAATAGAAGGGACCAATCTCTTTTCAGTGGTGCCCTGTGATAGAAGGAGAGGTAATGGTCACAAAATGGAACACAGGAAATTTCACCTCAACATGAGGAAAAACCTCTTGACTATGAAGCTGACAGAGCACTGGAACAGACTGCTCAGATAGGTTGTGGAGTGTCCATCTCTGGAGACTTTCAAAACCCACCTGGATCTGTTCCTGTGTGTCCTGCCCTGCGTGTTCCTGTGCTGGCAGGGGGCTTGGACTCGATGATGTCCAGAGGTCGCTTCCAACCTCTACCATTATATGATTCTATGATTCTTGTCTTTTTTCATCAGTTTTTGTCAGAATTTTTTGAATCTGTATGCACATCTTCTAAGTTATGACATTTACATTATTCTATGTCACCGTACTCAGTAAATCTTTTCTACCTGAAGATGGTGATCTTTCAATATACTTTTTCAATACTCACAAGAGAAGAACCTAAATCTGATAATGAGATGAATATGATTTTTTAAAAAATACCTTTTAAGATAACAGGAATTTCTTTAGAAGAATTCAATGCTTGAAATTCTTAGGAATGTTAGTAGAATGTAAGAATGAGATCACAAGTTTAGAACGTGGGAAACAAAAAAAACAATTCCAAAAGTTGTAATAGTGTTGCAAATTTCTACAAATGAAGGCTACTCAAAAGAGATGTTTTCACTTGTCTGTCAGAAACTAAAAGACAAGTAAAACAATGATTTTTCTGAACTACTGATTCTGTTAGGGCATGATATAAGCCTGCTTCATAGTATTTATTGAAATGATTTGTTAATGCTTACTTGGCAGGTTCAGAAACCTGGCAATAGACCTCATGTCTATGCCACTGGAATTCTTGTTTCTAATTAGTGCAGTTACTCTTGACCTACACTGTTTTAGTAGGATCAATACTTTTAAAACCAAATACCTTGTTTTATTTTGTTTTTATTTTTGATTACTCTTCTGGTTTCCAAGTATTACTGTGTATCCCAACAGGAATTAGAGAAAGAAAGAACAGATCTTATTGAAGATGTGACTATGAACAAAAGGAGAATTAAAGACCTAGAAGATAATCTTTTGTTTCGACTTACAAGCACTAAAAATTCTTTGGTAGATGATGAGAGTCTAATAATTGTATTGAGTAATACTAAGAAGACTGCTGAGGAGGTAACACAGAAACTGCAAACTTCTGCTGAAACTGAAGTGCAGATCAACTCAGCCCGTGAAGAGTACAGACCTGGTGAGTGAATGTAGTGATGGAAGACAAATGACTGGTGTGTAAAGTTAAAACAGCAATACTTAGAGTAAGGCTTAGAGTGAGAGAAATGATAGGATGAGATCAGGAAGACCATAATAGGTTGGAAGGATCTGTGTTTTCCTGTAAGTAAAATGTATTTAGGACATGTCATATTGAGCAATGGTGGAGAAAGTATGTTATGCTACATGTGGAATTTATATAATGGAATGATCTATCCTCTCCCTGGACTTCCTATTGCTCTCTAAGGGTACCTGTCCATCTAGTCTAGTAAGTAGAAACTTGGGAGGTTTTTATTGTTCTTTCTTGGATGTTAAAATGTTGACACTTTTTATGGACTGTCTATGAAATCACTTACGAGGGTATTTAGGTAACTGTATGTTTGAGTTCAACATCTTGACATTCTTTTAGGGGACCAGCATAATCATAAATGCTTTGGTTATCCTCTCATAGATCCTTAGTTATAATCAGCACATTTCATCAATCTTTTGGCTTTTAACCGACAAGTGGAAACATGTGAAAAAGAGAAAAAAAAAAAAATAAAAAAAAAATCTCTGGAATTGTTATACCTGCCTTTTAGGAAATGTGTAAAATGATACAGTTACTATACCAGAAATCATTGCAGAGTTTGTAAAACCTTTGTATTTAAAACTAAATGACTGCTAAAAGTAAGTTAAATCAATGCTGAGTAAGTTAAATCAATATACTTCATCTGGCTTTTATATGATTCCTGTAAAAATCTGTAAAGTTACATTTGTCTGGATACTCAAACAGTATTTCAAAGCATCTTACTTTTTATATGGTTTACTGATGATCTAAATATTGCAGTAATCCATCCAGATGCTCTCCAAATTTGCTCATATTTGCTAACTAGGATTTACATAACATGCATTAATTACAGAAATTTTTTTTTTTTTTTCCTCCCCCCTCCCCTGATGTATGAACACAGATTAAGATTTTAATTTTGTTTTTTTGGCCAGTAAAGAATGGAGCAACTCAGGGATCTTCCATCAGCATTGATGTTAAACTCACTCTATTTGTTGTAGAGAGTTAAAGTTTTCTGCTCTACATTTGCACTTTGAACACAGTCTTGTTTCCTGTCCTTCAGTTGCAACTCGAGGTAGCATCTTATACTTCCTTATTACTGAGATGAGCATGGTCAATGTGATGTATCAGACTTCACTTCGGCAGTTTTTGGGGCTTTTTGACCGCTCCCTTGCCAGGTAATTTAGCTGACAATTATCATTTGTATTTACCTGGTTCTGGAGGTGGCTGTAGCACAGTAAAGATTTGTTGTAAACCAATGTCAGAAAGAAGAGTGTTGCTCGTTACAATCTTGACAGGAGTTGTCAGTTTAAATGCCCATAAGCCATTGTCTATTAGTTACCAAAGCAAAGAACCTTCAAATGTACTTACAGTCATTAAATATTAGGCATTAGGTAATTAAAAATCGTTATACTGTGTTGATTTTCAGTGCTGCAGAAAGGCTTGATTAGAAATAATTTTTTTTTTGTTGCTCTTTCAATCTGAAAGATGTTACTGGCTTGCTGTCTGATATTTTGTTTGTGATCTATTATTTTTTCACGTTTTGAAAATTCTGAAGTATGTTTTTTTGTCCTTCACATAATATTCCCTTTAATAAAGCCTATGCAAACTGACGTTCAGCTGCAGGCTTTTGTTCCAACAGGTCTACCAAGAGCCCTATAACTAGCAAGAGGATCAGTAATATTATTCAATATATGACATATGAAGTGTTCAAATATACTTCCCAAGGACTCTATGAGGAGCACAAATTCCTTTTCACATTACTACTTGCACTGAAGATTGATATACAAAGAAACAGAGTGGAGCGTGAGGAATTCCTGACACTTATTAAAGGTTGAAACTATGGAACAATTTTAAGCAGAGCACATGTATTGTTGTAGGAAATTTGTGAGTTGTAGTTGTATCTCCTAGCCAACCTGCTGCTTCCATTTGCACATGAGAAGCCAGACATTTAAAAGAATACATGCTTATCATTCTGTTCTCGTGACAGACAACATTGTATGGTAGTTCTAATTCATAGAAGCTCACTGAGTATTGATAAATGTAGGTTTGAGATCTGTGAGAATTTAAAAGGAAAATTGTTAAGTAGCCTTTCAGCTGAGGTTTATATCTGCTGCTCAAATACCACCACGCCTGCGTTTGACTTATAAAAAAATTACATTATCTTAAAAAACCCCAAAAAAACAACAACAAAACAACAAAAAAACCAAACCACCAAAACCTCCAAGAAGGAAAACAACATTGAAATTAAGCTTCATCATTTTTTTCTCCATAAATTGAAGCTTATTTTTTTAAAGTAAAAATTAGTTTTAGCTTGTAACAAGAAGCTATTACAGATTAAAAAAAAAAATGTTTTAAAGAAAGATGAAAAATAAGATGTGAAAATAAATTTTGCCTGATATTTAACTCAAATTTCTTTCTGACCATTCTTAGTTAACAAGTAATTTTTCTCCAGACTCAGAAGGCTGATGTGAAATAGTATCTAGTTTCCATTTTCCAATTAGGTCCTATTTTTAGTTTTTGTCTTTTGGGTGTCTCCAACAGTTTTAATTATAACTAATTCCTGACTTCTTGTAGGTGGAGCTTCCCTAGACCTTAAAGCTTGTCCTCCTAAGCCGGCTAAATGGATTCTGGATATGACTTGGCTGAACTTGGTGAAGCTTAGTAAGCTTAAACAATTTTCAGATATTCTTGATCAAGTAAGTAAGTGCTTTTTAAAATGTATCTTATTTGACAGTGGTTGTCTAGTAGTGATCAAGGCATGTAGTTTTTAATTTTATAGAATAGAATGAAACTGACAAAAGACAACCACAATTGTGGCCCTGACTGCTTAGCAACCTATACTGATAGAAGGACTTTAAAAAAGCCCCAGGAAAATAAGAAGAAAATAGAATGTTTCACATCCTATGTTATAATACTTTCAGACTGGGATACAACTTGCTATTATTCAATTCAGATAATACAACTTGGATCTTTTACCAACTGTTGGACTCTTTCGCACCTCTGTTGTGCTTTCTTACGATATGTTTTATGGTACTTCTTCCAGTATTTCTCTGATTACACAGAGTTAGGGAAAGGATGTTCAGTAAATTCAGCACTTATATGAATAGGCTTAATGGACAATAAGTGTATGGTAGCTAATGGAGTGAGTAAATAGCATTTGATACATGTGAAGAGTACCTTCTGTACAGTCACGTGGAGAGCAGATACATACCTTATGTTCTCAAAGCTGTCTGATCCTAGCTATCTGTGTTCTGACTTGGCCATGCCATTTTATCATTAATGGAAAATATTGAGTAGTAGCTCATTTTCAAAATATGAATGCTTAAGGACATTGTTGCATTCTACAGTTTTGTACTTAAAATCTGAAAGCTTATCCTCTCTTTTTTTTTTTTTTTTAAATAGCCTTACTAAATCTGTGTACTAACATTGCTTAAAGTAATGTCCACATGTGAATTATATGTCTCTGACCCCCATTAATTCTGTGACCTAGTGGTAGTTGAAATATGATTTGCCTATTTCATGAAATTTATCCCTTTGATGGCATAAATGCAGATTTCCAGAGCAGAGAAACAGTGGAAAATCTGGTTTGATAGTGAGAATCCTGAAGAAGAACTGATTCCTAGCGGCTATGGTCAATCCCTGGATTGCTTCAGACATCTTCTTCTTATCAGATCTTGGTGTCCTGACAGGACCATAGCTCAGGTACATTTCAATAGCCAACATAGTCTGTTTAGGTGTTATTCAAATAATAGTTACAGAGTTGCAGTTCAGTACTTTTTTATTTAATGCTAAACTTCTTTTTGTAACGGACATTTACATTACTTTTTTGGAATTCTTTTCACACAATTTATGCATTTGTTACAAGGGCATTATTAGTAAAATTATCTCAATATTTTGAATGAATATTAGCCAATGATTTTACTAGGGTGATAGGATTTCATCTGGAAACAAATGTGTTTGCCCACTTCTGCTTTATCAGTTCAGAAGGTATTTTCTAGTGTTCTTGCTGATATTACTCACTGGAATTGTAGAGTTGTCCTCATGTTAGGCTGAAGTAAAACCTATTCATGAACTCAGCTGGCTGAGAGAAAACAAAATGTGAAAACAATTTAATTGAGGAATCATTTCTTGCATGGAAGAATTAGACCCACCTTAGAAAAATCTATGTTAAGGTCTATTCAAAATCTTTAAATTAAACCCATCTATTTAGAAAAGAGAGAAATAGCAAATTAAAGTTTATTAAATGTTTAGACTTATTTAGAAAAAAAAAATCAATTCTAGGAGACTATTTTTAATCTTTGTATTATTCTGCTGTGCAAAAGAGTAAAAATTATATAATTGCTGACAATATCAGGCAGTGGTTGGCAATTTACCAAAGTCAGATTGCATCACTAAAAGTGGTGGTGTTTTATGGACATTGTGACAGGATTCAGGGAAAGTCTCAGTAATTACTGGTGTAATTGTGGTCAATAGGAGGTTAAATGGTGTGCTGTATGATTAATCTCTCAGATGTGTGCTATGTGTCTGAAACAGGTCATGCAAAATTAGTTCCTCAGTTCTGTTAATGGGGGCAAGATACGCTTTCATCTTATGATGGTTTTGTGAAAACTGGTCGTTTACCAAATGCTAAATGCTGAATATCTTTTGAGAAGTAACCCAGTGGTATTAAGGGAAAGATTGGTCTAAGACAAAAGCAATGTAGTAGAAAAGAATATAAGAATATAAGAAAGATCATCTCAGACTGTTGGAAAGGGCCATTTCTGTTTCTTAGTGAAAAGAAACAATCTAACAATTTTCTAAATAAAAAAAATAAGGAATAACAGAGATGGTCTTCATCTGTTCCTCTGGATCTCTACTTAGTGACAGTTATTTTCATCATTACTGCTAGTAATTAATTGTTGAAGCATGAAGGTGGGAAAGACCTAACACCTTTGAAGCATGTCTTACATCCTTTTCTCCTTTTTTTCTCTAGTATTTGGAAAGGAAATCTAGTTTTTAAGGTTAGGAGTTATGTTATCTAATGGTGATACCATATTTAAATCATTTAATCCTTTCTAAAGTTTTAGAAAGGCTCCTATTTTTATTACACTGTAATTATAGGTATTATATGTAATGATACATGCAGATATATGTAATAGAATACATTTTAGGTTTTAACTGGCCTTATAAGGCTGTAAGAAACAGCGCCTTCAAAGACAGTAGGATATGTTAACATGTAAAAATAGATTTGCTGTATGATTACATCACAAGTTAAATTTACCCTTTTTAATACAGGCAAGAAAATACATTATTGACAGTATGGGAGAGAAATATGCAGAGGGAGTCATGTTAGACTTGGAGAAGACATGGGAAGAGTCAGATCCACGTACTCCTCTTATATGCTTTCTTTCCATGGGCTCTGATCCTACGGATTCGATTATTGCTTTGGGAAAAAGACTGAAGACAGAGACACGTTGTGTTTCCATGGGCCAGGGGCAAGAAATCCATGCTCGTAAACTTCTACAGCAGACAATGACTCATGTAAGAGACAAAAATCTGCAGGGCTTTATTATCTATGTTAAACACTTAGAAATGAAAATCCTGTCATGTAATAAAGTTGTTTGGTGGTTAGTTAATGTTGAAGCAAGAACATATATTTATTTGTCTAAATAAGTGTCCTAAGCAATAGAACTGTCTTTTCACACTCATTTAATTGACCACAACAAGCTTTTTGATACTGTGCAGACATAAATGTTTTTCATACAGAATGGAGTTTTGCTTGTAGGTTGTTAACTAACGACCACAACTGAATTGATTATTTGGATTGCATGGATAATAAATATTCTTCAGCAAGCATTTAATAACATTTTTTCAGGTTTGTATTTTTAATAATACAAACATATTTTGTTAAAGGAAGAAGATTAATTCCAAATATACTACTGATAGTTACATAACCTTGAGAAAAACAAGGCTGAATTTTTGTATTTTAAATATTTTGAATATTTTGTATTACAGTAGTCTGGATTTTGAACTGGGATAGACAATCTCATAGCACAGGCATTTTACAAGTGAAGCATGGAAGAATTAAAGAATAAAATTTCCCATATGGGAAAGAAATGCTGAGATGTTCCAATTTATCATGCTTTGCCCCCCAGGTGGTAGTACTGCTGTCTGCTGATGTGAATAGATTAAACCTCTCGTGCTCCTGTTATGACCTTCTTTAGAATTTTCCTCTGACTTTTGCCTCAAATTCTCAATTGACAACTTCACATTAAGAGCTAATTAGCAGATCAGATGAAAAGAAACTCATTCAAAAGATAAGAAAGAAGAGCTCCTTTTGTTTAGTTAAGAGAAATACAGTTACTTTCCCTGCCCTGTCTCACCCTCTTAATGAAGAGGTATGTGAGATGTCTATAGAATCATAAAATTGTAGGGGTTGAAGGGACCATAGAATCCAACCTGCCTGCCAATGCAGAAACACCTAGGGCATGCCACACAGGAACAGATCCAGGCGGGTCTTGAAAGTTTATAGAGAAAGAGATTCCACAACCTCTCTGGGCAGCCTGTTCCAGGGCTCTGTCACCCTCACAGTGAAGTAGCTTTTCCTCATGTTGAGGTGGAACTTCCTGTGTTTCACCCTGGTATCATTACCTCTCATCCTATCCCAGGGCACGACTGAAAAGAGACTGGCCCCTCTACTTGATACCCACCCTTTAGATATTTGTAAACATTAATAAGATCCCCTCTCAGTCTTCTCTTCTTCAGGCTAAACAGCTCCAGGGCTCTCAGCCTCTCTTCATAAGAGAGGTGTTCCAGGCCCTTCATCATCTTTGTAGCTCTCCATTGGGCTCTCTATAATATTTTCCTCTCCCTCTTGAACTGGGGAGACCAGAACTGAACACAAAACTCCAGATGTGGTCTCACTCTAGTGCAGAGTAGAGAAGGAGAAGAACCTCCCTCTACCTGCTGGCCACACTCTTTTTTTTTATGCACCCCAGGATACATTGGCCCTCCTGGCCACAAGGGCACATTGCTGTTCCATGGATAACTTATTGTCCACTAGGGACACCAAGGTCCCTCTCCATGGGGCTGCTTTCCAGCAGGTCTACCTCTAACCTGTACCAGTGCATGGTGTTGTTCCTCCCCAGGTGTAGGACTCTACACTTACCCTTGTTGAACTTCATTAGGTTTGCCTTTGCCCAGCTCTCCAGCCTGTCCGGATCTTGATGGATGGCAGCACAGCTTTCCAGTGTAACGGCCACTCCTCCTGCTTTAGCATCATCAGTGAACTTGCTGAGGTTACACTCAATCCCTTCATCTAGGTCATTGATGAAGATGTTGAGTGAGACTAGACCCAGAACTGACCCCTGGGGAACCCCACTACTTACAGGTACTTCAGCTGGACTCTGATCACAACCCTCTATTGTTCAGACAGTTCTCAACCCATGTCACTGTCTGCTCTTCTAACAAACACTTCCTAAGCTTACTCACGAGGATGTTATGGGAGACTGTATCAAAAGTCTTGCTGAAGTCAAGGTAGACAACATCCACTGCTCTCCCTGCATCAACCCATTCCATCACACCATCATAAAAGGTTATCAGAATAGTCAGACATAACTTCCCTTTAGTAAATCCATGTTGGCTACTGTTGATAAAATTTTCTTCCATATGCTGAGATATGATCTCCAGACATGAGATGCTCCATTACCTTTCCAGAGATGGAGGTGAGGCTGACTCATTGGTAATTACCAGGGTTGTCCTTCTTGCCCTTTTTGAAGACTTGTGATATTGGCTTTCCTCTAGTCCTCAGGCACCTCACCTGTTTTCCATGATCTTTCAAAAATGATGGAGAGTGGTAGAGCAACATTATCAGCCAGGTCCCTCCACACTCATGGGTGCAGCCCATCAGGGCCCATGGATTTGTGTGTGTTCCATTTACACAAGAGATTTCTAACCAAATCCTCATCGGCTAGTGGAGACTTCCTCCTTCCAGGCTTTCACTCTTACTTCCAGAGTCAGGGATTCCTGAGGATTGGTCTTAGCAGTGAAGTCTGAAGCAAAGAAGGCATTCTGTAACTCTGCCTTCACTGCATCCTCTGTCACCAGAGCTCCCATATCATTCAGCAGTGGGCCCACATTTTCCCTAGTCTTCCTTTTACCACTGATGTATTTGAAGAAGGCCTTCTTGTTCACCGTTACTTCCTTTGCCAGAGTTAATTCCAAGAGGGCCTTGTTGCATCCCTACAAACCCTGACAGCATTCCTATAATTCTTCTGAGAGACATGCTGTGAACTTCATTCTTTCACTTGAGTTCTTTCAGCAGCAACTTGCTCATCCATGCTGGTCTTCTGCCTCCTCTACTTGATTTCTTTTTTTCTTTTTACTCAAAGGAATGCACTTTTCTTGAGCTTGGAGGAAGTAATGTTTGAATATCAATCAGCTCTCTTGGGCCCCCTACCTTCTAGAGTCTTAGCCCAAGGGATTCCTCCAAGTAGGTCTGTGAAGAGGACAAAGTTAGCCCTCTGGAAGTCCAGGGTTGCAATCTTACTTATTGCCTTGCTTCTCCCTCGTATGATACTAAACTCTACCATATCGTGATCACTGCCACCAAGGCTGCCTCCAACCTTCATATCCCCAAACAGACCTTCTTTGTTCGTTAATACAAGGTCCAGCAGCATTCCCTTCCTTGTTGAAATATGATAATTCATATGAGGAATTCTATATGAAGTATGATAATTCATATGAGGAAGTTTGATATCTGTTGATTGATAGCAATAGATTAATTATGAATATTTGGTTATTTTCCAAGCCTGTGACCCTTGTGAGGAAAACGGTTTAGCAGCTCACTCTATGGAGCTACTTCTGAGCTCCCATATATAAGTCAAGATTTATCAGTGTTTATCAGCTCTGTAATTATGTCCAGATATGTTTTAAATATACTGAACTGGAAAAGGTAGGGAGTACTTGAGAAGACCACACTGGTCAAGCAAGAACCATTTGTTTAGATGGTAAAACCAAACAAGCTAACAATGCCTTCAGAAGGAACAGCCCCCAGGCTAGCTCACATGAGATTTTGTTTGGAGAAAAAAATGCTTGGTTAATTGCACGTGTACCATTAGTGTGGATACTGCTCTCTGTACATGAAATTAAGGTTGGATTTTGTGCAAAATTGACTGTGGGGGTTTGCATCCTTTAACAGCTCTGATAAATACTTAATCATGTCATATTTTGCTATAGCTTAGATGTGTTGTCTTTGTTCCTAACCAACAGCATAAACAAATAGTGATTTCAGTTTGCGAACAATGTTGATACTTTTATATTCTGTTGTTTTAAACTAGGGAGGTTGGGCACTTCTACAAAACTGCCACCTTGGACTTGACTTTTTGGATGAATTGATGGATACTGTAATAGAGACAGAGACTGTCCATGAAAGCTTTCGGTTGTGGATGACAACTGACATGCACAAAGAGTTTCCCATCACCCTTCTTCAAATGTCTATTAAGTTTACCAGTGAACCACCACAAGGGCTCAGAGCTGGACTGAAGAGAACATATAGTGGTGAGTGCTAGATTGGTAATGATTTGAAATTAAATTTTGCTCATTTTTTGACTCTCTGGTGTGGTCACTTTGTAGCCACTGATAGAAAGTGTAAGCTGCTATGAGGAACTGATCACAATGATGCCAGGACACACCTTGATCCTTGGGTTTTGCTAGAAGTTGTGAATATTAAAAGGAAGAGAAGATATGCTGAAGTTCTCTTGCCAGAACTAATTGGACAGAAAAATCGGAAATAATTTTTCTTTTCTCCACTGTTGACTTCTAAAACCTCAGTTCAAAGTGTTTAACTTTTTAAATTTTCTTTTGTCTTTTGGCAGAAAAGTGACATGTTAATCTTTGTTGGTTATTAAGTGCTCTTTACATGGCATAAAATAAAAGTCGAAGAGCCTGTGCAGAAAGCAACTTAATGCAAATTCAGCTAATTGTGGTGGGTTTGTTTTTTTTTCCCCTGAGGTTTACTCTTAATTTGAGCAACATAATAACATCCTATAAACTGTCTCCAGCATAGAACACTTCGTAGAACAGTAATTTACTCTTGGGAGAGGCAGATTGCTGGCTGAATTTCTCTAGCAGTGATGTTTTAGCACTGATTTGGAGTAGCTTTGAAAAATACTATTAATGTGTTTTTTATAAAGTCCACTTACAATCAACAGGTGTCAGCCAGGATTTGCTGGATTTTAGTGACATGGTACAATGGAAACCAATGCTGTATGCGGTAGCCTTTCTACACTCCACCGTTCAAGAAAGACGCAAGTTTGGATCTCTGGGTTGGAATATACCCTATGAGTTTAATCAAGCTGATTTCAATGCTACTGTGCAGTTCATTCAAAACCATTTGGATGGCATAGATGCTAAGAAGGTAATTAACATTTTTGTGAGGAAGGTGGGGTGATGAATCGTTCTAGCAGTCGAATGTATATCCATGGTTCCAAATCACTGAAACACAAATATGATTTTAAATTAGTCTTTTGTTTCTTTCCACATTCAACATTCCAAGTATACATGTCTGAAAAGCAGCAGGCTTAAATTAGACTTTTAATCCTGTGCATGTTAAATTTCTATATTAACCTGTACATTAAATAACACAAACCCCTCCCAGCTATCTCCTATGAAAACTTCAAAACTATAAGCCTTAGAAATATAGCACTTCTTTTCAATGCTACTTTAGTCAGATAGCTAAAAATCATAGAATCATAGAATCATTCAGGTTGGAAAAGACCCTTGGATTCATCAAGTCCAACTATTAAGCCTACTCTACAAAGTTCACCCCTAAACCATGTCCCTCAACACCACATCTAAACGACCCTTAAACACATTCAGGGATGGTGGTGACTCAACCACCTCTCTGGGCAGCCTATTCCAATGTCTGACTACTTTTTCTGTGAAAAATTTTTCCCTAATGTCCAGTCTAAACCTACCACGTTGCAGCTTGAATTCATTCCCTCTTGTTCTATCGCTAATTACCTGTGAGAAGAGACCAGCACCAACCTTTCTACAATGTCCTTTCAGGCAGCTGTAGAGGGTGATGAGGTCTCCCCTTAGCCTCCTCTTCCTCAAACTAACCAGTCCCAGCTCCTTCAATCGTTTTTCAAAATGGACCACTGTATTTAAAATATTATTTTATTTAAATCTGTTTTGAGTAAAAATAGTAAGATTTGTCTCCTCCAACCTATCTTGGCAACATAAACAAATTTAAAGTGGCCTGAAATTAATACATAATAATTTGTTTTATACTCCTCGCTTTCATAGGTCCATTGTCATGTAGAGGTCTGTGGCAGATTACTTTAAGTGAAGTTAAAAGCATGATTGGAATTTATCTATGTCTTGCCCAGATGCCAGAATAGCCTCTTGAATTAGTTGTGAATGAATTCTATTTTGAGAAACCCTTAAAGGTGTTCAGGGAATGCAGAGTTATAGGAAAAAGAATTAGCTAAAGTTAGTGCTTTCTGCTTGGTTTTAGGGTATCTCCTGGAGTACTGTTCATTACATGATAGGTGAGATCCAGTATGGTGGCCGTGTGACAGATGACTATGACAAAAGACTCATGAACACCTTTGTAAAGATTTGGTTCAATGAAAATACATTCAGTCAAGAGTTCAGCTTCTACAAAGGATACAACATACCCAAATGCGCTGTGGTGGATCAATACCTTCAGTACATACAGGTTGGTAAACAACATCTTTTTAATAACAAAACCCCACAATTCACTTTCTTCTCACAAGTTCCTGAGTACCTGTACTTTGACTTTTCTTCTGAGTACCTGTATTTTGTCCTTTATTCACAGATTCTTTACTGCTTTCTAAGAGCTTGCATATCTATTGGTGTCAGCTAATTGTTGTCATCAACATTATCATGAATCATAGAATCATAGAATATTTTGGGTTGGAAGGGACCCTGAGATCTGGCTGTCATGACAGGAATCTTCTTTTTCATGGGATCTACTTGAGGGACATACCTGAAGGCACAGAGTTATTAAAGAGGGCAAAGAATGGAGTCCAGATGTTGGGTACCACCTCACAGAAATAAAAAGTGTACATACATGAAAGTACAAACTGACTATTCAAATAGTGTATAGAGGTTAAAAATGAATTTGTTGTTAACCTTGGTGTGATCTGGACTGTGACATGACAAACAGATTACAGCAAATTATTTGCCTTGGGACTGAAGAGATCTAACCTCTTACTTTACAATGTAAGCAGGGTAGTTTTGTGTGTGTGTATGTGTTTCTTATTTTGTTTTATTGTGGCTTTTGTTTGTTTGTTTGGGGTTTTTTTAATACTTAGCTTATAAATCTATCTCCAGTTGTGATCTCTCTCTATTTACTATGTAGAATCTTCCTGCTTATGACACACCAGAGGTGTTTGGTTTGCACCCCAATGCGGATATCACTTACCAAAGCAAACTTTCCAGAGATGTATTGGACACCATTCTCAGTATTCAGCCTAAAGATAGCTCTGGTGGAGGAGGTGAAACCCGAGAGGCAGTTGTAATCAGACTGGCTGATGATATGCTGGAAAAGCTTCCTGCTGATTATGTACCATTTGAAGTGAGTTAATGGAATTCTGTCATAAACGTTTGCTCCATCTTGCTTTGTGGGGATGAGAAAAAAAAAACCAAACCAAAAACATGTTTGAATTCACTCACACAGGCAATACTTCAAACACATATTTTAAAGGAGTCTGACCAGACTCTTAACATTTATAATGAAGTCACTAAATGTACACTGAAGTGCTTTTGTAAGAGCTTTTTCAAAATATTAAACCACTTAATGCTTAAGCTGTCATTTGCACTATGGGGAAGGTAGATCACCCACATTTAACTAAGGCTGTTGACACTGTAGACAAGTGAGGTTGTTCTGCAAGTGTATTCATGCTTCTAGAAGTATTACAGCTTTAACATACACACTACTTTGGTATTCAGCTTACATACTGAAGATATTTTTAGGTTACTTTCTTCTTCAGTGTGCAGTGAATACTGAAAAGCTTATCAAGGGATAGGTTTCATTGATTGAAGAACAGTGTTAGTATCTCAAGATCCATATTAACAGGAAATAGCCTATGTAATTATATCTGTAATGGACAACTGCTATCTTGCAGCCATTTTCCACATTTTTCTTCTGTGTTTGTGAAAGATGGAATGACTCTCAAAGTGAGCGGGTGTTCTTACAGTTGGAAAACATGTACTGATAACTAGGTACACGGACACTCCAATCAACTGTACTCTGTGTCCTTTCTGAAGACTACAGTTTAATGTTTGAACAATTTCTGTTGTCTCAGTCTTTCCATAGTTCTTAGTCATCCTTTAGAGCCCCAGAATTTTAGAATGCTGACATTATAGTTCTTCTATTTAATGCTCTCTTCAAATTCTGCTCAACATCTCCAGGAACAGATATGTGGCTTAATAAAGACATATAGTGTCATTGCATAAGTACAATTAGCCTTGTGAAGTTTACAAGACCTCTTTTTGGGCAGATCAACTCTGATTGGAAATGACAAATTAAAATATAGTTTGTATTAACAAAACTGAATGTGAAGCACTAAACTTTTTCACTTTGTGCAAACGATTTAAATTCCTTTTTGTGCAGCAAAATACTGATAAACTTAGAAAGGTTATGCATCAGTCTTGATTGGTTTGTACAAAGTGAACCTTGGGAACTGTCTATTTAAATTAAAGCTGAAATTCTTGCAATGGGGCATGGCCGACATTCTGTTTTAATGACATTAGCTCATGGAATGATATATGGACTAAATCATGAGTTAGACTAAAAACATAGCCTGACAGCATCATAGATTTCTCTTGGAACAATTCCTGTGTTTATATCTTGGAGAGGATTCAAGGAAGATGCTAAACTGACAATTTAACTTCCTAAATAAAAGTATTATGCCTTAAAAATCGTATTGATGCCTAAACTTTGCATAAAGCCACCTTTTTTTATTAACTTCTGCTGAAGAATCTTTGGTTTTCTACCTACAGGTAAAAGAGAAACTAAAGAACATTGGACCTTTTCAGCCTATGAACATATTTTTGCGACAAGAAATTGAACAAATGCAGAGAGTTATTTCCTTAGTGAGAAGCACTCTGACTGATCTAAAACTTGCCATTGATGGGACAGTTGTTATGAGTGAAAATCTGAGGGATGCTTTAGACTGCATGTATGATGGAAGGATTCCTGCTAGCTGGAAAAAAGTAGGTGTACATCTTTTGTTTTGTAAGGAATAATACAGTTATTTCTGTAGAGTTTGATTAAACTTTAGACATACAGTAAAAACTGTTTTCAAACACAAGTGCTAACCAGGACTGTGCAACTGCTGGAGTAGATTTTGGGCTAAAGTAAACAGAGACAAAACAAGCCCTCCTTCATTTGTAAAAATAGGAATTCATGAAGGAGATACAGGTATTTCCCATTTTAACAGCCTGTTGCATTGTTACGGTTTAACCCCAGCCAGCAACCAAGCACCATGCAGCTGCCCTCTCCCCCTCTTCTCAATCCCCCTTCCGTGGGATGGGTAGGAGAATCATAACCATGTAAAACTCATGGGTTGAGAGAAAAACAGTTTAATACTTGAAATAAAAATAAAATATAATAATAGCAGTAATAATAATAATAGTAATGAAAAGGAAGATAACAAAAAGAGTGAAATAAAACTCAAGAAAGAAGCAATTGCTCACTGCTTGCTGACCGATGCCCAGCCCATCCCTAAGCAGCAATCTGCCCCTTCTGGCCAACTTCCCCTAGTTTATATACTGGACATGACATCATATGGTATGGAATATTCCTTTGGCCTGTTTGGGTTAGCTGTCCTGGCTCTGTCCCCTCCCAACTTCTTGTGCTCCTCCAGCCTTCAGGCTGAGGAGAAGCTGAAAAATCCCTGCCTTAATATAAATGCTACTTAGCAACAACTAAAACCATCAGTGTGTTATCAACATTATTCTCACACTAAATCCAAAACAGCACTGTACTATTTACTAGGAAGTGAATTAACTCTATCCCAGCCAAAACCAGCACATGCATATTGGCAGGATAAAAAAAAAACTAGAGAGGAAAGAATAATTTAAAATGTGATGATGGATTTTAAAAAGTAGTGGACTACTACACTGTTGCTATTCTTTGAGATTAAGACTTGTAGTCATAGAATCACAAAATAATAGAGGCTGGAAGAGACCTCTGAAAATAGTCTAGTTTAACCCCACTTCTGAAAGCAGGGGCAATTAGAGCAGGTTTCACATGACTCTACAGACTCTCAAGTCCACCACCCTTCTGGGCAACCTGTTCCAGTGTTTGATCACCCTCACAGTAAAAAATAACCAGCCAACCAACCAACCAAAAAGCTTCTTATGATTAAATGGAATTTCCCACATTTTGTGTTGTCTCCATTGCCTCTTCTCCTATCAGTGAAAAGGGCCTGACTCCATCTTCTTCCATTCTCCACACATGAGGTATAAACATTGATAATATCTCCTCTGAACCTTCTTTCTCCAAGCTAAACAATTCCAGCTCTCTCATCCTCTTCCCACAGAAATTGTTTTCAGAGACAACTGGAGCTGATAGTGGAAATGGATGGAAAGAAAAATGAGGGGTTTTTTTTGGTGTTTGCCTGTTTTTTTTCTATTGACAAAGTGTTTTTAGGGTACAAAGCCTAGACCAAATCAGATGCTTCACAGAACAAGTATGATACATCTATTGAAAGAGAAATATCATCATAAACCTTCACATATTCCAAGCTCAATTTTCTTTCTCTTGTTTTCATAAAAAGCAGAATAGTTTTGGAAGAAATCCTGTTATCTTGATGCATTCGTCTTGGCTTTAACAAAACATTTATACAATATTTCTTCCTAGTTTACACAGCTATCTAATTTTGCAAAATTGTTGTAAGATGGACAATTACCACTGGGAGCATTCTAAAGGGGGTGGTAGGCATGAATTTGAACAGAGCAAGAATTTACTTGTGGGGTGCAACATTTGTCTATCAGGTTAAAAGATGATATGAAAAATAAGCTTTAAATGTGCTTTGTTAAAGTTATCACAGAATCACAGAATTGTCATGGTTGGAATGTCGTGGTTATGTTGTTTACTACCTTGTGAGAAGTTACCTTTTTTAGACATGAATATGAAGTTTTAAAACTGTTGAATAAAATTAAAGAATTAACATTCTGTTTACTGTTTCTAGGCATCTTGGGCTTCCAGTACACTTGGTTTCTGGTTTACAGAACTTCTAGAAAGAAACCACCAGTTTTACAATTGGATTTTTGAAAGTCGACCAAACTGCTTCTGGATGACAGGATTTTTTAATCCTCAAGGATTTTTAACTGCAATGAGACAGGTAAATTGTTTTTACAGTCTCACTCTGCTTGTTCTTTGATCTACTTAAAAAAAAAAAAAGTGTGATGAAGGCTGAGTTATACACATGGCTTCATCATGTCAGTATGTGACTGTATGACATTTTGTGGGTGAAGTGTTCTTCCTCTCCATGTACTTTTTCTATATATCAACTACTAATGTGCTAAAATACATTTCCTACTTTGACTGAACCCCAAGTAGACTGGAGAAACCATGTCTCATGTTACCATTGAGATATCCCTGAGAAGAGATGTTAAGGTGTTAATTTATTAAGATGTTAATTTATTTTCCTTTTTTCTCTCCCTTTTGGTCTGTGTTCAGTACTTACCTGGCTGGAGACTTGCTAGAACAGCTATGTCAAATTAATCTTAAATTACACTTCTGCAGTTCAGTATCTGATTCAGGCTCTCTTCACAAAGTGGGAATTTCCTTTAGTAATGCCTACTAAGTATGAGTTTTGATGTGTTTGTTATCTCTGTTGACTTGGTGATTGTGTTGGTTGCTCAGCACACTAGATGCACTTGACAATAGTGGATAATAATCTGAAGGCCACAGCAGGGTAGGAAATCTTGTCATTGCATCTTTAACCCAGGCCCCAAGGAAGCAGCAGAATTCCCTTCTTAGGGCCTGGTCTGCATATTGGGCTTTCTGTTCCCTTCAGAAGGGAGTCATGCATGACAGTGACCCGTCCTTTTTTCTTTGTGCAAGTAGTTTTGATGCAGGATATAAGGCCAGCTTAACCTCGGCAACACTTCCAAGATAGACCAACTATCTTAAGCATGTCTACCTTTAAGTGTTCTCTATTTTTATTTTTTTTTTGCAGTTTCTTTATGTAGCTTTAGATTTGAGTTAACTCTTATCCATTATTAAGAATACAGTTAATGAAAAATATAGGTACAGGAAAAGGAAGATAACCCCAGAAAATATATAGCAAATTATGCATTTTGCTTTTGTCATTGCAGCTGTTTTAGTGACCACATGCTGTTAATGTTTTCTCATCTCATGAAAGCTGTGAAATTTTTATATTCACAAGAGCTAGTTACCATTGGCATTCAGTGTTTGAGTTACTTGGTGTGGTTTTAAGATATTGTATATAATAGAAGGATTGAAAATCAAATATAGTGGATAAAGTACTGAAAGCTTTCTTGTAGTACCATGCCATCACTAGCTTAGAGAGAAGTTAAGCTGTTGTAAACATTGATATCATAAGGAGTTGGGTTTTCATATTGAAGAGGGTAAGTTTTGACCATACAAATAAGTTTTATAATTCATATAAATGCTTGGAAAAAATGGTTCTGTGCACAGTTAAAAATATAACCCTCCATACTTTCATTTATTTTGGGTAGGAAATAACAAGAGCTAACAAAGGATGGGCTCTTGACAGTGTAGTGTTGTGCAGTGAGGTCACTAAGTGGATGAAGGAAGATATCACAAGCCCTCCTTTGGAAGGTGTCTATGTGTATGGGCTATACTTGGAAGGAGCTGGTTGGGACAGAAGAAACATGAGACTCACTGAATCTAAACCCAAGGTGCTCTTTGAGATGATGCCAGTTATAAGGATATATGCAGAGAATAATAGTAAGTAACTGTATTGTTATCTTGATGGAATTCAATGTAACTTTTAATTCAACTGCATGGGCTTTAGCTTAAGTAGCTGTCACTTTTCATTGTATACATACTGAATCTTTTTCAATGGGGGTGACTTCCCAGTCTTCTACACAAAATGAGCTTTCAGCCTGCCTTGATAATAGACAATAGACACTTTGTTTTCATAATATTTAGATAGATCTTTACCTTCTGGTCTTAATGTTGTTAATAACTTTTAAAACTCATCACAGATGAGCTGTTCTCTGCCTCAGACAAACATGCTTGCGTTCAGTCTTCCATTGACAATATGTGTCCAAAATTGAGAAGAACATTTACATACATAAACCGTAACCTCTGTGACCTAAACTTAAATAACTTCTTTCCTATTTCCCAAAAAACAATTTATATATATAAAACTTATATAAGTATGCATACCCAACATATATATACATATATTTTAAATGTATATCTTATATAAGGTATTTATAGATAACACATTAATATATTGATAAGACGTAATTTTCAGTGGGCAGATTTAACTATTTATAATGTTAATCATGCTAGAGTATCCACTTACATTTCTTGCTACATCCAGGTCCTAGGTGCTGATATTATATCTTAAACCTACAGGAAATTCAAGCCATATGTGGCCTTCACCTGGCAATAACACAGTTGTGAACAGTGTGAGAATCAAGTGAGAGTTTTCTTTGTTGGTGATGGAGAACTGTGTTATTGAACTTTGATTCAAATTTACATTTGCCTTAAGCTCAGTCCCTTAGGGCTCTGGTTTTTCAACCTAGTTTCATTATTTTTTATGTCTCTTCTGTCTTTTCAGCTTCAAAAGATCCACGTCTGTATTCATGTCCAGTCTACAAAAAGAGCATTCGAACAGATATGAATTACATTGCTGCTGTGGATCTTAAAACCCTTCAGCCTCCAGAGCACTGGGTACTCCGTGGGGTAGCACTTCTGTGTGATGTCAAGTAATGTTAAAGAAAATGTTTCTAAGAGTTATTCTCTGTTTTTAAATGTAAACATCAATATGTTATTAGCTCTATACTGGATAACTTCTAAAATGACATTTTCTAAGGCATAGATTCCATTATGGTACTTTTAGAAAATTACTTTCAGTAAACCTCTACAATAGGCTTATAAATGTTAAATCTTAGAGTGATATTAAGTTTGATAAATAGATTGAAGTACTACCTTTGATGTTCTGACAAATTATGACAAAGATTTAGTGTTCCTATTTCACTATTGTGTGCTTAATTTTACCTTGAATAAAGGGTAATTGACTTGAAGACTGTTACTTTTCTATGATAAATATGCTTCTATCAGGGCTTATGTTCAAGTAGTTCAATGCATAGCTGCCTTTTTTTGTTTGTTTGGTGATTTTTTGTTTGGTTTGTTTGTTCATTTTTGGTGTGTGCGTGTGTATCTATGGAAAGCTAAAAACCCAGTTGCTCGTTCTCAGCACCCTTATAATGAAATGTTTTTCACTCTGATGGTGGTAAGACACTGGAACAGGTTGCCCAGGGAGGTTGTAGATGTTCCAACAATGGATGTGTTCAAGACCAGGTTGGATGGGACTTCGAGCAATCTGGTCTAGTGGAAGGTGCCCCTGCCCATGGCAGGGGGGTTGGAACTGGATGATCTTTAAGGTACCTCCCAACCCAAACCATTCTATGATTCATATTAGTTAATATTGCTCAAGATGACGTTCTAATATTCATCTCATAGCTGGTATTTTCTAGTTTTCTTGCTGTCTAACTAAGGAGAATGAGGCTGTAAAAATGTCACACCTCTTCCACTGCTTGAAGACCAATTCTATTGTGCTACGTAGGAAAACAATTATTTAACAGCAGCCAGAATTCCTTACTGTCTGGTTCATGACTTAGAAATATGTAATTCATAGGAAGAAAATAGTTCTATAAGAATGCCTGGATATTTTTTTCATGTGCAAGTAAACCAGGTTTGAGTTGACTTTCATCAAGATTATTAGTTTTATGACATAAATTTTAGCTTAGTTTTTGCTGTAATTCTGCAACATTGTGATTTTATTTATTCTTTTCTTTTTTCCTCTCTCTTTTTTTTTTACTTATGTGCTGCAGCCTATTTTTGTGTCTCAGCTAGACAGGATATTTTTCACATAGGAATCTATCTTAAGACAGACATGTTAGCACTTCCATTTAGTTGAACACTATTGGCTTCACACATCAAGCACGCTTATTTAGTCATCAAAAAGCCACTGTATTTTTTGTTGCTGAGTCCAATAGGTCATGCATCTTAGTGGTGCACTAGTCATTCACAATAACAGGTGCTGCAGAAGAGGAAGCAGATAGAACCAGTATTTCCACTGCATCTGTCATGCATAAATGTTTCAACGGAGAAGCTATTTTCAATTTTATGTCAAATCAATACATGGAATTTGAAGGCGTGCATTAATTAGTTTATTAAATAAATATGCTAAATATATTTCTTGTCTAAAGCTAATATTGAAAGACATAAAAAAAATATTAGAAGATGGCATAATTGTCTTTATATTTTAGTAGACACTTCAGTATTCATTCTACAGTCAATCCAGTTATGAAATTCAGGTGGGACATTGATTCTGTTTGAAACTCTAGTTGTAGAGGTCCTTTCATTATCTTTCCATCTTGGAATTATTTTTTTTAATTTTTTTTTTCCATTTTAAATAACTCCAAGTGAAACAAATGAAGTGTAGGAAAACTTCCTTTAAGATAATATTTTTAATTTAGACATGGCAATCAATAAATATTACATGGAAGGGTTGAATTGTTCTTTACTGGACCTTGGAGCACCATGGTCAGACTTCCAAGAGATTCTTCAGATACTCCTTGGAGTCCTAAGTTGCTGTGGACTTCTGTCTTTCCCCAAGACCTTAGTCTCTGGAGGAGATTCACATAATTTGTCCTTGTGCAAGTGATTTGCACTGAGAATTTTTAAGCCACGTACACTTCAAAAGCCACCTTTCAAACTGTGGATTTGTTGTACCATTACTGGTGTAGACACAATGGAGGCGTCAAATCCCATGATCATTCTGAGTGAGTCAATTGTACACATTTTTTTCAGAGTGTGATTGTTTTAAGAGGGTGGTGGGGAAAAGGGTAGTTCTCCAAATAAATACACACTTGTGATTCTATTTATGCCAAAGACTGTTAGACCAGTGATGCAGTTGATGGTGGCAGTCACTATTATTTCTGTTCTGGTAGCTCTGTTTCTTAAGAGTTTTGACATTAAGTCTTTAGGTGTCTGCAAAAGCACCAGTAGGAATGGAATGATGAGGTATGGAAAAGTTCAGTGAAAAGCTCTTTTGAAATACAGTATCATGTCAGGGACCAGAGTGTGTAACCCTGCTCTCCCAGGAGTTTTGTTGCCTAGGCTGAGGGGCTACTTGGTGCATCTGCAATCTCGTTAATATGGATGTGCCTGGCAATCACTGATCTGTGGCAGACTCTGGTTACCCTCATCACATTGGGCCCTACCTGGCTGACTCAATTTTCTGGTATGATCTCAGATCTGCTTTTTTATTACAGCTTCCTCTGGCAGTCACTCATATGTTTAAAACACAGATGCAGTGCTGAGGGACACAGTTTAGCGGTGACCTGGCAGTGCTGGGGTAATGATTGGACTCGGTGTTCTTCAAGGTCTTTTCCAATCTAAACAATTCCATGTTTCTATATTATCCGACCCTGGTTGCTGTCACGGACCTGCTGTGCTTTTTTTGTTCAGGTGCCTTGAGACTGTCCTCGTCAGAGAGAGCCTTGGCCTGCCTGACTCTTGGCTCCCAGATTCACTTTCCAATGAAAAATTTCCAAAGTGAACTGTTTCTTGTTCATCTTTGTAGCAGAAGTGGGTAATAAAAAGTTTCTATGGAAAGGAATATCAAGAAAATAACTAGTTGTGACGTACCACAGAACTGGATATACTTCCTCCATGTTTGGTTCCACTACTGGTACTGAATGGATTACTCGAGAAAAACCATTCACAGGCATCAACTGTGCTGTTATTAAGCATGCAGCACTATAAATTTGAGGGTCTGGAAAAATACAGAATTACAGCAGGTATTTCCTTCTTTCCTTTTGATATTTGGTAGGAAAAATACATGTATCTTGGAGAATATTTAAAACCAAATATTTTACCAATTTCTCTTAGAAATTATGGCAAAATAACTTTCTGAATAAGGTGGAGAGATTACAGATTCATCAGAATCCTTTGAAATTCCTTATATATTTTATAAATATTTTAAAATAAGCAACCTAACCTTTCAAATATATGTGCTGTGCTGTGTAGGCTCTACTACATAGAAAGGTCTTCCGAGCTTCTCTTCAGAAATACTTCTTTCCCTGAGCTGTGTGCCTACATTCATACTTTTTATCTCATAGGTCACTCACATTAAACTTTTTGTTCTCACTGTTGTGATTTGTTCCACTTTCAGAGATCATAAGGAAGAAACGGCCAAGTTTTTTATCACATTAGGGAGTACAATTCCAAAGTAACAGTAAGTACGGTTGTCATCACTGAAAAGGATTTATTTTTTGTTTGTTTTTTTTTAACTCAGAAGTACATAGTTGTGGTATACATGCAAACTGAACTATAGAGAAAGTATTTCTCATTTTGAACTATCCATTAAAATCCTTTGATAATGAAATTTATATTGAAGAAATTTCAATTTTTCGCTATTATGTGGGGTTTTTTTCATTCTTTAGGACAGTTATCCTATTCTAATTACCTAGAGATGAACAAAGAAAATGGCTTCCTAATAAATCTTGAAATAGAGCTTGAGTAGTGCTCATGTACAAGATTTTAATTTTTAGCCATCGTGTTTGCATTGCTAAGCATTATAGTTGTATGCAAATATCTGAAGGCTTTTACAATGTGTACAAGGCTTAAAAAGCCAATGCCACAGAAGTGCATTCATATGAGACAAGTTGCTTATCAGTTGTGTAAAATTAAGCGTGTATTAAATAGATGAAGGAAAAAGCCACAGTTCTTGGTATGTCTGTGGATGTACTGTTTACTGGAGCTTCTGTCATCATTTAATCTACAATACACAGCTTCCTCTCAAACTTTTCCAACTACTATACTACCTTTTTCTATACCTTTTGTTCTTATAATAAAGTTAAAACATCCACAGTAAGTGATAATGTATTACGTGTGTCTATATATTAATATGGAAAAAGGAAAATGAAAAACTGTGGTTTTAAAGCTAAACAGTGAATACATGTTGACAATCTCAGTTTGTTAGTGAAGTCTACACATAGAAATTTCTTGGTATATTTTTGCTTGTTTAATCTTCTACACAAATGAGAACTATTGAACCAACACTAGAAAATTTGGCAGAAGAAAGAGTGGGAAGAACAACATGGTTAAAGTATTTTTCAGTTACAGCTATTATTTGAAACAGATAGTGCCCTCTAACTTTCTAGTAAAGCTATTATTTGTGTTGCAAGCACTGAGAACTGAAGTAGTTATTTTAGTTTTTCTGTCAGAGGGTATGAGATATCCTACTTTGGCAAGAGAAACAACAGATGTTTGCTGGTGTCAAAACTTTTTTTTTTCCAAAGGTGCTATCTTCAAACAAGAAATTTTACAGAAAAAGTAGTTAGAAAACTGTAACCTTCTGTGGAAAGAACTTAATGTGGTTTAACAAAAGGCACTGTAACTTGCTGAGATACTTTTTTTTACATAAATTACCTGCAAACAACTGGAAGTTTTCAGTTTCGTTGTTAAACTGCCACAAGAATGACAGCCAACATATATAGTTCCTCCCCCAAAACCTCTCCCCCACCAGCTTGCATAACTTGCATATAAAAGGTGTATTTTTCTGAGAAAAATGTAACCTGGAACATCTTTTTCTATTAACTTACCTTACTATATCATACGTCACATTCTGCTTTCCTATATTTAACTTGAATTAGTTCCTATCTACCTCACTTACTCAGAGGGGACTGTGATTCCAGCAAAGTAATAGAAGATTAGTTTGGGAAGGACACTGTATGTGGTTACTCTTATCTTCCAGTTTCTTTTCTCATCTGCTCAACAGGCACTTGGAAAGTAAGTGTTGACTGATGATGAAGCCCGTTGGCAATGTATAAAGATTGCAATAAGAATGTGTGTGCAAAGAATGTCTAGAAATGCTTTGTGAAGTAAGATGTGTTCAATACAGCTCCCTTTTCTGAGTCATCATTTGCAAAAATTATTCTTTTATACTTTAAATACTTAAAGGGGGGTCATAAGAAAGTTGGGGAAAAACATTTTAGCAGGGCCTGTTGTGACAGGACAAGGGTTGATGGCTTTAAGCTAAAAAAGGGTAGCTTTAGACTAGATATAAGGAAGAAATTTTTTACAATGAGAGTGGTGAAACACTGGAACAGGTTGCCCAGAGAGGTGGTAGATGCCCCATCCCTGGAAACATTCAAGGACAGGTTGGACGGGGCTCTGAGCAACCTGATCTAGTTGAAGGTAGAGTAATAGAATACTTCTGGTTGGAAGAGACATTTAAGATCACCAAGTCCAACCATTAATCCAACACTTCCAAGTCACCACTAAACCGTATCCCTAAGAGCCACATCTACACATCTTTTAAATACCTCCAGGTATGGTGACTCCACCACTACCCTGGGAGCCTGTTCAAGTGCTTGACAGCCCCTTCCATGAAGAAATTTTTCCTAATATCCAGTCTAAACCTCCCTGGCATATCTTGAGCCTGTTTCTTCTTGTCCTGTCACTTACTATGTCGTTGAACAGACTGAGCTCCACCTCACTCCAACCTCCTTTCAGGCAGTTGTAGAGAGCAGTAAGATCTCCCCTGAGCCTCCTTTTCTTCATACTAAACAACCCTGGTTCCCTCAGTTGCTCCTTGTAAGACTTGTTCTCTCGACCCTTCACCAGCTTCATTGCCCTTCTTTGGACACACTTTAGTGCCTCAATGTCTTTCTTGTAGTGTGGGGCCCAAAACTAAACAGAGTACTTGAGATGCGGCCTCACCAGTGCATGCTGAGTACAGAGGGATAATCTTTTCCCTCTCCTGCTGGCCACAGTATTTCTGATACAAGCCAGGATACAGTTGGCTTCATTGGCTACTTGGGCACACAGCTGGCTCATGTTCAGCCAGTTGTCAACCAACACCACTAGGTCCTTTTCTGCTGGACAGCTTTCCAGATGCTCTTTCCCAAGCCTGTAGCATTCCATGGGGTTGTTGTGACTGAAATGCAGGACCTGGCACTTGGCCTTATTGAATCTCATAGCATTAGCCTTGGCCCATTGATAGAACCTGTCTGGATCCCTCTGTAGAGCCTCTCTACCCTCATGCAGATCAACACTCCTGCCCAACCAGGTATTGTCTGCAAATATACTGAGGGTGCCCTTAGTCCCCCTGTCCAGATCATCAATAAAGACATTAAAGAAAACATGTCCTTAGTATTGAGCTCTGGGGAACATCATTTTTGACTGGCCACCAACTACATTTAACTCTATTCACCACAACTCTTTGGGCCTGGCCGTCTAGACAGTTTTTCACCCAGTGAAGAGTATGCCCGTCCAAGCCACAAGCAGTAATTTTTTTCACTTAAATGCCGTGGGAAATGGTGTAAAAAGCTTTGCTAAAGTTTAGGTAGACAACATCCACATCCTTTCCTTCACCCACTAAGTGGGTCACCTTGTAGAATGAGATTAGGTTAATCAAGGAGGGCCTGCCTTTCATAAATGCGTGCTGACTATGCCTGATGACCTGGCTGTTGTGTACATGCCTCTTAATGAAACTCAAGGTAATTAGCTCCATAACTTCCCTGGAACTGAGGTCGGACTGACAGGCCTGTAGTTCCCTTAATCCGCCTTCTGACTCTTCTGGTAAATGGGAGTCATATTTGCTAATCTCTAGTCAGGTGGGACCTCCCAGCTGGGCTATTCATCCCATCAATTTTTGGGGGGGAGAAGGCCCTAGGAATTTCCTACTTCACAGTTCCCAGGCACTTCTGTGATTTCTAGCCCATCAATATCCCTGCTCACTGTAAGGGGATTGGACTAGATGGCCCTTAAGGGTCCATTCGTACCCAAAGTAGGATTGCAGCAAAAGCTCTAATGAGTTTTAAAAAAAAAAATATTTACTTGGTTTTGCCTGTAAAATAAGTTGTTTTGCATTTCTATGTGACACTGTGTTGTGGAATAAGAAAGTTCAAAAACCATAGAATGCTGGCCTGGTTTGATTTAGAACAGAACTAATTCTGTTCAGTGATTTTACTTTTCAGCTCTTCTCTTCTGCACTTTCTGAAGGTAATGGCAGATTGTCACGGTGTCTGCTTCTGGCAGTGATAACACTTGATTTTTACTACCAAGGATGGGTGTGCATAAAGGCTCTTACTTATACTTGCTCCTATGAAGACCAAGGTCACAGCTAAATCTTGTGTACCATGTTGGGAGTGCAGTAAGAGGTGTCACCTGTGGGGAGGAGCAAACAGGACAGGTGACCCTAAACTGACCAACAAGGTATTCCAGCCCATAAACATCATATTCAGTATAAAGCTGAGGGATCACGAGCGTCAGGCTCTCTTGTGCAATGGCCAGCATCCGAGGAGGACTCTTTCTGTTCTGCCTTCAATCCTGATTCATGTGTTCCTGAATCCAGTTTCTGTCTGCTGCTGAGTCCAATGTGGAGCTTCCCTAGTGCCTGCTCCACAGCATCAGTGGTGATGGTGACGTAATCGCCATCAGGGGTTTTGTATGTATTTGTATATATTTAATTTTTTTTTCATTAAAGCTGTTTTAGTTTTCTGTTCTAATCCATAAGTCTCTCTCCCATATTCCCTTTCTCTTCTCCTTTTGGGAAGGGAGGCAGGGTTAAAAGACAGCATCTGTCGTTTGTCTAGTTACTGGCCCAACCTAACCCTGGACAAATAGATACATATTGAGTTTTCATTTTAAGTGTGTAGGTGATATTTTATTGTTCTGGAAAAAAAGTGAGCCAACAAAGAGCAACATTTACAGATTAAAAAAAAGTAAATCACTAAACATTTGAAGTATGTTTTCTTTTTTGCATTTTGGTCTCCAAATTCTGCATAGTAATTCTTAGTTCCCAAGGGCAAATAAATCTGTTCTTTACTCTTCCAAAGGAAGTTATGTTTGACTTTCACTATGTTTGTTATTTGGATAAATTGAGAAGCCAATTAAGAAATACATGATCTGCACATAACAGGAGAAATTTTATGATAGGAGGAGAATTGAATGAATGTAATGGAAATGAAATCTTTACGAAGAAAAATGCTGGTTGGTGATCTTTGGATTGCAAAAATTTGATCAGTTTTACACTATATTATGTAAGCATAATAAAAATTATGCATGATCCCTACATATTGAGTAAGAATCTTAATACAGAGTTGAGCTTTGGTTTTAGGCAGATTTGAGTGACTCTCCTCCTTTTTTATAGTTTAAAAAAAAATTAAAAGGTAATAATAATGCTACAGGAGCTAGTTGTTTTCAGTGGATAAGCTATGGTTTCTGGTCTCTATTATACTAAAATGGCCAGATGGAAAAGCAGGCCCTGGAAATATTCAACCCATGTGTTTTGTGTATGAAGTCTTGTACAGCCAGAGATCTCAGAATATTACTTCATTAATAGGATCTCTTTTGCGCTAAGTGTTGAATGGGTTCTTGTGTTTGAGAAGAAGAAAAAAGGCTGGAGAAAAAGGGAAGGGGGAAGGCTATGTGAGAAAGCTGGGGTGTATCAGAATCACCTCAATATTTTATCTATTTATTGAATTAGTTTTATTTTTGGGAAAATGCTCTATAGGTCTATTACTTGTGCTAGGGATGTTGGTTGTGGTATGACAGAATGTTTGAGATTGGCAGGGAGCTCTGGAGGTCATCTGGTCCAATGTCTTGCTCAAACTGGGTCACCTAGAGAAGACTGCCTAGAACTGTGTCCACACAGCTTTTGGATTTCTCCAAGGAGGTAGACTGCAACTGCTCTGGGCAACCTGTGCCAGCTCTTAGTCACCCTCACAGTGAAAAAGTGTTTCCTGATGTTCAAAGGGAATCTCATGTGTTTTGGTTTGTACCTATTGCCTCTGGTAACCACTGGGCACCACTGAAGAGACCCTGGATCCATCCTCTTTGCAGCCTCCCTTCAAATATTTACACATGTTAATAAGATCCCCTGCTCAGCCTTCTCTTCTCCAGGCTGAACAGTCTCAGCTTTCTCATAGTTACCTTACGGGGGGATCCATTCTCCATTCCTTCAGCATCTTTGTTGCCCTTCACTGGACTCTCTCCAGCATCTGTAGATTTATTTATGGTAGATTTCTTTTACAAGAGTTGGCACACATTTCTTTCCTAACTATGCATGTGTTACAAGAGCACGTACTTTAAATATAACAGGGGAACTGGCTTTTTATTCCAGTTTATGTACTGTTGTGATTTTAACAGAAGCATTTTTTCAGTGTATTCTGTGTGAAGAGGTGGTGTGTCTGCCTCTTTCATCTGGTTAAGGCATTGCTGATTGGCTGCATTGTAATGAAAATTGGTCAATTTTACGATGTATTTTTTAATATAAAATTAAAATACATTACTTTGTCCCTAAAGCCACCTGTGTATTGAACTACAAAACAGTTATTGAGACTGGCAATATGTTATGCAGGTGCTGGATGTTAGATGTGTATAGCATACCTATGCTTTACTCACACTGGATGGGGATGTTTCAGGCATATGTTGTGTTTTCAATTATCATATCAAATCTTCGAGAATTCTGTTACTATTCCAAACTGTCTTGGCTTGAGTGTGTGGTAGATTCACTGTTTGTGTGGCTATATTGAAAGCAGCGCAATTTAACAGTTTATGTTGAGAAACTGGGGGCACCTGGAATTTGGATGCAGTTCCCAGTGAATTTAATCACACTAGTTTTGTTTCTTTTTCTAGTATCAGTGCATTGGGAATGTGGAAATCGGGTACATTCCAAGGATTAAATTGTTGGTATTTGCAAAAGTATCTGGCAGTGAAAAACACAGAAACAGTACAAATGGCTTTATTTTTAGACAGTTCAGGGCTTTGGTGAATGTTCCTGTATCTTGCACCTTATGGGTTTTATAAGCCGAGCTATGGCAATGGGACAATCAATAAAAAACATCTTCGTACTTTTTCTCAAGAATAAATTGTTCCTTGCATTAAGTGGAGATAAGAGAGATCTGAGGAGGGATCAAGACAATCGAAATGAGAACAAAGCAGTTTATGCCATTCATCTAAACAAGGTTAAGGCCAAGGGGTGAAAGCTTATGAAATAAAAGCAGCTCTGTTCCTGAACTTGTGTGATAAAATAATCTTGCCTGGTCTGTTTTTCTTCCCACTTTTTTTTTTTTTTTTTTTTCAGTGGGAATATATTATTTCCTTGATTACACTATTTAAAGCCCATAATTATTGTTGTACAGGGTAAATGGAGATCTAATAATTTTGGATATATCAGTTACAATTTATATAAGTCTTAGTGAATGACATGGTAAGTGATCCACTTGTTTTCATTAACTAATAACAATAATCTTTTGCAGCTCAGGCCAAACTAAGTGAGTTGTGAAAAATGTTAAATGTGTATAGTGTAAAAGCATACATTCAATAAAAAGAAAAACATCTTGCACAAAATGAAAGGTTTAATTTGCATTTTGATGACAGAAATTTTATTTGAAATTTAGCAACGGAAAGATCAGTTACTTACGGGGTTTAATGTAATTGTTTATTCAGAGGTGTAATAGAGTTTGAGTTTTTAACATGGATAAAGGTGAAGTATATCATGTGGTAGTGTCTGACCTATAAATCAAAAAGTTATATTAATCACATTTAAATGTAGTTAAGCAATAAAGTGTATATTACACTTATAGATAATTTATTGTCATTTTCAAAATCTGCTTAAACACTGAGGCTTTGATTAAGGTCTGCGTTTAAGTGCTCAAATATACTTCCTAATACAGTTGCAGGGCAAAACTATATAAAAAAATGATGTATCATCTGAACAGTTTTATCTTTCACTGATAACTGGTAATCTTACATGTGTAAAATACAAATTATAGACATAAAGTTATGTGTTTTGGGCATAATCTGTGTTTCAGTCTCAGAGGTTCAGCAGCCAGAATGTGAGAGTTAAGATGATAATAGTTCCAGAGCATTTTTAAGTGGACTCTCTTCTTGAGCTGGAAATATTTATTTTTATTATTGTGCCTCAGGGAAAGAAATAAAGCAAATGAGCTTCTTATTTAAATGCTGGATTAAGTCCTGAATGTCTGAAGTGCCTAAGCTAAGACAACAGGTTGATGAGGAAGGACAGCAGCAGTGATTATTTTGGTACCACAGTGAACAGCTTGAGTGCTGTCTTTGAAGAGAAGCACATTCCTGTCATGAGCATTGTAGGAAAAGTGCACCCTGTAGACGCTAGCTAATTTCTTTTACTAACAGGATTGTGTACTCTCTGCTGTTTTAAAGTCATATTCAGCCTATGAAATCCTTAGAACCTCTGTTATGTTTATGATGCAAAGAATTACATAGTGTTTGTTTAGTGGCTTCTTTTACATCAGTGAAGTTAAGTCTAATTACCCTAAATTTGTTATACTGAAAGTTTAGAGCAGCACAACTCTCTCTGCAGAGGTGTTTTTTAAGCATTCCGACATTTGTGCATTTTGTAAGATTTTAGTAAGTTAAACAGTGTGTTTCAGAAAGACAGATAATAAGATCTTTTAGGGAAACCTAAAAATTCCTGACCAGCAGCTCTGGAAAGACTAATTTACATGACATCTGGCAACAGTGTGTGTTTTCCCATTTTTTATGCAAGACTAATGATCATGACTTTTTGGAGCCATGTTCCAGGGAAGGAAAATGCGGTCTTATTCATCACTATTATCACAGGTAGTCTGCACTTAAATTCAGTTCTTCAATTTCTGTTTAAAAGAGAAGGTTGATTTTTTTTTAATTTTTTTTTTAATTGCTTTTGTGTCCGTTTAAAGTTGCAGAATTTAGAAAATGCCATGTCATCTTACTGATGGCTGTTTCCCAGGCAGTATCAAGCTACTTCAGCAAAGCTGAGAATCTCACGTGAAATTTCCATTCTCCCAAACTAAGCCAAGGATTAAGTGGCATGTTGATACCATTGTAATGATAGGATTAAATCGGAATTACTTTGGAGCAATAATAAGGATTTGCTTGTAGTTTATATTCTACATAAAACAAAAACAAACAACACACAAAAAAAACCCCAAACAAAACAAAAACCCCAAACAAAACCCAAACAAAACAAAACAAAACAACAACAACAACAAAACAACAAAGGAGCCATTAACTGAAAGTTACAGGCACTGAGATACTCCACTTAAATATATGAGACACAAAGAGGAAAAGATTGAAGTCAAAACCAGAGGGAAGATTCTTTGAGTCCATCATCCTTGTAAAAGGTATTTAGGCTGGGAAGGAAAGACTTTGACCATTACTTCTTTTCATTGTGCTGCTTTTCCCTTTCTCCTCTTACCATTGTTCCGTATTTTTACATCTTACCAGTATTACAGTGTTCTCTGAGTGGATACACGATTCAGCACTCTGTTGAACCGTAGATATGGACATGTAAAATATTTTACTGCAAGTGGAATGAAAAGAACAGCCACGCTGTTACCACCTCTCTTTTCCTAGCTCATGTGCCTGAAGCTGTTGGAGATGAAGCTCACTAGGTGTCAGCAAAGTAGTCCAGAAAAGAAGCTTTTTTTTTTAATCCTGAGAATTATAAAAGGAAGTAATGCTTAAAACTTCATGCTTGTAGCAGAAATTTTAAAGCATATGAGGTTGTTGTTTTAGTTCAGGATAACCTAACCTAGAAAACCAGTGTTGTTATGCTTTCCATGCTATTAGCTCTGTTTTATTTCGTAGTCAAACTGCTGTCCATACATAGAAAGCATCATCTCTGTGCCTAGGGAACAGTGACTACGTGCTGCATTTCAAGCAGTAAATCAGAAAGGCCATGAGTTAGAAAAATGATCACTTTGTGAACTTTTAAAAATACCCAATCTGCTTCGACATAAATGACTTTCTCTTCTATTTACTGTGTGTTATTAGGTTCCATGGTTTCTTCTAAAGACACACAGATAGTTGGTCTTTTTTTACTGTTTTGCAGTTTTTGTTTTTGTGTTTTGTTTTTTTTTTTTATTATTCCACTAATTGATAAAACTTTCAGTATTTTCTCTGGCTTTCAGCTAGCCTCTGACACAAAAGATGGCATCTGCCTTCACACTCAATGCAATTGTTCTTGCCAGCTGTAGAGAAGTCATCTTCCACTGGCATCCTTCATTCTGGCTGATGCTGAGCTCAATAGTGGATTTTTATTTTATTCCTTGACAAACATTTTCTGATTGATCAGCTTCACTCAGAACTTTGCCTTTATTTCCCAATGCCTTTTTAACATTTTGGCCTACTATTAGGCATGTTTGCAAAGGCTTGTCACTCAAACAGTTCACAACAACAGTTCAGAAAAGCCTTTCTGTAATCATCACGAAACTAGTTTTTCCTGGAACTATCATAGCACTAGCCATAACTTGCACCTGAAGAACAAGTGTCTTCAACTACATAGAATGTTTTGGGTTGGAAGAGCCGTTTAAAGGCCAACTAGTTCAACCTGCAGTGATCATGGACATCTCCAACTAGATCAGGATGCTCAGAGCCCCATCCATCCTGACCTTGAATGTTTTTAGGAACAGGACACCTACCACCTCTCTGGGCAACTAGTTTCAGTGTTTCATCACCCTCATTGTAAAAAATTTTTTCCTTATACCTAGTCATGATACGCACTAAAATGTAACTGATAAAATTCCCATGTAGGGTGCATAGTTACATACCTTTCAGTGTATACACATTTATATGTATATGAAAGTATGGGGTTTTAAAGATTTTTAAATACTTTGTGTAGGACTCTCTTAAACAGACTTTTTTTTTTTTTTTTAAAAACCAGATGCTTTGGTATCCATACACAAGCAATTGCTAAGTGACTAAGGGAAATGTCTGTGGAAAGTGGAGCTTATTTCTGTATTTATTTATGAAACTGATTCAGTCTCTGTCTAAGCAGAAAAGCAGATATATTGGCTTATTGCGGAGGCTGAAAAGTTCATCTTCTGTGTCTGGTGAAATTTGTTGAGTTAGAGATGTATGATGGTATAAGGCAAGAAGCAATGACCTCTGAGGCTCAACAAAGAGTCCCAATAAAAATTAGTTGTCCAAATCTAAGGCTATGCACTATTAAATATGATCTGTGAAGCTGCTGTGTAATGTTAAGCTATGGCAAATATTCATGAGGATGCATCCTCTAAAGAACTAAAGCACTAAATTTAATTATTATTACCTTCAGATAATTTCTGGTATTTAAGGCTTTAAATTTATTTTTGAAGGGACAGTTTTGAAGATAGTGCTCCACAAGACTCATGCAATGTTTACCTTCTATGGCATTAGAGGGAACTGACCTATTTAAAAGCTGTGGATCATATAAGTTTTGTTGTTAGTGGACCAATGTATGTAGGACAGGCAATAAATATTGTCTTTTGCCCTTCCCACATCTGGAACATTTATCCAGAAACTGAAGAAACCCGAGATGCAATAACTGTTTTTATGGCAATTCCAGAAAGAAACAGAGGGGCTGTCTTTTTTCATAAGTTTATGATGTTTTAAACTCTTTTTTTTTTTTTTTTTTGACATAGGAAAAGGAGAATATTATTTATTTTGACAAAAATAATATCTATTCCAAAAATAATCAACATAGTATGGAAAATGAGTGATGTTATTGTTGAGAATGCAAAAATGGTGTAAGCTTCAGTGTCAATAATACAAGAGAGGGAATCTTCTAGGTCTTAAGCTGTGACTGAATAAGTGGATAAGTGTAGCTCATAAGAACTGTAGGAATTCTTACAAATTTGTGGCTTTAGCTGTGCATAGCAATGTGGGAATCAAAATAAAAATCTTTATAATTTTCCAAAAATAAATTCTGACTATCCTGAAAGCCACCATAACTGAATCCATGCTTGCTTGACTGTTCAAGAGGTATGTTTTCATCTTGTGTTAGCTTTTGAGAAAATTAATTATCTTCTCAGGTCTGACATTAGTGTATGGACACTCCATGCTTTAAAATTAACACATAAGATCCAGTAGCTATATGTAACATATCACATTCTGAGGAGTGGGTCTTGCAGTCTGTGTAAATCAAGTGTACCTATTTTCAGGCTCCTTCAAATTACTCACTGGTTAAAATAGGTGTGCTAGTGATAAAAATCATTAACAGTCTTGTTTGCAGATCTCTCAAATGCTGTATCCCAGTGGTTATTGTGGCCTAAGGTAGGGGTTTGCTGTATGAGAATTCAAGTCATGTTGGCACTGTTCATTATACAACAAAGGGATGTTCCTTAAACCTAGCACTGATGTAAGCACCCTCAATGATAGCAGTGTCAGTGCAGTTACTTTGCCTATCCAGTTAACTTTGGAACACCATATGAAATAATTTCTAATATTGTAAGAAGTATTCTAGGGCTTATTGTAAAAGTCTGAAATTGATTGTGCTGGCAAGTGGAAACCAGGAACTGTTGATTGCATGTGTAGTGTGATTGCTACATGTTGTCCATTCAGCTTTTCATGCATAGAAACATTATGGTGTCAGAGGTAATACCATTAATTATCAAGAAGGTACAGGAATACTCAAGAGAATAGTTGTCACTTGAAACCAGGCATACCAAGCTAGTGAAGTTTCTCAGGGAGAGCCAATAAGGGACTCACGAGTTCTGTTTGTTTGTATGTGTATGTTCTGTGAGGCAGTCAGGCTTTAGTATCAGGAATATGAATAACAGAAGGACATCCCATACAAAATATGGTGGGTTCTTTTATTGAGGTGAGCAGCCTTCCATCATTTCTCAGGTGTTTTGTGCTGTCAGGGGCACCCTGGCTTGGTCTCAAAGCTGGTAGGTTTTGGGAGAAGTAGGAAAAAGCTCCCTGCAGAGAAACTGGTAGCAATAATGACTCATAAAGATTTGACTTGCTTTTAATAATCTTGATTTTGTTAATTTGTTCAACATTACTTCTGTATGCAAAACATGTCTTAAATGCTGCATGTTCTGGCTTCCTGAACTCTTCAAATTTATTTTGCTGCTTTAGCTGAACAATCATAATGGAAAATGACAATACTATAATAAAATCTTGGGGTTTGTGTTCCAAGTGTACCTCTACTCATAAAAACATTTATTGAGGTGAATTAAGAGCATGGTTCAGGCCTCTGCTGCTGTTTATTTGACTTGTGCATAAAAGAGTATTTTAAAGCTAGATAATTAGGGCAGAACTGTGTTATTGTTGCAGATTGCTTCCCTGAGAAAATACAAGTTTGTTAACTGAATTCTTACAGACACTGTCCCCACTCTACTAGGAAAAAAAAAAAAAGACAGAAAATTATGCATACCATTGAATGCAACAGCACTTTCTGGAGGAAAAAAAAAAAAATAAATTAAAAAACCAAATTAAAACCTGCTTGCATTAAAGATACTAGCCTGAAATTTTCCTTGAAGTTATTGGTTTTAAAAACCTCTGGGTACATTGTTGTTTTGCATGTAGTATGTTTAGTATGAAATCTTTATTTTTAAAGCACTAGTAGTGTTCCATGTTTCTCTCATTCCCCTTTCATTATTAATATAGTACAAGAGTGTGAAAGGAAATATAGTAACAGCTTAAAAGAAAAAGAAACATGGAGGATTCAGAATGATTTTATGGCTGATATGTAAAAAGAAAAAAGCAAACTCCTTGATATGACTGCCTGTTGAATGAGTGCTTGTAAGGCACATGTAGAAGTGGTTTTTAAAAATGGAAGTTCTTAATCATAAGGTATTTCAAAATGGATAATATTTATAGTGAGGCTGTATGCAAGCATGAATCATATGTTTTCTGGGGATACATAAAACCAAGCCCAACCTCAGCCTTGGATAGTCTCTAATCAAGCAATAGATATTTGAATCAATTGAAAAAAGTTGTTATGCAGTTTTCAGATCAGTGTAGTACAGCTGACTTTCAGCTTATCTTTGAGGAGTATATTATGTTACTGTACTGGCTAATAGGAAATTTTGAAGGCATTGGCAATTTATAGAAAACCTGCAGGAGAGAATTGTTCTCTAGCTATTTCTACTGAAAATTAAAAGTAGCATTAAGAAACGCAAAGTCCAAGTTGATGCAGTACTTCTGAAAAAGGTTATATCTGGAATGGACACTAGCTAGAAGGAGAAAGTTGTTGGTTTAAGCCATAGTGCCAAATTTTTCAGCTGAGGGTGAAACAATGGTTTATGTGAGCAGTGCAGAGAGTTCTCAGGGCTGTCATTAGCATTTACAGATTACTCGGTCTTCAGTTTTCCTCTGATTATTCCAATAATGCTGACTTGAGAAACATTATTCCAAATGATTTCTTGTGACAACTCCTTGAAGGTGAGAAAAATCTTATACTTCCTCTCGGGGTACCCTGGCCACATACAGGAGGACGAAGGTACCAGCTGAGAGGGGAGCAGCTGTGAATGTCAAGAAAGAGAAGAATAGAAGATTGGAGAATAAAGCCAAAATTGGCATATGGAAGAGGTAGAGGACAATATAAGGAAGATCCAGGGTATGGTTAAAAGGTGACAGTAGGGGAAGAAACAAGGGATATGAGCTGATTGGGGAATGTAGAGGCTTAAGATGTGAGAACAAGGAAGAACATAACAAGAGATGAAGCAGGTGGAGAAATGAGGTAATAAAATCAATGTGGGAGCCTAAAAAAAGGAACAGCCTTTTGCAACAGCTATAGGCTTCTATTGCAAAGTATGGCTTTGCACCAATGATTCCTGTATCTTGATATTAATTTATTGGAAGAAGAGTGGAAGCAAGACTTAGCAGTTATAAGCGTATTCCCCCATATGTTGGCTTTACTACGAAATTCCCTGACGTTAACTTCTCAGTAGTTAATCACCCTGAAGTGTTTGCTGCTGTTTTATAGTCTCCATTGGGAGCCACTAATGAGCTGTGTTTCTTTATTTTTTTCAAGCAACCTATCCCTGGCCAGTTTCCCAACTTATTATCACCTGGCTTTACAATTTTAAGCTTTTTTTTTTTTAAAAAAAAAACAAAACAAAAAACCACAACCATTTTAAACACTCATATAAATAATGCATTTATTGTTTCAAGTTTTGGGGTTTTTTTCCTAGAACCCTTTTTTGCTGAAATGATAGAACCCAAAGGAGTGAAATGACTAAGTGTGAGCATTTAGAGTGTTTCTGTGGATTTTCCTTTGTTCCACAGCTGTTGTTTCTATGGAGTAATCACTGTTGCTATGCATTTTTTCTCTTTTTGGTTGCCAGAACATCACTAGCCGGGTCAACATGCTCATGGTGTTAGTGAGGAATAACATAATTGCTACTTGATTAGAGGAGGTATTTTAGAAATAGCTTTCTGAGTTAGAAAAATCCCTATAATGTTTAAATTTCTCTAGCAATGGCATAATCATGAGTAATTAACTAAACAAGGCACAGTTAATTGTGATGAGGTAATAACCTTTATATTGCAAAGAAAGGCAGAGTGGAAGTAAATCTGAGCAATATTTGATACTGTGGCACCCTGAGCTTTGCTTCTACTCAGAGTGCACTTATGCATATCAATCTAAAAATCTCTAAAGGAATGAATCAGTGATCCTTTAATTATTTTAATCAATATTACACAGTCAGACAGGTTGAACAGTTACCTGCCATGGCTGAATAAACTTGACTTAAAAGCACCCCCTCTTCTGTCTGTGTTCTCATGGGTGCACTCAGATGGATGCACTTTCACCTAAAGGGTATGCAGATGTCTGACAGCAAGCTTTTTGGGAAGTGTTCAGAGTCATGAAACTTTTAACAGTTGAAGTTGCTCACAGATGGGAGAGGAAGAGAAATGAAGAATGCATCTCACCAGCAAAAACTGGCATGTGACAACCTCTACCCACTTGCTGTGTTGTATTCAACCACTGACTTTGGGCCACATGCATTGCCTTTTATCATTCTGAGAAAGGCTGATTATAAGTCATAAACTAGCAAAACCCCAAATATTGTGCTTCTTACTTTTTGTACAACTTTTCTTCACAGACTGATGAATTTCTAAGTCAATTAGATCCCACAGCCTTGCAGTTTAGAATGTGCTTGAGCACGAAACTGAATTTTGTCATCTTGAATATCATACTGACAGAGAAAGTGCCTTAAGAAAATTCCTAATGGAGCCAAGGCAGAATGTAGTATAGAGCTGAAGCAGCTCAGAGGTGAGAGGAGCTGATTTGCACTGTCAAGTGCTGCTGTGGCTGAATTCTGACCCCCTCATGGGCACAGTTTCAGTCTAGTTCAGCAATGTCAAGAATTTCCTGTCAGCAGAAAGAAGTCGTACTTGCAGCATTCATTTTAGTGAAGGCTTCTGCAAATACAGATTTGCCTCTGAATTACTAGAGAACACTATTTCTGAAGAGAGGGCATAAAATAAAAATGTAGCACCTTAGAGTGGGAAGTAGAGCTTGAAGGGTAAGCTATGTCAGGGAAGACAGTGCTCATAGACCAGACTATTGTAGTTATACAGCAGGATGAAAACTCAGCTGTTTGCACAGTCAAAGTCTTACAATAGAAATAACTCTAAGACCAATGACTAATAACAGGGTTACAGAGTATCAACAAAGGATTTCAAACAAATGCTCTCTTCCAACTTTGCCCCTACGCCATCCTGCGCCAAATGTATAATGTGCTCCTGGCAATACAGTGATCACATTGTGAATGCTTGATATCCACTGTTTATCGTTTCCTGTTTGCTTTAGGCTTAGAAGTTCATTAAAATGCTACAATGTGACCTTTAGATTTTTGAGAGGTATATTTTGCTATGTAACTTGATTTTTTTATTTTTTTTTTCTGAAAAGAGATCTAAGCTTGGAAGAAACTGTAATAGGGACAAGCCTGTTATCATGACATGTGAACAAATGTGTTGCCAGAAGCATGTTTAAAAATGTGCTGCAGCTTTATGGACCTAGTAAATAGACATAGCTCCTACCTCCTGTAAACCAGGATGGCAGGTATTTGTTTAGAAATTTAATAAATCTACAAGGATACAGCTTAACTGAAATCCTGATTGAAGAGAGGCCCTCACCATGCATTATAACCAGAATAATTGCACACACTGTGAAAAGTATATACACTACCTATGAAGGCACCTCAGCATTAATTGGAAAAACTGAAACCGTTGTCAAGACGTGGTCATACTTTGATAAAAGTGTGCTTCAGAAAATACTTGAAAAGAATAGAAATGTACAAGCCATGAAAGGACTCCTGAACTGACAATAGAGAAGCTAAAGTAAGGTCAGAAAAATCCCCTTTCATTGTTACCTAAAATAACAGACTTTTGGAAATAGTAGTGTCCTGGAGAGAGTGATAATGGTCGGTTTATGTGCCTTTATTCAGAGTGATGATAATTAAAATGGAGAGTCACATATCATTCTTGATGACAAAAAGCTTTTTTTGCTTTACGCAGCAATGTCTCCATTTGTGGTTGAGATAGATAATTTGGGACATCAGCCTTCGTACTTCTGGTTTGTGATTTCATCTGTTGGCCACGTGAAGCTACTATCTTTGGTAGAGCTACATTCAGTAGTATTTTTTGTCAGCTTTACTGAATCTCCATTACCAAACTAGAACTGAAGAACTCATCCTTAGAACTCATTTTATCAAACTGGGGTTTTTTTCTTTTTTTTTTTTTATTCCCCACAACATCACTGGACATCATAACATGTGACTTCGCTTGCTACATGTTAGTCCATGCTCACTGTGTCCTTGCCTGCTGATGAGATTCTATTCCTGCTTCTCTATGAACTATTTCATGATCACCTAATAGGAACACATTTCTAAGATCTACTGAGCACTAGTGGAAAGCCTTATCTTGACTAAAATTTTTCATTTGAAAGAAAAATAGAAGGACAAATTGGGAAAGAGACTGGTGTGAAGATATCATTAGAAGCAGCTTTTAAGAAGAAGAAAAATATTGTCAAACTCCAATTTCACAAACATTCAGTCTTCTTGCTGATGCATCCTCATTTTGTGAGTGTGATTGAAAACATCACTGATGATGTTTCCTGGTAAGCTGATGAATGATAGAAAGCTGCTGGATAAAAATAGATTAAAATGAAGTTAATGAATTGATTCATTTGGATCAATGAAATTTTGACCTTTGAGTTGAGAGACAGAACAGTAAAGGGTCTGCTGTGGGTGGAAGATTCAGTACCATCACAAAATCAGTTCAATAACTCCATCTTTAAACTTAAGAAACACAGAGAACTCCTAAATTGTTAGTAGGGTGAATACTTGATAGCAAATATTTCTCAAAACTAATATCCATTGAGGCTCCTTTTACCTAGGTATTACAGATCTGAAATTAGAGTAGTTGAAGATTAAGCCCCTACAATGTTTATCCTAAAAAAAATTAAATAAATTCTTCTTCACTTTGTTCAGAAACAAACTAAGAGAAATAAATTGTTGCAAGGGGCATAGTAATGGAAGCAAGGTGAAGATATGTTTTGCCAAGACTGTGCTACTGCAGAAGTAGGGCTATGAGTAAGGTAGAAGTGATGGCGTGAAGGCAAGTCATGCAATAAAGTAAGCTTTTAGATGGAGGTGGGACTACTACATCCTCTTATCTGAGCAAAGTTGCCCTTATTCCTAATGGCTAGAAATAAACCTGAATGCCAGGAATGTAAGTAAATGGGGTTTTAATTTCAATTGATTTTGTAATTTTATGGATGTTCTCTTTATTATAACTTGTTTCTTTGAAACATATAGCAAAAGAGACAGGGCAAAAGGTATATACTGTGAATCTGCTGCTGAAAATACATAGTCTCATGTAACAAAATTTTTGCCTATTTATATTAGGAAGACTTACCAGACAGGAACTGTGCCTGAGGAATCAGAAGCATGATGCTGATCACTCAATGTTCCCAAAAACTTTTCTGTGTGAAGCCCTTGTGTGGTTTGAGAGGAAGAGGTGTATGCACAGTTACTCTTTCTGATAAAGATGTTGTGTGTACTTTTTTTTCTTTATATCCTAAAATGTCACAGGGAGTGAAGTGTGTGGAAAAATTCCTGTTGAAATAGTGTTGTAATGCTGCACTTTGCCATTATATAGAGAATTATTAGGGCATGGCATTCCTCCCTTCCTCCTTTTAATTCTTTTGGGATATTTGAGAAATAACAACTGGTGGATTTTCCCTCGTGGACATACTTATTTTTTGGAAGCTTAACAGTGTGAAAAAGGTATTAGAGTCTTTTGCAAACAAGCATGAATTCTTTCTTAACATGAATGAAAATATCTGTTTGTTCTCTATCCATTTATCCTTTCTGTAATGTTACTTTGCAGTTGGGGGGACACCTCACTCCCTGGCACTGCTTCCCATCCCCAACCATTTGAAAGATGGAGAAAAAAATTTTGTATCGTGAGGGTTGCACTGGTTTCCAGAGTGGCTACAGTTTTATAGAATCAATGTACCTGCAAAAGCTTTCAGCATATCACCATAGAGTATTTCCTTACAGAGAGTAAATTAAGACTTTTTGTATTTAATGCTGCTAACAATTTGTGGAGCCATTTGAAACCTTGTGGAGACAAACATATTCTGCTCTTGGAAGGTGTCCCACTGTCCTGAAGTGTGGTAGTGGAAGAGAACATGAATGTCTTTGGATCAATGTTACTTGGGGTCCTATTCAGCTTTTACCATATGAAAAGAGATTGCCTCAACTTTCCCCGGTACATCACTGGTAGACAGAAATACTAATTACATTGCAACAATGTACATAACAGCTTTGACAGGTAATAGACTACTTTTCTGTCTTTTCTGAAGGGGCTGGTGAAAGAGTTTTTATAGTTCCTGAACTATAACAAACATAATGTCTATCAGTCCACAGTTTCTTTCCAACAGGTTAGAGGTTCTCTCATTCTTTTGATGTTTCTGTGTTGATGGAATATAGTGCAATGAGTATTTAGGGACAACATACTGGATGAAGCAGGGAGAAGGAGGAAGAAAAACTAAAGTCAATGTTTCAAATAGCAAAAACAAGCAACAGAGGTTTTTACTGAAGGTATAGATTTGAAATCTATATCAGCTCACTGGTCAGCTCAGGAGTACTAGCAACATTTTTGTTATAGATAATAAAGTCTTAATACTTACCATTATACTTTTCTTAGGTATCTTAACATATGTGTTTTAGGACTGTTTTTTTCTTTTTTTTTTGCCAAGTTTTCTTTTGTTTTGCTTGGTTCTAAGAGATACAGAATCTGGCCAAAAGCAATCATGAAGAACAATCTATATGTGTCTGAGGCAGATTTTTATTGCTTTTCAAGTAGTCTTTGAGTGTCTAAAATAAAATATACAGCAATAGATATGACTGTAAGATTAAAATCAAGGGCTTTTTGACAAAATCAATCAGTACAGTGGGATTTGCTTTATGGTGAACTGCAATATTTAATCTCTGTAAATACTAGGCTCTTTCCTAGAAGATACACTTCTGAGACAGTTGTTAATTTTGTGACTAGCACCTAATATTGATTGGCTTGATCGGAAATGGTGCAATTGAAGGACATTCAGTGCCATAAATATATGGCATTATGTTAATCATTGCCTATCACAGTTCTATCATTAGCCATCTGTATTAATTTTAATAGGTATGTGGTTGGTAAGGCCACATTTGTTATTCTAAATTTGTGCAGCTCTTCTTTAAAGTTTCCAACAGCAGAATCTCTGTAAAATTAATTTCTGGAATTGCCAATTGTAGATGTTATCTACAGAAATCACTGCCTGAAGGGTAACTTTATATTTAGACTTCTATTGTGCATAACTTCTGAGTGATACACTTCTCAAACTGTTACATTTTAACATTAGCTGGTGGGTTGGGTTTCCCAGGATTCTGGGGAAAGAGAATAGATCTTACTAAGTGTGGATATAGTGATGAGTACATTCACTTTCTAGGTGCCTGACCAGCAGAAGCTTTTATGAAGATTTTTCTTTCTTAGTGACGGGGAAAATGCAATTTTCAAAGTGGTGGTGCCTAGGCCAACATGATCTGCCCATATGATTTAACAGTGAACCAGAACTCTGCGCTGTGGGGGGAATGGGGGATGCACATCAGGTCCCAGTGTCTGATGAAGTCATCCTCCTGTGTGAGGGATGCTGACAGTGTTATCTTCTAGTGCTTGCAAACCTGAGCTCTTGAAGAGCTGACTAGTGTTCCAATTCAGTTCAAATTGGGATGTACTGGTTAGGCATCAGGCTAAAACGATTTGTTTATGACCTGCAGCCAAGAGTAACAGTAGAGTCAGGATAAAAAATGTATTATGCCACTAGTTAATATATTTAAATTTCTACAGCTTCTTCATTTGCAGTTCTTTTGTATGGAAAAAAAAAAAAAAGTATTTTTAAAACTCCTGCTTCGATGGTCTATGTATTTAACAGCTTCAAGAAATTGCCTTGTTGGTAACCACAAGGTAAACATGTGGGACTCTGGGGAGCTTGCTAGAGAAAAGGTGCTGCACTTCGTGTGTGCGCAACCTGTCCAGCAGCAGAAGAATGCAGAACTGTCACTCTATTGGCTCAGCTTCCTCAGCAGTGTGCTCTAGACTTCCAAGCCCTAATCCTCTCCTGAGAGACAAACAGACTCTGTGTCAAAAGAATATAAAATCATATAATGGGGTTGTGGCATGATGTGTGAGGATGACAGTCTGGAAATAGCACTCCTTCAGCCTTCTGAGATGTTGCAGTTCCTCTCTTCTGTAAGTTTCTGATAATGTTATATTGCGTGCATGCATGAATAGTTTGGCATTAGGAAAAGAACTAACATTTTAGGAAGCAGATGTTCCTTCCTTACATTTGTGGTAGAGTACATAAATAACATGTTATGTATTAAAAACTGCTTCTTTCCACGCTAAAAATATCTTGTTGGTCACTGTCTTTATCCTTGCAAAACTTTGTGAAATAATAAAGCATTAGTGTGAAATACAGTAAGAAACAAAGGAACACTGAGGATGACTTACCTATATCTCTGCAATAAAAACATGATTAAGACTGTGTGTGAACCCAGATCTTCTGAGCTGTCATGCAATAAACCTAGACTCTTGAGCAAGTCCAGTGTGACTACTGTTTTGCCAGGTAAGGTGTTATACTATTGCTTATTTTAAAAAATCCATGATTGCTAGTGCAGGTAACATGTAAAGATATCTGTATTTGTCTGTCTTTTCATCTTTCCTTTCACTGAGTCTTGGAATCCTAGGGACATTCGATGCAAATAGTAGATAGCTGCTTTTAATTTCATTTTTTTCATTGTATTTATATGTAATTAATCTTCACTGCAGCATTGCTAATTCAGAAACCTACAACCAAGTTGAAGTGATATTTATTTTAAAATTAGTCATATCATCATGATGTTCTCCTAATATCTGATACATTACTGGCCACAGAAAGAGGTTTGCTGGTGGTAGTCTCTAGTAGGTTAGTATTTGATAAAAAGAAATAAAAACTCTAGAGATGTTCTCAGTTGAAAGAAAATCTTTTTGCCATTGACTCTGATCTAGGTAAAATCTAATTCCCAGCCTAGTGAAAACACTGAAGAAATTTTTATTAGCAACTTTAGGAAACCTTTTGTAATAGTTTGAGGATCTTCATCAAAATAGCGTAATGAGTAAATTTCCCTGTACATCATGTTGTTGGAAATGAGTGAAATGTTGATGTTAACCTAGAGCTGAGCATTTTACATGTTAATTTGGGTGTGATGAGTAACATTAGGTTATAGGTTAAGCAAATTTTTCTACTAGTCAAACTAGTGAGAAGGCTGTTCTGATGATAGACACAGAAATGATTCAGCAAACTGCGCATTAAATAAAGCTTGATATTTTAAAGAACATACTGTTGATCTCTTGTACACATAAATGGCTAAGATAAAAAACTTTCTCCATTGTATGAGCTCTTTCAAAACTAGGATGAAAGGTAAAGAAGAGGCACCCTATTAATATGCATTTGCAATAGAAGTAAGTTGCAGGGATGAGGTTTGGATGCAACACCTAAACGTTCTTCCCTGCGAATCCTGAGGTAAGCTGGCCTACAGAAAAAATCAAATCCAAATGCTAATTAACCCATTATCTAACCAACTAAAATCTCACTGTAAGTGGGCAAAGGGAAATGCAGGCAGCCTGACAGATTTTGAATCAGATAAATTCGAAGCTCTCGAAGGGAAGGTAGTGGGAATTGACAGGATTTCAATTATTGCGATGTCAATAACAGCCAAATAATGATAGCTCTTTAATCAAGTGTCCAAGCAGGAGTATTTTATATTCTGAAAGGAAATTGTTTGTGGAAGAGATGGAAGTTCTTAAAGCAAATTGGGGTACCATGCAAATTGAAGAACCTGCACAGACTGTGAAGTAAAAAATGTCAGTGATGTTTATGGATGTCTCTCACCTGCTTCAGTGAGGCACTGTAGAAAGAGCAAAGGGAGGGAGTGATGAAAACAAAGACTTCAGGAAATATCTTTAAGAAACTTTGTCTGCTTCTTAACTACATTTGAAGATGTAGAAGCAATCATTCAGAGATCATAATTCTCGATAGGAATACACTAGAACATCAAGCCTAGAGTTAGGAAAGTTTGTGTTCTACTTATTTAATATGGATTGTTTCATTTATTCAAACAAAATACTTAATTATCTGAAGAAAAATGTCCTATCATTTATTTAACACTGATAGGAAGATTCATAAATCCATTCAAGTAATGTTTTCTACAGAAAGAAATTAATTCTTTTCCCTTCATTTAAAAATATTTCTGTGATCAAAACAATGCTAAATCTAATTGAGCTTGAAAAAGATGTATTTCAAGAATGGTAGGGAAGATTAAAATATGTGATGAATGTGAAAGCAATTTGACTAAAAGTTCTCTAAACTGATAAATTCCAGAGCAATGCTGACTCTTTTTCTTCATTTCCACTTGTCCTTGAAAAACATGAAATTGCTGTATCAATTCATCACCTAGTTTTGTTCAGATTGATTAAGTAATAACAACTTTGGATCCTACTGGTGCATTATTTAGATCCCCTGTAAATAAGTAATTCATCTCACTTGAGGACTTCTCCTAGTGGTTTAGAAACTGAATACTGGCAGAATACAGATCTATTTCTTTTACAGTCATTTCAAACCGTAAGATCTTAATCAAAACTGTGGTGGTGGTAATATCTAGAAATGGTTTAGTTTTAGTGTGTTGTGATGATTTACTTTTGATTGCATGGCACACAACAAAAATGGTTCCTCATAAAGTTGTAATAACAGGATGGTTTAGTTCACCAGGTCAAAGGAAGTTTAAAACTTTGCTGGTACTTGGTTTCACAGCTTGGGGAATAAAGATAATAGATTGAAGATAGGGGTTTTTGCTCTGATGGGTCTGGATTTAAAAACTTTTCCTATATAGGCACTCTTTCCTTCCTACTACTACCAGCCACACGCATGATATAAACCCTTCGCACGTTCCCCATCTTGACAGTAATATTTTGGCCTTACCTTTTGGAGATCTACTACAAAGCTGAAACACAAAGTAAACTTTTTTTTTTTTTTTTTTTTTTTTAGGACACAGATGTTAGTATCACATGCAAATGTTACTGTATTTCTACTTTGACCATACATACGGCAATATCCTGTAGGTCAGTAAGAGAGTGATGCCTTTGCTAACAACAGGATATAAGCTTGCTATTGAGTTTGCAATACTTCAGAGCTGAGGCTTGCTCTCTTTAAAGTTGTTTGCTCCTCTTGAGTTTGTCTTGACATGCCTAGAGCTTTGTTTTTTGACTTTATTTAGCTATAATAGTAATTTTTGTTCTGACTTTATAGGTGACTATGGACAGGTATTCTACTTTCCTTATATTTGTATAGTACAACCATAATTTTATAGTAGTTATAAGTTGTTATTCTGCATAGAATGAAAAATTTATGACTGACATTATGAAATAGTTTAGAGATGTACAGGCCTGCCATGATGGCAGAGGCCTTAAGAAGTGGAGAGTGCAATGTAGAGGAGTAGACAGGTACTCCTTAAGATATAGGACATAGACTGGCACTGCTTATGGCTACAAACAGCTCAACAGTGGTCAGCTAAAATAGTGCGGATCTGCAGCTCTACAAAATCACAGAATCACAGAATTGCCTAGATGGGAAAAGATCTTTAAGATCAAGTCCAATCATTAATCTAACACTGACATGTCCTCAACTAAACCATATCCCTAAGCACTACATCTACACAACTCTTAAATATCTCCAGTGATAGGGACTCCACTACTGCCCTGGACAAGCCATTCCAGTGCCTGATAACCCTTTCAGTAGAGAAATTCTTCCAAATATCCAATATAAATTTCCTCTGGTGCAGGCTGAGGCCATTTTGTCTTGTTCTATCACTTCTTTTTTTTGTTGAACAGACCAACCCCCACCTCTCTACAACCTCCTTTCAGGCAGTTGTAGAAAGCCGTAAGGTCTCCCTTGAGCCTCCTTTTCTCCAGGCTAAACAACCCCAGCTCTCTCATCCACTCCTCATAAGACATGTGCTATATACTCCTCACCAGATTCATTGCCCTTCTTAGGACACTCTCCAGCACCTCAATGTCCCCCTTATAGTGAGGGGCCCAAAATTGAACGCAGTATTCAAGATGCGGCCTCACAAGTGTTGAGTACAGGGATAGTGCTGAGCACGGGGGTAAATGGCTTTGAAGGGTAACAAAACCAGACAAATACCATCTAACAGATGTAAAATGTAGTTAACATGAGTGTAACATGGAATTGCAGACCAGTAAAGAAAAAGATATAAATAAAGTTATAACAAACATATACAAGTGAGTCCAAGTGGATTCCAGGTGAGGAATATTAGGTAAGTCAACAAAATGATATTACTACCTGTGAAGCACACCAGATCCTGACAGCTTGTCAATAGCCCCTGAATCTGCATGAGACTGAAGTGTCCAACTTTAGGACCCAGAAAAACAGGGGAATGTTGAGCACAACACTAGGGAAAGAGTGGAAACTATAAAAGGTGTGTGTAACAATCTCAGTCAAGTGATTTCTGAAGTTATGACAGCGTGCAGCACTGATTACATACAAGTCTGATTTGGTATGCTAAACTGCTGGAGAGAAAAAAACAACAGGAAGGAAATAAGCAACACTATTCATCAAAAAGGCCTTGATTTGAGCAGGATTCTACATATAGGGTTAAAATTCCCTTTTGCCTTTAATTTTAGCACTATTGTCTTTTATACTTTAAATTGTTCAATGACATCATTGACTGCTTTTCCACCTTTGAGTATATCTGTGAAGGTAGTAGTTAAAGCTCACTTTCATTGTCCTTGGCAGCTGGAATTCCTTTTCAGCACTGTTAAGTGCTCTTAAGGGAGCAAAAATACCTTGGTGACTTTTAAAAGATAGTAGTTTCTGACTGTTCCTTACTTCCAAATACTGTGGAAATAGCCTGGTATCTGAGCAGCAGCCTCACTTTTTGTGAGATGGTGCTTCATAACCTTTCAGAGTTGTACAAGTGTTGCTATTATATATGAAACATGTTATTAAACTGAAAGACTGATAACATTTTTTTTCCCCAAAAATTGTTTCTATATTTCAGATTACACACACAATGTTATTTTCAGAAGATTATGGGTTCAAGTGACAAAAGCCAAAACTTAGTTTAAACATATTGGATGATATGACTGCCGATAATTTCTTTACTGCTTGTCCTGCTCTCCATTTCTACCCTTTCTTCTACCAAGTCATGTAAAACTAGCCAGAAAATGACCTCTGCACAAGATTGGAAGACTTCTAGGTAAGTATCAGAATGTTCTTTTTGACAGAGCATATTAAAAGCACTATCTATCTAGCCACCACTATGGTAGTGCTTCCTACCACTATGCTGTGACCAAGCACAATGGCCAGTCCTTGAAACTGAAGTTTAATGTCCTCATTGCTAGTACTACATCAGACTTACTAGTAATTCTTTACTATCAGTTTGGTCCATTGTTTTGCAGGCACAGAAACTCAAAATAAGAGGTATGATTTATATATATATATATAAAAAGATACGTTTTACACAAAGAACTTGTATTTTTTTTTTCCTTTTGAGTATATGTATGATAGACCTTGCATTTATGTTATCGCATATTTTCTTCACATCCTTAATTTTGTTTACAGTTCAGGTCATACAGTGTTTAGAGAAGAAACTGGAATAATATCATGGAAGTGATTGGTGAATATGGTTTCTTACTGGTTGTCTAAGCTAGAGAGCATGTCTGGAGCAAGGTGAAAAAAATGTAGGAATAGAAAGGATAGATGGATAAAGGTAACTCAGTTCTGTATTTGAGAAATGCAAAATATCCCATGTACTTTTGAAATTCTTTGTGACATTGGACAAACAACCGAGACCAGAAGCAGCACAGACAGTGAACCTCACTAAGTATTTCTCATTCCTGCATGCCTGACTCCCTATCCTGGAGTTTCATTTGCTGGAGCACTCACCCTTGCAGCTGAAAGTGGAAGTCATCTTGGGAAGGGTGGGCAGTAAAGAAGCACATGAGAATACTAGCAATTCTGGAAACGTTAGTTTCTGCATAGCTGTAAGTATGTTTATAAATTTAATATAAAATCCTGATAATTTGGACTTAATGTTTGCTTTAATTCTCCTTCATTTATAAGACAATAGCTTAATTTTAATTTGCTTGTAAAACTGTAAATTAATTGTTTTAAGAAATACGTTAAGTAAGTGAGTTTAAATACTCTCTATGTATGTTCATTGATTGATGGATCTGTAGCAATTGTAGCAAGACCCACATACTGACTGGTGAAAAGTACAAAGACTGTAGAAAGTTTTTTAAAAATAAAAAAACCCTGAACAGTCAGTGATCATTAGTACTGTTTTTTCTTCAGTGAAACATATACTTGGAATTGGACCACAGCAAAGATAATAATTTGAGATGGTGTTAGTGAATGAGCCTGTATTTTTCATGTCCAGGGGCTTGTTTAATGTGGCTACATTCTAGTATATGAAACTGGATAGAAGGACCTAGCAGAATTTCAGTTATCATATGTATTTACAATAAATCTCAGTTTTTGCATTTTGCTTCAAAGTCTAAATGTTTTTAACTCTGTATTTCAGTAAATTATTAAATACCATATATTTGATAGAGGAGTTCCTCCCTTTTAAAAAAACCCAAACACCTAAAACCACCAAATTTGATTGCTTGATAGGTCCTTAGTGAAACTAAAAGGCTACCTCTAAAATGAAATACATGTCCATCTTTCTCCAGAGTTTTGGATTTCTCCATTTCATTTGGAACAATTATCTTATGGCATAAACAGATCACTATGTTCAGTAGTAGCTCAGTTTTAAAGTCTTGTTGAGAGTAAGTCAGAACAAAGTAAGCCATCTGTAGAGGAAGTACTTTTAAATGAAGGATCTAATGTTGTTAAAACTACTTTTCTTTGGAGTGGTGACTCTTTGTGGTCATGTTGAGGAAACACCTGAATAGATTTGATAAGGCTTGATGTCCAGATGCTTACTCGTGGCTCTGCTACAATGTGCTCTTAGAAAGTTAATGAATGGAACAAGACACAGTGCTTAAAAATAGGTAAGGAATAGCAGGCAGACTAAAATGTAGATGTTAGCTAAGGTTCTTGAATGTATGCATTTGATATCTTCTGAAGAAAAACTTTTAGCAAATGTCTTTACATTATACTAATGTTTACAACCTTAACATTCAAAATAATGAGATGCAAGATTTTGGACTGATCAGTTTTGGACCTTCACTGCTCAAGTTCTATGGTAAACAACAGCAGTTGCAGTAGGTATATGTGGTTAATCCTGATGGACTCACCACTACAGACAGACTCTTAACCTACTATAAATGTGTAATCCTTCTTTCTTTTTCAGACAGCATAGCCAAACATCCATGTGAACAACTGGCTGAAGTTTACATCGGTCATTAGGAAAGTGAGATATGAGTCCGCAGTGATGAAGTGTTCCCTTCCTGTACTAAGGCTGCATCAGGCATTTTGGTACTTTATTCTCATTTGGGTACTAAATAATCCTGAATACCATTAGTATTCCTTCTAAGTTCTGATCCCACCTTTTTTAATTCGCAGCTTGGTCAGCTAATGAGTTCCAGGAAGAGCAAATCAAATGTTAGCACCAGACAAAAGACAGGGTGAAAAATCATTACAGTCACTGTAATGCCAGCACATATGGGTGACATATTTTGTTGATGTCCTATAACACCATAACACAGAGCAAGTAAAATTATGTGAATTCATTCCAAAATTAATATGGGATAATTAAAAACTTGTAATGACTTATAAGTGAGTAGCAAGGGGAAAACAAGCATTGTTTCTTTCTGAGAGCAGAGAGAACAATTTAATTAAAACAATAAACCTTATAGTATAGATTGGAGATAGCTTTTTAACATACTGCTAATACCTAAGTGTGAAGGCTGCACAATAATTTAAAGGTGGCAGTTTCTATTTGGTATAACTCTTTGCACAAAGAGATAGTGAAGAGAGTAATCAATTATCTAGTGCTGAGGGTTACCAAACAAGGCTGAAGTGACAGCAAAAGGCAACGAATGCACAGTGGGAAAGGCAAGTTTGCAAATTTAAATGCTTAGATGCAAGTACAACGAACTGAGTAATGGTTTATATGGTAAGGAAAATCAGATGCTGCTGACATATGCCTCTTGCTATTTGTGTTGTTAAACATTGCTCGGTGTGTATTTGTAATCATTACCTCAATCACCACAAGGAAGAAGGGAAGGTTTGGGGTAGTTACATTGCTCACTTTTTACATCATAAGCATTAAGCCATCTAAGCATGACTAATTATTAAATCAGGAGTGAGATAGGGATTTAAAAAACCTGGTGGTTCATGCTGTGATTGAGTATCAAATGCATTGGTTGATTAGGTGCCATGTATGTGAGTCGCTACCTCAGTGGTTATATTAAAAACATGGGGAATAGCTGCATCGATTCCTTTTTTAGTACAAGATTGGTGAAAATATGCACTCTGTCTTACAGACTAGTTACAGAAAAACCTGCATTGGAGTATGTCATGGTTTGGGATCAGGGCAGACCCTTAGACCTATAACAGATGATCTCTGTTAACCCACCTCCCTCCCCAAAGGGAAAGAGAAAGGGAATAAGTGAGAGAGACTTAGCAATTAGAAAAGGAAACGAGAACAGCTGTAATGAAAATAACATTAAAAATGGAATATATACAAATATATACAAAACCAGTATCGAACCCAACTGTCCCCCCCTCCCCCTGATGGTAATTACATCATCATCACCAGTGATGCTGTGGAGCAGGCACCGGGGGAGTCCCAGACTGGGCCCAGCAGCAGACAGGAGCTGCGTTCAGGAGATGGATTCTAGTTCTGGATTCAGGAACACACAGATCAGGATCAAAGGCAGAATGGACAGAGTCCTCCTTGGATGCTCCGAGGAAGAAACTGAAAGAGGACCTGAGCCAAGCTGAGTGGGCCAAGAGGGCAAAGATGGGGATGAGACCCTGGTGATCCCTCAGCTTTATACGAAATATGACACATATGGGCTGGAATCCCTCATTGGTCAGTTTGGGGTCACCTGTCCTGTCAGCTCCTCCTTGCAGGTGCAGCCTTTCACTTTCTGTACCCCTCAATGTGGCATACAAGATCCAGCAGTGAGCTTGGTCTGCACACCAATCCTCAGTACTAACTTTAAACATTGTGTGCTATCACTGCCAAAAGCAGACACTGCCTGTGGAAACAGGCTGCTAACTTCAGACAGTGCAGTTAGTTAGAAGAACTGAGCTGAAAAGTAAAACCACTGGACAGAATTAGTTCTATTCTCACTCAAACCAGGACAGAGTAGCACAAAAAAAAAGGGGGGGGGGGGGGGGGTTAATCTTTTTTAAATATACCGGGAGGGCGGG
>WUAM01000287.1:44499621-44509823 GCA_024336885.1 Actenoides hombroni
CAGGTGGGTCTTGAAAGTCTCCAGAGAAGGAGACTCCACAACCTCTCTGGGCAGCCTGTTCCAGTGCTCTGTCACTCGCACAGTGAAGTAGTTTTTCCTCATGTTGAGGTGGAACTTCCTGTGTTTCACCTTGGTATCATTACCTCTTGTCCTATCACAGGGCACCACTGAAAAGAGACTGGCCACTTCTACTTGACACCCATCCTTCAGATATTTGTAAACATTAATAAGATCCCCCTCAGTCTTTTTTCCAGGCTAAACAGTCCCAGGGCTCTCAGCCTTTCCTCATAAGAGAGATGTTCCAGTACCTTCATCATCTTTGCAGCTCTCTGTTGGACTCTCTCTGGAAAGATGACAGAGAAGGGCTGTTCTTGCTTCAGTGTCCTCATCCCTCAGATGATTGGTAAGTTCTTTTTAAATAGAGATCTTTTTTTAACCACCTCTCCGAATAGGTATTTGGAGAGTCTTTTCATTGTTACCTTGGTTTGATTCCTATTCCTGTGCATCATAAGGGTAGCATTAATTGACATTGGCATTAATACCTAGAGATCATTAATGATAAATGTATGACTTAACTGTCAAGACTGTAATGGAGCTGTGTGGTTCTAGGCTATATTTCTATCTATACTGTTTGTTCAAGGCTAGGATCAAACAGCAGTCTCCTTGACTACTCATACAGCTTACAGCTTGGGGATTTTTTTCCCTTTCTTCCAAACAGCTTCACGTTTTGGATTTGCAGAAATTTATAACCTAAGGGAACAATACTTCAAGGTTAATACAATCAAACTTGACAATCCTCCTCCAGAAAAATAATACATTGCCCTGTACAGGAACAGCTGTGATACAGCACGAACATCAAATATTGCAGGTATTTCAGAGACTGTATGTTTTGCCTGTATTTTTATTTTCTCTCCACCTTCTTACCTTCCTTGGGAAAATGTATTCCTTTTGAAGATTTTTATTTTTTTTTTTTTGCTTATCATACTGAAATTTTGCAATGTTGTAAATAAAGCATGAGGATGTAAAAGCAAATTATTTAACATATCTGAAATCACACACATACAAGGAGAAACAGACTACTGTCAAATAACACTGATAAGATCCTGTGCTTTTTATGGCTCTTAGCCATAAAAAAAAATGAGGCACAAGTTGCATTTTCCTGCTGCAGAAATCAGAAGGTTAATCTTTGTATTTAAAATGTGCTTAAATGGACTGTATTGATATCTGAGTTCACTGATAACACAAAGGGAAAGAGTACTGTCAATTGACAATTTGTGTCCTAAGACAGATGGAGAACCAAAATGATGCCACATGCTGTAGCTAACCCTGCTTCTGATACTGTATTTCTCTGAATTAATAGAGTGTAAAAGAGTTAAGAGTACAGTGTGCAAAAATACTTACTCGTGGCAATTTTTAGAGAACTGTAGAAAAAAATATTAGTATCGGTGTCTATTTATGTCTATGAGGGCAGAAAGCAGAGACAGAAAAGGAATACAACCTCTTAAATCCAGGATGTAAACTCTACTTTCTGACAGATTCTTTCTCCAAGCTGACAAATTGGTTGATTTAGTACTAGGGGTAATAGGATTTCAAACAGGATTAAGTAATAAGTAAATGAGTAAAATGATTCAGTAATAATTAAAATAGTATATGGTAATAGGGATGCAACAAGGAAGGCTAAGGACCTCTTGGAATGACATGTGGCAAATGATGTAAAAGACAAGAAGGGCTTCTTTGAGTACATCAGTAGGAAGACTAGGGAAAATGTAGGCCTGCTGCTGAATGAGATGGGTGCCCTGGTGATGGAGGGTACAGAGATGATGGAGTTACTGAATGTCTTCTTTGCTTCAGTTTTTATCGCTAAGATTGGCCCTTGGGAATCTTAGTCCTTGGAGGTAAGAAAGACTCTCCCTTAAGATTATAGGATCGTAAAATTGTTTGGGTTCAGTTCCCAGTTCCAACTCCCCTGCCATGGGCAGGGATGCCTCCCATTAGACCAGTTTGCTTAAAGCCCCATCCAGTCTGCCCTTGAACACATCCAGTAATGGAGCATCCACAATTTCCCTTGGGCAACCTGTTCCAGTGTCTCACCACCCTCACAGTGAAGAACTTATTCCTAATTTCTAATCTAAATCTCCCCTCTTCCAGTTTGAAGCCATTACCCCTTGTCCTATCACTTACAAGCCCTTGTAAAATATCCCTCCCCAGCTTTCTTGTAGGCCCTCTTCAGATACTAGAAGGCAGAAATAAGGTCTACCGTGAACCTTCTCTTCTCCAGGCTGACCAACCACAACTCTCTCAGCCTGTCCTCATTGGAGAGGTGTTTCAGTCCTCTGATCATCTTTGTGGCCCTCCTCTGGACCCACTCCAACAATTCCATGTCCTTCTTGTGTTGCAGGCTCCAGAGCTGGTGGGGTTTCACAAGAGCAGAGTAGAGGGGAAGAATCGTCTCCCTTGACCTGCTGGCCATGTTTCTTTTGATGCAGCCTAGGATATGGTTTGCTTTATGGGCTGCACTCACATATTGTTGGCTCCTGTTGAGCTTTTTGTCAACAGAACCCCCAGGTCTTTCTCCACAGGACTGCTCTAAAACCATAGTCTTCCCAGACTGTATTTGTGCTTGGGATTGCTCCACCCCAGGTACAGGACTTTGCACTTTGCCTTGCTGAACTTCATGAGGTTGGCATGGGCCCACCTGTCAAGCCTCTCAGTGTCTCTTGGTTGAGGAGGATTGGTTTAGAGGTGATTTATGCAAGCTGGAAACCCACAAATCCATGTGCCCCAATGGGATGCACCCATGAATGCTGAGGGAGTTGGATGGTGTTATTGCTAAGTCACTCTCCATCATTTCTGAAAGGTCCCAGAGAACAGGAGAGGTGCCAGTATCACTCCAGTCTCCAAAAAAGGCAAGGAGGACCCAGGACATTACAGGCCAGTCAGGCCTCCATTCCTGGAAAGGTGATGGAACAGCTTGTTCTGGGCATCTTCTCAAAGCATGTGGTGGAAAAGAAGGTTATCAGATGTGGTCAGCATTGATTCACCAAGGGGAAATCATGCTTGACCAATCTGATAGCCGCCTATGATGGGGTGACTAGCTGAGGGGAGAGGAGTGGATGTTGTCTACCTTGACTTCAGGAAGGCTTTTGACACTGTCTACCATTACATCCTCATAGGTAAGCTTAGGAAGTGGGTCAGATGAGTGGACAATGAGGTGGATTGAGGACTGGCTGAATGACAGAGCTCAGGGGGTTGTGATCAGCAGTGCAGAGTCTAGTTGGAGCCTGTAGCTAACAGTGATCTCCAGGGGTCAGTACTGGGTCCAGTCTTGTTCAACAAGTTCTTGTTCATCAAAGTCCTGGAAGAAGAGATAGAGTGTACCCTCAGCGATGTTGTTGGTGACACAAAACTGGGGCTAGTGGCTGACACACCAGAAGGCTGTGCTGCCATCCAGCGTGGCCTGGACAGGCTGGAGAGCTGGCTGGAGGGGAACCTAATGAAGTTCGACAAGGGCAAGCGTAGAGTCCTGCACCTGGGGAGGAATAACCCCATGCACTAATTAATCTGTGGAAAAGGACCTGGGAGTTGTGGTGGACAACAGGTGACCATGAGCCAGCAATGTGCTCTTGTGGCCAAGAAGGCCAATAGTATCCTGGAGTGCATTACGAAGAATGTGACCAGCAGGTCGAGGGATGTTCTTCTTCCCCGCTATTCTGCACGGCTGAGGCCACATCTGGGGTACTGTGTCCGTTTCTGTGCTCCCCAGTTCAAGAGAGACAGGGAACTACTGGAGAGAGTCTAAATAGAGGGCTACAAAGATCTTTAGGGGACTGGAACATCTCTCTTAGGAAGAAGGACTGAGAGTCCTGGGTCTCTTTAGCCTGGAGAAGACTGAGAGGGGATCTTACCAATGCTTATAAATATCTAAAGGGAGAGTGTTGAGAGAATGGTGCCAGATTCATTTCAGTGGTACCCAGTGATAGGACAAGGGGCAACAGGCACAAACTGGAATATGGGATGTTCCACCTGAACATGAGGAAAAACTTCTTGACTGGGAGAGTGATGGAGCACTGGACCAGGCTGCTCAGAGAGGTTGTGGAGCATCCTTCTCTGGAGGCTTTCAAAACCCACTGGACACATTCCTGTGCAACCTGCTTTAGCAGGGTGATTGGGCTAGGTGATCTTCAGAGGTTCCTTCCAACCCCTACCATTCTGTGTTTCTGTGAATAGGAATTTGGAGCTCTTTGAAATATGTCACAAGCAATCTTGTTATTCAAAAAGAGGAGACATCTGTTGAAATAGAGGAGCACGTAGGAGCAGCACTATAGTAATCCTTAAAGTTCTGATTAACATTTCTGCAGACCTCTACTCTTTTGAATTGTTATGCAAATGGTAACTAGTGCAATGGAGAATAAAATGTCTTTAATCGTCAAATTGAAGGATAGCAGTTTCTCCGTGTAATCAGTGCTTTTAAATGAAAACTTATTTTAATTTACATTGATGCTATAAGCACTCAAATTACAGGTAGGCTGTGGCAATAATTTCTGGAAACACATAGATTTTATTACAAGTTCATTTCTTGTCTGATTACATCTGAAAATCAGGTATTAGATGAAGCAGGTCAAGTCTAACATGAATATAGTATAGACTTACATTGACATCTACTGTTAATTTTTTTTTTTTGGAATAGGCATCTACAGTGCTATTTTATAATGTAATGGTAAGAATCATGAGTATAGTGTGCATTAGGACAGAAAAAGAGATGCATATTTGTGTGATATATCTCACAGTGGTATTCAAGCCCTTCTATAGTGAAAAAACTATATCAGAGATTGCTACAGTAGATGATACCATTAGTCAGTCATAGTTTATTTGACCAGCTAAACAGAGATTTTAATGGGATTCTAACTTTGTCTTTGTTCTGTTCTATATATGAAGTGAAAAACAAAGCCTTATAATTATATAAAAATGAATATTTTATTTCTCTTATGGATGGTTTCTGTTAACCTTATTTCTGAGGTATTATATTACTGGATAATAGCTGAAAGTGCAAGTGTGAAATTTCCTTGCATGGAAGCAAGGATAGAAAGCTTTCATTTACTGTTTCTCCCTATTCACAAATTTTCTGTTACAGAATAGAGCACAGACATTATTTATGCCATTAGTTAATCTTCAGGTAGGTTTGATGTTTTGTCAAATGTACACTGTACATTCATTCCTCCATAAATTACTGTCTACAGTTTGGGAATGTATTTTTTTTTCCCTTTTTTACTGTGTTATGGAAAAATCTTACTGATGTTTCTATAATGTTATACAGCAGCTTGTGGTAGTATTATGCATGGAGATGAAATATAAACGTTATTCATCCATTAGTCAAAAACCTTGTTGTGCATGAACATTATCGACCCAGAGAAGGGGCTGAGCTGTCAGTCAGGTGTTTATTTCATATGGTTCTAGTGTCACTGTCATCAAGAACTGCATAAACCTTATAGGCTAAATAACAACAGTGTACTTGTGAGATGCAGAATTACCTATCTAACTGAGCCTGCAATCAGACATTATAGAGTGCAGTAGCTGGGGAATCATGGAAGAGACTGTTGATTAGGCCTAACTGAAGTTAGACATGGAGATTAAAGCTAGTCAAATTTTTTTTTTGAATCTCATGTGTGGTATGATGAAATCCCATGGCTTCTAATAGGTACACGTACCCCCGAGTTCCTGATTTTCTGTGTCAAGGCCTCCCAAACCTGCATTTCTATCACTACTCATTTAAACTACGTAGTTCAGTTCCACCTCTGCCAGCCCTAATACTCCATTCAGTCCAATGTATCAGAAGCTCAGGCTGTCAGTCCTATCATATTCCCATAGTATTTCATTTTCCTCCCTTGATACACTGGAAAATGCATACTTGTATGCTTCAGGCACTTGATTTCAGCGTGTTTTCCACCTTCCATTTTTCTATTTGTAGAACCTGTCAACTTCTTTTCACCCTTTCAGTAAAGTGTAGTCACTGTTGATAGCTTTGAAATTCTTTAGCACATACCCAAGTTTCGCCCTTCTTGGCTGACATGTGCCTCTGGATGTTGACACCAACCTCTCAGGCTCTGACACTAAGATGTGCAAGCTCCTCAGTCTTTACACTGACTAAACCAGGCTGCTGATACATTGAATTTCTAGTACAATCTATTTTGGAAAAGTGTGGCAGACTTCATGTAATTTAAAACTTAGCAAATAAGTCTCCAATCCATTGAGATATCTGTCTGAACTTGAATGTTCATGTGTGAACTTGAAAACTATTAAAATCTTGGGGGATGTTGCCCTCTAGCATGATTTGCTTTACTTACTTGAGCTTTGAGCTGGTTTCTCTGTCGTCTTTCCTTCATGTCTTTTTTACTTGTTGCAATGGTTGCCCCTATTGCAGAAGAACTGTACTTTTAGATGTGATGTTCTCTTGGTGTTGTATGCTGAGACTGACAACAGCTCCACTAATTGTAATTTCTCTTTTTCCCCTGCTGACTCCTCCCGATGATAAAATGAAATGTTTCTTGGAGGTAGGCCAGTAGTGAAGCTGACAGTCCCAGAAGCCTCTTAGCTATACTCCTTCAATGAATTTCCAGGCAGGGTGACTGCAGTGCAGTAAAGTAGATTCTTTAGACAAGGTCAGGCTAGTATTCAGCAGAATGCAAATAGAAATCATAGCTCAGCACAGACATATCTCACTCTGTCACATACACTGCCTGCTGACAAATTAATAACTTTCAGGATTTAAACACAGATGTTTCTCAAGCCTGCTCACTATTTTTATGGAAACTGTACCATTCTTGGGTATATCTACCTTATACATTTCTTTTTCTTTATGAGGTGAATCACTGAGCTGAAAACAATTATTGACTATCTGCTCATATCCCACTGAGTATTACTGTGGGTTGGTATTAGTTTGCAGTGCTGTCTGCAAGCTGTCCATATATCAGTGGTTTGAAGGGTATCCCATGAGCCTCTGCATCGAGATGATGTGAGTATATGCTGTGTTTTCTTTCTACCTGTCTTGCAAAGATGAGATTACGACACCAGTGCCTGCAGCAGAAGAATGATACTGAAGTGTTTCTTTCTGCCATCAGTTACTACTGCTATCATTATAGGCAGTCATGCTGGTGTTACTTTCTGCTCTCTCTGCTTCTGTTCTGTGAATCACATTATCACATTACTCCCTACTTTCCTGGTTTTCAGGAAGTGGTGTATGTAGCCCTGGCATGTATCAGATGCTGAGCTAGAAATACTCTTACAGTGTATGTGAATACAAGCTTCTTCAGCGCATCTGAATGAAGACTTCCAGGTGGAAAAGACTAAAATCTCCCGGTGTTGTCACTCACTCATTCTGTTTGTGGCAAAGATCTGCCTCCAGGGACTAAGAGAAGGGTCTGAGCCAGAGAAGAAAGCATCAGTGAGGAAGTCTTATTTTGTTTTTACTGTTTTAGGCTGGCATACTTATTCAGGCCTATCAGTAATTCCATAAGTTATGGTAATGAGCATAACTTTTATATTCTAAATTTTGAAATACTGTCAAATCTTTCTTATTTTCTACTTCTAAAGAACTAGGTAATTATCAATTAGCAGAAAATAGCAAACATAATAATGTCTTTTGTCTAGATTTCTACCACTCTTACAAGTCATTTAGATTGGAAAGAGATAACCTGTTTTATTCTACTGAAGTAGCTCAGTGCAAAACAATGTATTTTAAAAAAAGTTCTTTTCTGGCTGTGTCATGAAGGGGGAGGATTGGATAAATAACAAAGCCTAGAGTACTATGCACTCTTGCAGACGTTGTGGAAAGCTACTACGTCAAGAAATAGGAAGCTTGACAAAAATGCTGGAAATTAACTCTCAAAGTACTCTAGAACACCGTACAATGTTTATCACTACAACACCATATTAGAAGCTCACTTTCTGTAAATTTACCTTTATTTTCCAACTAATTATGCACATTTTTTTTGGCATCTTCAGAAGAAGAGAAATGGAATATATGGTACTTCAAAAAGTTTCCTCTTGACTAATTTTGTGTCAAAACTAAAATGCATAGTCCTCCTTAGAGTAAATTTTACATGCTGTAACAGTAGAAAAATTGTGGTAAGTCAAAATGCATGGTGATATTGTCAAGGATTATGTGAACTTTCTGCCCTAGAAAAGACATTTAAATCACAGACTCAGTGGGAGGGAAGTGGATGCATGCTTTTTGCTCTAAGCAACAAATCCAAACTTTTGCTAGAATTCAGAGCTAGTTGTACTAAGAGTTCAAAGGAAAACAACCACCAACTACCAGATTTATTTTTTTTCTCATTTTCCTCAGTTGGGAGTTTATTTTAATTTTAATGTTAATGTTATATGGTAAATTTCTACCTTGATTGCTGGTACCAGAGATACCTTTATTCTTTTTCTATAGACTTCAGAAATAAATCTCACAACTTGAAAAATCTTGTGAAACTACCTGATCTTTGTACTGTGTTAGTGTAAATTGCAGACATGGAAACATATTTACTCTCTACCTTAATAAAAAAATTAGGACATGCCTCTGTTTTGGGCAAAAGTGCTTTTGGACTTCAGTCAATTGTTCCTGTTCACTTAAAAATTCTATGGTTCAGGATACATTCCTACCTAGAATAAAAATTCCTTTTACTACTTTAAAAATATGCTGTTCAAAGTACTAAAGCAGGTGTTACAAGGTTTTGAGCAGGAGTGTAAAGTATTAATTAGGTTGATCAGCGAGGCCGAAGAGACTTTGTGGCACCATATTAAATAGACACACAGGGAAGTTTCCACCTAGGTTTCTAATGATACCACAGTGGTCACTCATAGTCATGGGAATTTTGAATGTGTTGTCATGCTCTGGTGGTTGTAATTTTGTTAGTTTGTTTAACAAGTGCTTATATATCTGCCTAGGAGAGAATTGTGCTGCTTGAATAAATAGAAGCATAACAGTAGGCTAATGTCAACTGGAGGGCAGGCTTGAGAGGGCCTCTTAATTGTAGGTTTCTTGGAGAAGACTAGGAAACCAGCAATGAATTAAACTCCTGTGCGATGGTGCTGGTCTAAGAGTGGTCCAGTGTCAGAGACAGCACGTAAGAGTTGACAGGAGTTTTAACATGTATAAAATGGAGGATTCATGTGGTCATGTAAGTGAATGCTCTTGGAAGCAACCTGCTTTCGTCTTCCCGTCAAGCTGGTGAGTTTGTTACCTATTTGTATCTCCAATGCAGTAGTTCACCTGTCTAACTTTTTTGTTGACCTTGGAGTTTGAACTGGAAAACATCTGTTTTCATCCCTTGGCTGCATGTTCCTTGAAAGTACACTTGAAGACAAGACCAGATACTTCCGATGACCTTAGTTTTCCCCCCTGTCTGTCTGATCTGACTTGGAGAGAGTGCCAAGACCTTGTTATCTACTTGAGGCTTTATTCTGGAGTAGTAAGGACTGGCAGCAAAAGCAAGTCATTTGACAGGTGGGATATGCTAACTTAAGAAGAAATGAAGCATCCTGCTGACCAAACTTATCTATTTGTGTCTGAAGAGACCTGGCTTAAATGTTTGCTTTTCTGGGCTTCCTTCACCTCATTCAAGAAAACAAATTTAATTTATAGTACTTAGAACTTTATTTTTTTTATTTAAAGCTGGAGTTGATGTGTTTTATAGATTCATAAAGTAAGCAAAGCCAGGAAAGTTACTGGAAGTAATATTAACCATAAATTTACTTACTTGGGACTAGTGTAATAGTGGATTACTTTGTCACAGTTTTACACTTAGGACACCATGATAGACTTAACTATTTATAAGCATCTGTAGATGCTTAAAAAGGTGCTCACCTTAGAAGGTGAGCACATACAAGGTTCTATGATAGCCATTAAAGGTTATGAGATTTCACGTATTTTATTTGTGGTTCTTCAATAATTCTTTTTAAATTTTACTTGATTTTTTCATTTTGTGTTGCACAATATAAAGTCCAGGAAAAAAATAAAGTTTCTTTTTTTTTAATGTGGACAATAGTAAAAATGTACGTACACATTTTGTTTTGTCGTGGTTTGAGTGAGAACGGAACTAATTCTGTTCAGTGATTTCACTTTTCAGCTCAGTTCTTCTAACTGCACTGTCTGAAGTTAGCAGCCTGTTCTCACAGGCAGTGTCTGCTTCTAGCAGTGATAACACCCCATGTTTAGA
>WUAM01000287.1:44510153-44528509 GCA_024336885.1 Actenoides hombroni
CTCCTGAACACAGCTCCCATCTGCTGCGGGGCCCAGTCTGGGACTCCCCCGGTGCCTGCTCCACAGCATCAGTGGTGGCAGTGATGTAATTACCATCGGGGGGGTGGTTTGGTTTGATACTGGTTTTGTATATATTTGTATATATTCCATTTTTATTATTCTTATTTTCATTTTCATTAAAGCTGTTCTAATTTCCTTTTCTAATTGCTAAGTCTCTCTCCCTTATTCCCTTTCTCTTTCCCTTTGGGGAGGGAGGTGGGTTAACAGAGACTGTTTGTTATAGGTCTAGCAGGCTGCCTTGACCCTAAACCGTGACATGTTTTAAAAGAATGGATTCATGAAAGTGGCAGAAGAAAATTTCCTAATGAAGAAATTGCCAAAACACTAAGAAATTGCAGTTGATTTCAACCCAAAATTTGCATGTTGAAGAAAAAGTGCCAGAGAAGGAATTAACAGTTTTGAGCCTTATTCAACTCTCTTTTTTAGAAATGGCATACATTAATTTATCTTTTTCTTTTTTTCCCAATAAAGATTTTTAATATTATATTTTTTATTATCTTGAAACTATGTAAGGGTGAGAAAACATAAAGCCTTATCACCCTGGCACCGGGGTACTTAAATGTTTAGTTTTCTAAAATATGATTATACACTCTAGATGATTTTCTAGAAAAGCTGAGGACATTTGTTGCTTAATTTTCGCTGGGTATATGTGGATATCAATACTATTGTACATATAAAATAGTAGGTGTAAAATATATTGTACATATAAAGTAATATTAATAAATACAATGACTTGTGTTTTACGTAAAATAGTGATAATAAACTATGGCAATTTAATGTCAGACTAAAATAATAATAAATTCGGTCTCCCAAATGAAATATACTGAAGGTCACTTGCTAGTCACCCATTTGTAAGTTTGAATTTTCATAATAGCTTTTCTGTGCTTTGTTTTAATTTTAATGAAATAAGTGTGATGCCCTCAAGTGAAAGGACATCCAAATGACAAAAGCGTCTGAGCTGCACTGAGGCTCTTTCTGTGTGTATGCTTTAGGAAAAATACAACATCTTCCCACATGATTTTTTTTTTTACTACTGCATTGAAGCAATCCTTCTTCGATTATGTATAAATACACACTTTTATATTGAATTTAAAATTGGAGTATAAATAACAGCTGATGCTTCTCCTCTTAAGTATTATAGGCCTAGATGCTTTCCTTAACATCATACATATTTAAAGCACATTTATTTTTTACATAATAGGTGAAAACATATGAGATTTAGAGAAAATTTATTTTTATCTTTTAGGTAATTTGAATTTGTACTGCCTGCTAAGGGAAGAGAGCAGACATTGAAATAACATACATATACCTTAGATGTTTGAAGTGGAATACACTTTATGTAGAATTTAAATACGAATATCTGTGAAGGTGTGTGTGTTTCCAGTTGACAAGGGTCTATGGGTAGAAAGAAGTAAACATTAGTGCATGACCAAATGTCTTAGAAGTCTAATCTACTGTTATAAAATATAATGCATTAGGTAGATAAGCACTCACAATATGGTGCTATGAATTAGAAAAGCTGACTAAATGACTCTATGGCATGTATTGTGAGATGACAGATAATCACTTCTTTAAAGACAGAGTAACGGTTGGTGTTGACAATATTCTATTGTGAACTTCCTCTATTCCACATTTTAATGAATCCCTAGGAATGCTGGGCCTTGCAGTGCAAGTTAATGTTTGGAAAGCTGTTTTCTGAGGTGTTCCAGAAAAACATAAAAGCTATCCAACAGCTCATATGCCATTAAGTTGATGCTGGAGGTGCTGGAGCAGGTCCAGAGAAGGTCAGTGAAACTGGTGAAGAGTCTTGAGAATAAGCCTTATGAGGAGTGCCTGTGGGAACTGGGGTTGTTTAGTCTGAAGAAGAGGAGGCTGAGAGGAGACCTTATCTCTCTGTACAACTACCTGAAAGGAGGTTGTAGAGAGGTGGGTGTTGGTCTCTTCTCATAAGTCAGAACTGATAGGACAACTGGAAGTGGTATCAAGTTGTGCTGGGATTGGAAATTAGGAAAAGCTTCTCTACCGAAATGGTTATCAAAGACTGGAACAGGCTCCCCAGGGAAGCGATTGAATTGCCATCCCCGGATGTAATTAAAAAACATCTAGATATGATGCTCAAGGATATGGTGTAGTAGTGGCCCTGGTAGAGTTAGATGACAATTGGACTTGATGATCTTAAAGGTCTTTTCCAACCACAGCGATTCTGGGATTCTATGATTGTATTGGGTGCAGGAGTCAGTATTTTCATAGCCCTGGAGGCCTGCAGGAGTACTGCATTCTGTTTCCCTTTGTTGAACTTTGAGACATTCTTGTTAACCTGTTTCTGCAACCTGTTGAGGAACCCTGAATGGCTGCAAAACCATTTGGTGTATTGGAAACTTCTGCTGATTTTGTGTCACCTGCAAAGGTGCTGAGAGTGCATTCTCTCCCATCGTCCAGGTCATTAATGAAGACATTGAGCAGTATTAGCCCCCTTAATGCCTCCTGGGGCACACGACTAATGACTGTCCTCCAGCTGGGCTTTGTGATCACCACCCTTTAGGCCTGACAGTTCAGCCAGTTTGCAATCCACCTCACCACTTATCTAGTTTGTACTTCATTTGTCAGTGAGAACTTTATGGGAAACAGTGCTGAATGCCTTTCTGGAGTCAGGGTAAAAAATGTCCACTGCTCTTTCCACATCCACCATGCCATTCATTACATTGTAGAAGGCTATGAGTTTGATCAAGCATTCTCTTCTATTTTTAATCAGTTGTATCTGCTTATACAACTTTCTTCAGTTTCTTTCTCAACCTCTCTTTTTTTTTTTTTTTTAATCCTGCAACCGTTGAACTAATATAATATTCATTATATTAGTTTTGTTTTCTTTAGTCTTTTAACCCCTGTGGGTTTCATTTTAAAAGAAAAAGATTGAACATGTAAGCATTAACATAATTTTAATTTCTTAAAGCTAGTGGAAATCAATGAAACAATGTAAACACAACTATACAGAATCTTAAATAATGGATTTAATGGAATTAGGTGAACTGATGGCATCTTCAGTGCTCTCCTGATGAAGGGATGGAGACGGAGATGCTCTGAAATAAAGTGTTTTAGCCATTTTCTTGAAATGTGGAGGCTGTGAGACAGACACTTTATTTATTTAGTTTTTCAACCTGTGACTTTTTTTGAAGTAAAATAAAATCACTAAAATTGGAAATGGGCTGAGTAGCAAAATGAGATTTTTTTATTTGAAAAAAGTCTCTTTGGACTAAACTGTTACTGAAATATTTACTTTACCTGTCTTAAGAAGAAAATTGTTCAGAAAAACATGGAAAAGTAGTATGCTAATCAACCTCATGATTCATTCTATAGATTACTTAGCAATGAATTAAAAAAAAAGGAGTGTTTAACAAATAAAAGTTGCATATTGTGTCAGTATAGGAATATTGCAACATCGTTATAATATTTGATATGATAATTAGCCTTTCTGCTTCAAAATTTTTTGCTTCTATCAAAATAAAATGGGTAGGAAGTAAGTATGAGTCAATCTTCCTCCATTGTGTGGGGAGAATAACTTGCACAGATAGGGAGTTAAAATTCACTCATTTAATGTCATCATTACACTGGACTTGCTGGTTTTTATGTGTCCGATAAAAATATAGAAATGTGCACCATTTCAGTGTGATGAACCATAGGGCTTTTTATTTTGAAGGGTTTTATAATAATATATGCCAGTTTAAATTACTTTGAGTCTTATTTCCTTCAAAATAATTAAGTCTTTAAAAATGTACAGGACTATATTGGCCTATTAACAATGACTGGAGGCTGTATCAAAAATTTAGAATGAGAATAAACCAAATCATCTGCTCCAGCAGTGAAATGACTGAGCTACCTATAAACTACTTATACGCCCTTTTGCAACTGATCTTAAGGTCTAACAGATTTTTGCTCAGTATGAATTGAAGCTATTGTGAAGCTATTACCTGAAGTGAAGTGCACGACACTCATTTTTGCGGCAAGTAGAGCCTTCATTAGGGCTCTGTAACAAGTGGAAACATCTTTGTAGGTTTTCACACCTCCATGACAGATATCAATATTATTTTCTAAAAAAAAGTTTGAATTATCATTTTATGCAGTGTATGTAGAAATTAGTAAATATATTTCTGTTTCTTCGGACTTAAATTTGTCCATTTCATTTGTTACCTTCCCAACAGTTGACTGCTTTTGTGTTACTTGCTGCTATCTCAGGTGGCTTTAGCCACTGTTTTCAACAGAATAACTAGATTTCTCTCACATGATCATAAATAGTTTGTGAAGCTCTTTAAAGGACCTACATTGATTTTGCTTGCATGATATATATATATTTTTTTTAATATACGGAATACAGAAAAATCATTTTTGTAAAATATGGTAACCTACGATCAATTAAGTTTTAATGTTTTCTTTCAACATTCAGGAAATTATGTGAGTGCTATAAATTAATAGAGTCCCACAGGTTACTCTGAAGCTTCCAAGTTAATATCTGAATATAGAGTTCCCCAGCTTTTGCTATAAAATGGGTATTGAATTGAGTACAATGGAGATAATAGGTTGTGTTGAAACTGTAAGGATCAAAATTGAAAGATGTGATTAGTAAAATTTGTCTGTGATCATTCTGGGAATCATTTTATTTAATAGTTGCTTTACTGTCTTGGCAGGAGAGTATATTAATAAGCTAGGATTTCATACAGAAGGAAGTATATTTTATCAAGTATTGGAATAATAGAAGGGATGAAACTTAACAGTATAAAAAGTCAAGTTTGAGTTCTTTGTGCATATTACTAAGTGGAAGCTCATCCATTTTGAATAAGAGAAAGAGAAATTAATTGAACTATAGGTGCAATATTAAATCCTAGGGCAGTGTTTGATTAGTTTGTGAAGGTGATTGTTTGATATATTCACTTAGAGTCATAGGAGACTTTTATTTGGGATAAAAGTGTGTAGCAAAATGTAGTGTGTAGTTTGCTGGTTTTTTTCAAAAGTGAAGGGTCATTTGATGTGTTTCATTATAGTCTTATCTTCTAAATCCTAACACTTTAAATTGATCACCTTTGGAAAACTAGGCTTTTTTTTTTCATCTGGATAAAATGCTTGTGGATTATGTTTGGTTTTGTCTTATTTAGATCCCAACATCTAATCTTGATCATCCCTTGTCTTGTTGAGTATAGAAGATAGTTTGTATTATGTTTTCGCTGATTATGTAAGAGTTATTCACAGTCTTCGTCTTAATGGAGGAAAACTATAATCTTCTGCGTAAGTGTTGCAAATGTGTGTTGGTGGGAAAACCATCTTTTAACAGTGTCCTTAATGAAAACACTAATATGTTAACACATTAGACATTGCTGTGTAAATAACAAAATCACTGCTTAAAAGTTCCTGTTCTATGTGTTTTAAGGTTTGGTTTTTTTTAATTAGTAGCAAAAAGTGGTTTTTGTTGCAATGAAGAAAAGTAGAGATGAGAATAAGGAGTCTACTTGTACAATAAAAAGAGTTCTAATAAGTTATTCACAAAAATGTCTTGTCGTGTTCTGTCATTCACAAAAATGTCTTGTCCTGTTCTGTCTGACAACTACAGACTCTAAAAAGAAGTAGGTGTGTAAATTTTGCTGTCTTGAGCAGTAATGTATTTTGTGATGGCCTAATATAAAGAGTAGAGGATTAAATAATCCAGATTCTTATGTCATTTATACTTGTCATGAACTTCAAAGCTTCAGTCATCCTAAACCTGTGTTTATGAAGTGATTTTTCCAAATTAATGCACAACTCCATTGTATGGCAATGAAGTATAAAAAGGCTTAGTGTGAGTAGAGCACATGTTTTATCATGAGATGAAAACCCTAGGCCTGTGCATGTACACCTTGCAGTTGCTCTGAAGAAATATCTATGGAATGGCAATAATTCTTCTGAATTATCAGTTAAGTGAATTTCTGCTGTGAATTGTACTTGAGAGGTATTATTGTAGGAAATCATTTGAATGTAATTGAAAGGGAGATTATACAAAGGTGTACTTGCATATCATGGTCACTTGTGAGTTGTGCAAGAGCAGGGTAGAACAATGTGGTATCTGGGAAATGAAGGTCTTATCTCTTCCACAAAACTCAGGGTAAGTCCTTTTTTCCAAAGTCTTTTACAACAGAATATACCTATTTTGTTAGAGAGTAGAGAGGAAACTCTTAAGGAAAATTACATAGATTTCCTCATTAAGTTTTTCCCACAAATTTCTATATTTTTGGGGGAGAGCTCTGAGAGAGAAGTGATTGAGATGTGTAGGGAGGATTTGTCTTGGTCATCTGGGGAAAATAATGTCTGAAAGCACAGGTTCAGTTTGAGAATCCTGTTCAGCCTAGCTTTCCATTTAAAATTTGAAATGAAAGTACTTATTTGAATAGTGTCTTTTTATTATTGATTGTTAGAAAATTTAGTAGACTAATACTGATGTAAATGGTGGCAATTATATTAAATATGTATGCCAGCATCAGTAAAGCAAGTGTTATTATTGTCTAAATTTGTAAACATTGTTACCATAACAGTTGAATTTTTAATGGTAATTTCTGTTATCTTTCTGATTTGCCAGTGTAATTTGAAGTCTCCGCTAAAGGTAACAAATGGAAATCTAAATGTCTAACTAACAATTGTAAGACTAACAATTGACACAGTGTGTTTCATCATCAGCTCATCATTGCTCTAATCAAATGGGAAAATGCACATAATTTTGTGCATTTCTCTTTTTCAGAATGAACTGCAGCATACAGCTCTTTGCTGGAGACTGCTTCTTTCTGCCAACAAAAAGTGAAAATTTCCTATTTTCCCTCCACTCTTTGACTTAGATTTTTATTCACTTCCTTGTCTTTGGAAGGAACATAGATATTTGAAAGGGCCACTCTTTTTAGAACGCTCTTCTTTTTGTTGTTGTTGTTTTTGGGATTTCCCCCCTTTTTTTTTATTTTCCTTTTTTACTTTTTTTTTTCTTCTTTCTTACTTTTTTTTTTCTTTTTCCTTTTTCTGACAGCCTGTTCACAGCAACATCTTGTAACATTGCTGCAACTGGAATACCAAAGTCTTTCTCAGTGAAATGATATGTTTAAATCCTTAGCAGGGATGATTAGAAAAATAAAAACTTCTGGTTTTCTTTTAAAAAGAAACTATCACATTTTGACATGTAAAACTTCCCTCTTAAATGATTACAACACTGAAAATGAAAGGTTATGTGGTGGTTCATTGTGATGCATTCTAGAAGATTAAGTGTACAAATGTTTCTGAAATACAATGATTTCCTACTTCCCTGAACTCCCAGAATCCTTTCTGTAAAACTTTCTGAAACTGCTGCGGTCAAAATTCTCATTGTTTCGTTCCTCTGCCAATTAAACTTCTGCCACAAGGGCGCTTTGGTCTCTAAATGTTACAAATTCTCCTACTGAAACTCAGGATGCTGCTGTTCTGCTGCTTTTTCTGTTACTGTGTGTATTCTGACCTGGCTGGCCTTGCCGTGCAGTCACTTAAACCCTCTTTGCTTCTACCTGAAGTCTAAGAGATTTTAACTGTGTGATGAAGGTTTGACATATGATTGTTCTTTTCTGCATCTGCTCACAGTGTGGTGAATCTCATCTGCTAGTCTAAAATGAGAAAAATATACATTTTATTTTAATAGTTTTTTTCCCCTTAGAAAAAGAGTGTATTAGTTTTGTATTAATGTAGCGTTCCTGCACATCAGTCCTTTGTTCTGTTCTTTCTTGCTTTGATTCATGTTTCTGCTCTGAAAGCTGTCACCCTTCTTTCAAAGTGGTCACCCCCAGATTTTGCCCAGGTCTACCAATAAGCAAAATTCTAGGACCTCTGTGAGCTACCAGAGAGTTATACCAAAGGCCTACAGAGAAATGTATGCATAATCAGAGTAATAGGTAAGCTCTTTGGAAAAGAACTCAGTATCTGCAGTTACCAGGGAGATCATCTTATCCTAGCATCTAATCCTGGCCGTATGCAGTCTAAGTTATAGAGTAGTGCAAAAAATGAAGATGCTTCAGGGTCCACACTGAAATCAAAACAAAATCTCTCCAGCAGTCCATGGAGCAGCATAAGCTAGCAAGTTTTTTGTTCAAAGTCAGGAAGTTTCATAAAGCTATACTTGAACACCTGCTTTCTAATTGTTGCTCGTGAACTTCACTGCTATAGGAGAAATGGCACCCTTACAGAGTAGACCACCTGGTTTAAGACAAAATTAGCTTTTCATGCAGAAGAATATGAATGCAATCATATGACATAACTTTGTCTGGGAATGGCAGCTAAGGTGTTTGTCTGGAAAAACTTTCCTTCCATACAACTATATGTGTGAAACAGGTTTTAAAAGACAGTTTTAGGATAAAAAGATAAAATTAAGCTTATAATAAATGGTAGTGGTAAATGATTTCTAAGCTGAGTGATGGAGTTAGCATGAGTAAATGCCTGTGTTAGCAAATGCTCTTCCTTCTTGTAACTGAGCCATGAGACATTAGAATTATGGTGTGCTATAAAACTTAATTAGCATTAAAGTATTCTCTCAGGTGATATACATTTTAACAATCCTGTATTAATAGATATATTCCAACAGTCCATTACAGATTTCATGGTTTAATTATCTCTTCTCAGTGTTTAGAACCTGTCTGGAGTGTCCAGTCTTTGGCAATGAGAGGCAAGCTCATCCTAGTTTAACTAGGTTTCTGCATGAAATAGTTTCACATCCTGTTAATATCTGTCTAAATTTTGGCTGTCTGGGCAAACAGATAGTCAGCATGGACTTTATGAAGGCTAAATCATGCTTGACGTAATTGCTTTCTACATTGAAATGAGGAAGGGGAAGCAGAAAGACTGGTGTCTGCAATATACCTTAATTTTAGTTAAAATTTTTACACCATCTGCCACAGTATTTTCACTTGAAAGCTCATGAAATATGAACTGGAAATGTGCATAATTAAGTGGCCTGAACATTGGCTGGATCTTCATGTTTAAAATGGAGTAATTGATGGATGAACCTCTATTAGGTTGCTGGTAAATAGAGTGCTCCAGAGGTCAGTACTGAGGCCTAGGTTATTGAATATCTTCATCACTCAAGGGTGATGAGGCAGACTGCACTTTTATTACATTTGTAGATAACAGCAAATGGGCTGAAATGACAGACATACCAAACTTTCAGAGAGACCTTGGGAAACTTGAGGTTTGGTCCAACAGAAACCTATTAATTTCAGCACAGAAGAAATACAAGGGTCTGTACCAGGTGTAGAAGAATCCATGCGTTACAGGCTGGGAACTGACTGTCTGAAAAACAGACCTGCTGAAAAGGACCTGGATATCCTTGTAGATGCCAAGGTGAATAGGAATCAGAAGTGTATTCTCATCTTAGAGAAAGCAAACTACTGGTTTTCCTTAAAAAAACCACTGGAGTTCCTTAAGCAAGCATGGTTATTAGGTTTAAAGGAAGTTATTCTCTACTTGGTGGTGGTGAAGACACACATGGACTACTGTGTCAATGTTTGGCTGCCTGATTAAAGAACAATGTTGAGTAGCTGGAGAGGGACTGTTGGATTTGGGGTACATATGTCCCATGAGGAGAGGTGGGCCAGGAAGAGGAGACTAGAAGGGCAGCTTACAGTTACTTGAAGGAGTGACAAAGATGATGGACACAAACTCTTCTCTGCAAAGGCAGATGAGAAGCAAGAGACGATAGCCTCAGGTTGCACCTTGGGACATTCATGTTGGACATTAGAAGAAAACATTTACACTAGCAGAGTAGTGCTGTGGAACAGATGTCATATCTTGAACCTAGAAGTTTTCAAGACTGCTAGTTAGAACCCCAGGTGACCTGAGTTGTTGATACACCGACTTTGAGCAGGAGGTTGGACTAGAGACTCTAGAGTTGCCTTCCAAATAATACTTTTGTGATTATGTGGATTTTGCTTCCATTACTGCTACTTCACCCAAAGACAAAAAAAAATGTTTTGAAATGTTATGAACGGAGATAATTCTGCCTACTGTATTTATTGTTAGGCAAGGATTTCTCAGTTTGTTATTGTGCTGTTGATTCATTGAATGAGAGCTTAATTTCCTTTTTGTTGACAGCTGAGACATGAAAACATTGGTCATGATTGTGATTTGATATCTCCTAAATTGGTAATACTTTTGAAAGACTATTTCCAAACCAGGATTAATACCAAAGAAAATAAATGGAACAAAGCTCTGCAGCTGAAATCAGCTAAGTCCCACCTTTCTTATCTTTCTTCCCTCTTTCCACCTCTGGCAGTTTTAGGTCATATTAAATCTGAATAACTTACTAAAGCCATGATTTGAGTAGAAGCAGCTCAGTATGTCATGAAAACATACTAAATAGTAAACTTTAAAAAGTTTTTATATGTTCATTTTTAACTGAAGGTTTCATGTAGAGAATGAAGTATGAAAGGCTGAGATAAAATACTGAATCACTGCATATAAATACAGGTGTTCTTACCTCACGCACCCATTCAAAATGAAAAAAAGAAAAAAAAATCCACCCTGCAGACTGCTTTAGAGAAGTTTCAACGCATGAGGTAGAAAAGACAGCTATGTGATGGTAAATGTTACATCCTAGGGCAATGTGAAAATTCTTCCATTGATCTCTGCTGCTGCTGGTCAGGGTACAGCACACCTTTTGCCCGACTCCCTGGCAGCAGGGTTTACTCTGCTGAGATAAGACAGCAATTTTTTAAGGCATTTCTTCAACATAGAAAGCAGCCTCTGCTTGTCCAAATATACAGCTGCTAAATTTCATTTCCACTATGCTGCCTATTATTTTCTATATGGAATTTTTTCAACAAACTTCCTTCTGGTCAGTCACAAATTTTAGAAGAATGGAGTGGCACATTGTGAACTTGATGTTCACTTACACTGATGTGCAGAGCATGTGAAAGTAAGTGGTATTTGTTCTTGGATAACTTGGAAAGCCTATATGCTGGAAAAGCAACTGTTATTTCAGCTTTACTATTTATGTCAATCATAATGTTGATGAGTGTGAGTCAGCCACAGCATTGATCAGTTCAGACTTCCATCAATACAATATTAAAATACACTGCAAGCTGTCAGTGTAATATTAATGACAATCAATCATAAACAGTTTTCAGAATACATATGAAAAGTATTTCTGAACTGTTACCACCACCTTTGCGTGGCCAGCTACTGAGAACATAAAAAAGCACTTTGGAAGGCCTAAAAGTCTCTTCCGTCATGTGGCAATTGTTAAGTAATGAGTTCTAGACATTACTACTTTTTTAGGGGCGTTGTCCCACACTAGTTACTAATCACTTTCCATTACAAAACACTGTTATGATATCTGTTATGATTTCCCCACTAATATTTGCTATAAATATAAGTCTATGAGGGCATTTTAAGCCCTAGTAGGTTCCACAATTCAGATAATGATGCTTATGACATGACTTTCAATTTCAGAAAACATCTTTTTGCATTCACACTTCATGAACAGAAACAGTTCGTTCCTATCTTAACCTCAGTTTGTAATGGATATGGACAGAGAACAGATAAAATGCATTAAGCAGTGATGATCAAGTATCTCCAGTTAACAAGATATGAGGGACCCTGAGATACCTACTAAAGACCTAATGTCCATAGAGAACAACAGATTCCCATGAGGGACTACATGTTAAACAGTATTATATATTGTTGGGGAGTAGATCCCAGTAGATCACAGCTGTCCTAGAAATCACTTTGAAATACCACGTGGAAATTGTTTGGTGTCCGTCCATCTGTATTGAATCCCTCTGTTGGCAAAATAGACAACATATATAGGCACACCACAGATGGGAACACCAAGAGGTTGTTTAATATGTGAAAGTACTCAACACTGACAAAGCCTTCTATTGTTATTATAATAGAAATAGTAAAATGTATGTAAGGAAAGCTGGAAAGATGGCTGCCAGCTGACATGCTGTCTTCCATCTTCATGTTGTAAACCTTGGAGGAGGTTACAAAGAAGAGACATACAATAACATAGTTATGGTTGTAGCCCTTAGTGAGTAATGAATTAGTAATATCTGACCAATACAACAGATTTTGAGGTCCTAGTGCGACTTTACAGAACTACAGATGTTCACTGCTAGCCACTTAGAACTAAAATCTTTTGAATAAAACTTCCAAATTCTTTCTTTAAAAATAGATTTTCTGAAATGCTTTTGGTATTGATTTTGAGATTCACGGGAATTCACCAAACAAGCAGGAAGCTACCCTATGGCATACAGAACTAACTATAAATCTTGGGAGGTGGCGGGAAGATTTTTCAGTCACTTATATCACAGTATTTAAAAATTTGAGGTTTTTCTAGTGGAAGTTTAAGTGGAAATTAATTTAATATTTCACTGAGCATGTTTCCAAACAGGCAAAATTCAGCCTTCTTCAGAAATGTATTTCAGATTCTAGACTACGTTTTAGATCTAGATTTTTAGGTTTGGAATTTAGGTTAACAGTAAAGATGGACACCATGTATCCTACTGTAAAAGGAGTGGGAATAAACTGTTATAGAAAATAGAAAACATTCTATTTCATGAAATATTTCCACTCTTATACTGATAACAAGTTTCCTTTAGTCATACACAAGTATAGCTGATACTACAGAATTGGTATCGTTAAGCAGAACAGAATTCAAAATCTCAGTTACAACAGTTACTGTTGTCCTACAATCTAAACACAAATTTTTGAAAATTCATAGCAGTGTGACTAATTAATGTGTTCTGTATTTACATTTGTTACCTATTGTGGAAAAAACATTTTGCTTTTACGGGTGCAAGGACTCAAGATGATGGATATATTGCAAAAGAGAGGATTTATAACCTAATGCAGTTTTTATCTACTTGGAACAATTCTGTCCACTTCTAAATATGTTATCAGTACTAAACACAGATCTCTAGAATTAGTTATTTTGGTAACAATAGAATATTCTTTTGGTTCTTATCATGTTTTATATGCTGTTGTTTAGAACTGTTACTGGTGAGAGGTGGGGATAAGCACTAGAATGGACATGATCAGTGACACTGTAGTAAATGATAGTGCTGCTAGGACACAAATTTTCTGTCATCCTGAAACTAAATGTCATATAGGATTGAATTTTCCAAAAGATTTTGAATATAAGCAAGAATGTTTTTAGGGATGTTGTGCCACTTCAGTTCTTAGAAATGATAGCATTAATTCCAGGATGTGGGAGATTCAATTGCATTTTCCTTCTCTTTCTGTGGGTAGCAATAGAGTATCCTGACTGCAAGAATACTTCTGTTTGTCTTGGCTTTGTCTCTGTTGGTTTTGCAGTTGAGTTCTCTCAACATGTGCTATTAAATTTCTGCCACATCTCATAAAATGTTTATACCTGAACAGTAAAACTGAGTACTTTCCAGTTTGATGGTTAGGGGTTCTTCTTAGGAAGTGGGAGATTGAAGAATCTAATACTTTATGGCAGCAAAAGAAACCAGTCTGAATCATGAACGTATATTTTTTGCCCCTGTGCTATGTAAGCTCCTAGACAGATCAAACTTTCACTTCCTTTCAAAAAAAAAAACCAAAAAGTTGAAAACTTTTTTTAAAAAAATCAGTAAGACAAAGGAAAGAATTTCACCTTTGGTTCCGTTCAAACCTACATTCTAAAATACTGAAGGAAAATGAAAACCAATCCACTTCCCTAAGGAAAGATAAGGATGTGCTTGTAGGGAAAGTTTTGATTAATTCTGATTCGTATGCTTTGTGAATCTACATCTGTCTTTCTATAAAATTGGTATTTGCCAGTGTTTGTAAAACTGATCAGAGTCCATCCTGCCTCTTTCCTGCAAGTTCTTATTACATGTAAAATTAACCATGCCTATGCCAAGATAGATACTTACCTTGTATACATATACAGAATCCACACCAAACAGATCTTTTCTCTTCTGTCTGCCATGTTTTCCACCTGGGAAGTTGTACCTTCTTTTCCCATGTCTTCAGAATAGGGGAAAACAATAAACAAAAAGCCCTATCCCATGGAGAGTTGGATGTGGTTGGTTCTACTTAATAACTTTGAGCTCTTTTCAGCAATCATTCTATCAAAGGGTTGTCAAATAACTCTCCTCAACAGAGCAATTATCCAGATGTAGTGCAGTAGATTCTCTCTAGGCATCTTCAGGCTTGTTTCCAGTCTAATAATTTGATATTGATACATCCTCTTTTCAGTGGAATACTGCCACTGAACTAGCTACTGACCTAGTGAAAAAAAACCACACCGTAAGTTGCTTGTGCCCGTGATGTACTTAACAAAAGCTTTGTGGAAACATGGAAAGCACATAAGAAATCAGAAATCAGTAAATATTGTTGTAAAACATAATAAATATTGCTGATTATGTAACTTAATGCTATGAAAATGCTGTCAAGACAAATGAAATTTCAATTAAAAATTACTGGCATACATACAGACCCAAGTCTTTAATAGCTGGGTTGACAAAAATATTCATTCATAGTCTAGGAGAGAGAGTCTATGTTATTTAAATAATGACAAATAAATGAATAAATATTTGGATAGCATTTATGTACAGAATATTCATTATTCATTTATTCATTCCTCAAATTCGGTTTCATATCCAAGTTTCAGATTTGCTTACTATGGTACTGTGTCTTGGGTTTGGTAGGATAGGGTTGATTTTCCAGAGAAGCTGGGAGGGGGCCACAGCCAGGCTAGCCCACTGAACTAGCCAATGGCATATTCAATACCATACTGACATCATGCCCACTATATAAGGGTGGAGGGTGGGCTGGGCCAGACCTTATATAGCGGATCTCTGGCACAGGGTCATTGGTTCAGCTTTAGGCGGTTGGTGTGCATTCTATATTACTTGCTTTACATATTGTTTCATTACTATTATTGTTACTACTGTTCTTTCATCTCCTTCTGTGTTGTTAAAGTCTCCTCATCTCAGCCTATGGGGTTTTGCCTTTATTTCCTTCCCGGCCTGAGTGTAGTCACTCAGTCATAGTCCCACTAATCTTTTTCCCAAACAAAAGTGCTTTCTTCCCAGAGGGTATTGTTATCACGATATAGATAAACTATATATATATTAAGCTCTGATGCAGTAATTATATATATAAATATACCTATTTACATACCTTTATACCTATATATAAATTTATAACTATTTATAGTGAAGATGCCAATTTATTTATTGAAATAATTCTGAGTGAAACAGAGATTTCTAATAAGTAAAACAGTTCTGTGTGCATGAAAAAAACCCCAGACGTTAATGTCTTTAACAGCAAAAAATTATTTTGCCCAGCAGATATAGAACTTTGGATATCTATGCAAATAAATCCACTATTTTATTTGGAAAATTGTCTAAGTTTTATTTCTGAAACTTTTTGAGACTAGTCTTTAATTAGTCTTGACACTGGGAACAGAACCATGCATTTATATTAGAATCACTAAATGGTAGGGTTTTGTTTCTCACAAATGAAACGGAAGAAAAAACACTTGTAGTGACTTTTAAATTTGACAAGAAAGATCACGAGCAGTATCAACTAGGGACTTAAATAAACCTTGAAGAATTGTGGAGACAACAAAGTTTGCTCCATTAACTTCCTGCTTTTGATTTATCAGTATCTTTCTGCTGGGTCTTTCAAGTTATTCTTTATTACTGCAGCATGTTCTAGAATATGTGCATGCATGAATTACAGTCTTTATTATGGAAGTATCAAAATATAGTAGTTTTTTTTTTCTCATGCTTTTCTGTTGCATATTTTCATTTTTGCCTTCTAGTTTTATCGCCTCTCCTTTTGGACTCTATTGGACTGCTTTGAACCAGGTATTTAAGGTTCCAGGTGTTATTTTATGTTTTTCTTCTGCCACTGTATGTGTCATTCTTGTCTCTGTAGAAATAATCTGCAAGTGCTGAAGCTTTTGTGCAGATGGAGTTTTATTAAAATCGGGGGTGAGGGTTGGGGGGTGTGGCGGGATACAAAAAAAAGCTTATTCTTGGCTTTCTAATATCATTCCTGTCTTTTTTCAGGGTTGTATGCAGCCAGACTGAATCTTGTAGTCCCTTTCCTGCCTCATCAGATGGCATGTGGCCTGTGGTTCTATGAAATACCTCTTCCCTTTGTTTCAATGTGAAACATACTGTTTAATTACCCTTGGATTTTGCGTTGTTTCGATGGGGATGCACTGAAAGCGGTATTCATAGTGGTGAACCACAATATACCAGTTGGTTATCTGATTCCCTTCCCTAGGGATGGGATGTTACCAAGCCCCTAAAATCACTTAATTAGACAGTGATCCGTGCTGTGTGGTTGTCACTTGCAGGATTTGAAGCAAAAACAACACTAAAGCAAAAATTTCACCTGTAATGACCCTTGTGTAATTGTACAGTGTAGTTTTTTTCTGTCTTGATTAATAGCTATGACAGTGACCATTTGGCCAGATAGTTAAAACTAGTAATAGTGTAGCAATTTTTAAATTTACCATCTGTTTTCTCAAAAAATAACACTTAAGGCTTTATAGTATGGAAGCATGTAGCTTCTATTGAAAAAGCTATTAATTATATTCATAATCTAAAATGCTTAATCAAAACTGGTTTGATTCTATGAGACTTGGGAAATGCTGATGAACACAGCGGGTGAATAAATATGACTCTCTTCTATGGTGGCAGAATAAGAATATGCGTAAAAGAATGTAAATATTATTTATCCTTTGGACTTCAGACAAAAGTATTTAGACTTGAATGCAATGTCAAAGGCTGGTTTTCTGTGCATGATGTGGTGAGTTTTCCTAACTCAGAAATACTTGCAGTGCTTATAGATCTGAATCATAAGCAATGCCTTTTTTTTTTTTTTTTTTAGCTAGAAGGGGCCAGAAATGTATAGAGAAGGAGTTGGTCATTACTAGACATGCTCGGTATCTTTTTCTGAAGCTGTAAAGCACAATTCCACCCAGAGCATGGAAGCTTCCAAAATGAAAGCCTTGAGAAGTTGATATACGTAGAGCTTGAAGTAAAAAATGTTAAAGCCAGACACAGGAGACAACTTCACAGGCACTAGGGATGATTGTCTGAGTGCCCAACTGTCTCAAGGCCTGGGTGTGCTGCTAGGTCAAAGATCTTAGAACTTGGGAATGAAGAGTGAAGGACTAGTTGCCTATGCAGTTACTTTAGCATCTTTGGAAACACTGTCTGTGGAAACAGGAAGGCAATGGGTAGATTCTTGTATACTAAGGTGAAAGTGTATATGAGTTCTGAGGTGGTAGGATAGCTAACTTACCTAGCTAACGCTGTATCTTTAAGCTATACCTTTTGAGCATTGCCTGAATTAAATATCATCTAACTAAGAAAAACTTGTATTAGCCAATACAGCTTAGAAAAGACTAATATTAATTAACCATTGTGTATGTGTTAATCCAAGCAAGAAAAGGGACGCTGCTAGGGGGCAAGGAAACAATAGATAGAGAAGGATAGGATGGCTTAATCAGTTACAAGACCAAGCTGCAGCCAGCCTTGAGGTTAAAACAGAGACAACCAGCAAATTTTGAGCCAAGGTGAAAAGTGCATAGGGAGGAAGACACACGGCCTTCCTCCCAAAAACCCCTGCCCACAACCACCAGGAGGTACGGTGCATGCATCAAAAGGGGGAGCTGAAGGTGGAGCTGATGGAAATGGTTTCTCGGAACTGATTACCCTAAAGATGCCCTTTTGGGAAAAGATTATGAATACATATAGGCGATTGTGATGTATTATTAAGTGGAATAAATATGGGATGGTTGATTGGTGGGGTGCGCACGCTTGTGGAGGGGCGACCCCCTGTGCTGCCCAGCGCTGAACCAACATACCTACTTTGTCTTCCGCACGTCAGGTTCCACTGGAGGGGATGTTACAACAGCTGAACAAGCAAGTCTGTATGAATTATATAAACTCTTGCTAGTGCTACATGCCCTACTTAGTTCGACTGACACCATCTGTCTTCTCTCCCTGCTTCCTCAATCTGTTCTGTCATAACACCTTGCAGTTGCCTGTTCTCAGCTGATCTCAAGCAAGTTACCATCTCCTCTTTTTACAGAGGTTTCAGTCCAGTCCAGAGCACAGCAGCTAGAGTGAACCTGATAGCCTTCTATGAGAAATAACCAGGTGGATAGGTGATGGTAGTGCAGTGGATGTGGTCTATCTTGATTTCAGTAAAGCATTTGACACCGTCTCCCACAGCATCCTTGCAGCTAAACTGAGAAAGTGTGGTCTGGATGATCAGGTAGTGAGGTGGATTGTGAACTG
>WUAM01000287.1:44528609-44557053 GCA_024336885.1 Actenoides hombroni
ATGTTATTCAGTACGGCCCGTCCACAGGCGATGTCGGGCCAAGTCCAGGAAGCAGGGCTCCAGAACACGCAGCAGCTGCTTGGAGGACAAAGCCGAATGCCCCCCCATCCCCCTCCTGCCCTCTCCCTTTAGAGTTGAGCTGACGTCATATGGTATGGAATATCCCACTGGTCAGCTCAGGTGGGCTGTATCCCCTCCCTCTTCCTGCCCCCCCAGCCTCTGGTGCTGTGTGAGCACTGGCAGTGATAACATGGATGTGTTATCAACACCCTCCAGCTCCCAGTGCTGCAGCGTGAGGGCTGGATGGGGAAAAGCAGCTCAGCCAGACCTATTACTTGCTGGTACCAATAATCTTTTCTCTTGGATTAATTAATATAACCAAATAAATCTCTAAGCAGTTCTTCGCAATCTATATTTAGCATTAGCTGTCCCTGGTTTTATTTCAGACTTAGTGAAAGGTTTGTGCATTGAAAAGTGGTCTTTTTAAAAATATATTTAGTCCTACAAGGTTGCCTCTTCCTATGTATCTTGAGACATCTTGATTTAGGTGTAATCTTTGAAAGCAGACTTACTCAGCCCATACTATATGAACTATTCTTCCTCCTAAGTTAGTATTGTAAGACAACATCACAGGAATCCTGTTCCTGAAGGGAGGTCCTATTAAGAAAAGCTTTTTTCTTTCGAGTTTGCCTTCATATGTGGACAGTATAGCCCAGAATTGAGATCTGCAAAGACAGAAAATAAGAAATAGGCGTGTTAATTTTTGCTATTGATTGGATTTATGGTTTTATACTTTATAAGTAGGATCTAAGTGATAGCAGGTAAGAGGGTTCAGTGTGAGATCACAGACTTTTCAAGTCAGGCTTGTTTAGAAGTGCTGCCAGGGGGAAAACCTGGGGTAGTCATCAGTTCTGAATTGAAAGATACTTTGGCACTACTGTTTGAACATATATAGCCTTGTTTTACTATAGGAATTACAAGGGTTACAATTTAGTTGCTTAGTTGGCACAGTATAAAGAAATGTACTTTAAAGAGCTTTTGTGTACATAAGATAAAGGATTTCTGATAGAGGGTTTTCCCCTGGGAGGCAGTGATGTAGGGAAGTAAGCAACCGGTTTAAAATGCTGGGAGAATAAAGCTTCCAGAAAGACCTGATGTTGGTGGACAAAAATAGGAAGGTAAGAGATTTATGAAAACATTCCAAAATTCAGGGTTTCTTTCAGCATGACATTGCAGTTTGTCTCAAAGCTTCTTTCTCAAGGATCAGTTTAAATGTAGCTTTTTTTGGATTTAGCAGTTTTTCCTTATACATTGTCCTGAATTACGTTGTGCTCTGAAACAGGTCCTGAAGATTCAAATCCTGAGAAGGTACAGGGAAGTTTGGTGTGTGATATGAAGTACTTGAATTGTCTAAACATTTGTTCTGTTGTGGGAGAAATACATTTTTGCTTGGCTGTGCAGCCTTATGTAATAGGAAGCTATATATCTTATGTCAAATAATTAATTTGCATTAATGACCATGGAAAGAAAGGCCACTTTGAATTCAGCTTCAGGTGGATAAAATCTTGGCTTTATATGGAAGATTCCACCTGCATTTTTTGCATGACAAAAAGCTCCTACAAGTGTCATCAGGTAGAGTGGTAAGAGATGTCATAGATGAAGTGCTCATGTCAGGGACTTAAGCGAAGAACTTCACCTAAACATTTACCTGGTTATTGATAGTTAAAGGTTGAATGTACTTCTTACTCTGAAAAGTCTGAACTTTTCAGTCAGTCTGAGCATGCAAAAGGTGAAAAACTGAGCAAATACTATTAGTTGAATTAAATTCAGAACAACCTTAAATCTCTAAGACTGTAAAACTATGAGGGTGTTGGGGTTTTTTGGGGGGGTAGGGGGGAAGGAAGGTTTGGTTCCTCGTTTTTTGGTAGAGTGCAATGAGGCCTGTGTATGTTAGAAAACTTGCTACAGTAGTTCTATAGGAGATACTATAGATATTCTTGAGCCTCACTTTTTTTTAAAAAGACGTCTTAGTAAAATGCTATATATTGGATTAAAAAAACCCCAAAGAAACAAAACATGCCCTGATGTTTTTTAGGGGTACTTGTCTTTCTGAGGCAGTTTCTTTGGATAATTCTGATTACATATACAATGGACAACTTACTGCACTTTTCTGAGCACTAGAAATCTACAACAAAAAGGTGTTCAGACAGAAGCAGAATTTGTGTAGTAGGAAAAGAAAGAACAGTGCAGCCATTTTTGCATTCACGTTACCTATTGAAAGAATATTAAATGATCTTGGGAGCAAAAGAAACAAACCCACAACCCATTCAAAATTGTTGTCCACAAAAGTAATTACTAATAATAACAAAAATAGTAATATCATTAAGATTAACTTCAGCTGAACTACTGTGTTGAATACAAGTCTTGAAAATTCACTTACTACGTAGACATACTAATCACAGCCTGGTTGATGTAGTTTGCCTGTAGATGTCAGGCTGAATGAAATAACTCTGCTGCAGTGATAGCATCCATATAATTTGCATATAGTAAAGGTATGCAGACACTGAGTATTTGCAGAGAAGACATTAGGAAATAAAAGTATCCTGCCACATTAATTCCCTCCATCCAAGCCAATAGAGTACATACAACTTTGTTCATGTTGAGAGTTAAATAAAATTGTATAATAAATTACTTTTTTTGCACCTGTTGTTCTTGGCAATAGCAAACAGAAGCTCCTGCTTTTTCCTGATCACCATCTTGTGTGCAATATTTTCTCCTTCCTCTGGCTTATATTCTTCCTTAAGAGAAAAGAATGCTTATGTTCTGTTTAACAAAATAGTCCATTAACCTGTGTTACTACAAAGCAGGAGAGCATCCTCTTTGGTTTTCTTACAGGTCTTGGCTCCTGTCAAGATTAAGTAGGGAAGAGCTTGGATGCTTAATCAGGGTATGAATCCTGATGTCCTCAGATATTCTTGGTGGTCCCTGACAATGAACATCAGAGGACTCATTTTCATTACAGCACAAAATTAGCAATGTAATGTCTATTGTTCTCTAATTTCTCACTTATCACTCTAGAAATGTAATCCCAGGAGTCTCGTTCCTAAGCAAGCAGATGTGGAAGCTCATAAACTAAATTGCAACCTGAAGGAATGAGTTGTTCTCAGATCTTTTGGTTGCCAGGGAAACTACATTTTCAGTCTGTGTATGTTTACAATAGTCTCTTTTCCAAAGCTGTCTAAATTTCATGTTGTGGCACTTGGGAACAGACTAAGATAGAGAAATGGTAATATGTCTACTAAATGTTATCATTGAGTTCTTATTTACAAAAATAGGTAATATATTCTATCTGAGAGTGTGTATGATTTTAACAGATATGTGACAAACCTGTGAAGTATTTAATACACACTTTCATTCTTTTGGCCACTTTCCCGTGCTCCATTTATAAATCAAACTCAATTAGAGTACATTTTGGTGTGGTCTGAATGTCTAAAGAGGTAATTATCAACAAAAGTTGTTTCAGGAGCGTCAAGGTTTAGGGTCTACTAGACCTATAACTGATGTTGTCTGTTAACTCCTTTCCCTTCCCAGAAGGGAAGAGAAAGGGAATAAAGGAGAGAGACTTATGGATTGAAAAAGAAAATTAAAACAGCTTTAATGAAAATAATAATAATAATAATAATAATAATAAACCTGAATATATACAAAACCAATACAACTCCCTGGTGGCAATCACATCACTGTCACCACCGATGCTGTGGAGCAGGCACTGGGGAAGTCCCAGACTGGGTGGCAGACAGGAAGCAGATTCAGGATCTGGATTCTGGAAGACACAGATCAGGATCAAAGGCCAAATGAACAGAGTCCTTGCATGTCGGGCATTGAAGAAGAGAGTTTGGCCTTTGTGATCCCTCAGCTGGATATGATGCATTCCTATGTACACCACACCTACTCTGACTAGTATTTAGGGCTTTCTTTAATGCACTAGTATTCCTATTTTTCCCTTGAGAATCATAAAGTTAGATTTCAGACACTAAGAATATCCAGTTTTCAGACAACAGTATCAGGCAATATTTTTTTTTAATTGCTTAATGAAGTTATTTTCAAAATTGTATCTCTAAACTGTGCGTGGATAGTGACACAGTATAAAATCTGTACTTGTTCTCCATGGCGACGACTTGTGTGACTGTCTGACTTCTTCACCATTTATGAGTCAGTGCAATTCTCAGGATTCAGTACAGAAAAAGAGGCTGTCCTCTGCCAGTACTCGGCGTGCACATAGAATATTTTTAACCAATTTTATCCACAGCAGCAGCAGCCTCACCCACGTTATTTCCTCCTGGGCAGCGAAATACAGAAATATGTGCTTTTTCCTATTCTGTAAAGGCCTGCCATCACTACCTCTTTTTTAAATTTAAAAAATCATAATTGGACATTTTATCTATGGAGGTGGCTTATAGGAGATATCTGGAAGCTCTTCTGTTCTGCAGAGGCTCAAAATGATCGGTAAAAACTTAGATGCTGTAGCAGAATCGTCAGATTTCTTGCCTCTGAATTATTTCTCAACAAAATATATTATCACCAGTAAAATAACTGAAATAAATATCTTAAGCAGAATAATACAATTCTTAAAATTCCCACTGGAACAGGAATTCACTTAAAATATGAATGAGATCTGAAGTAGGTTTAAATACTGTGTTTACAACCAACAGTCATCAGCAGGAGGGAAAATAGCCAAAAGGTGGACTAATGCCAAGAAGTAGGTTTTGAAATGCTTGAGTTTGAATAGTGTTCAGGTAGCCCAGCAAAGAAACTATTGTTGAAGTGAAAGGAATTGCTATGGGCATTGCAAAAATGTAATGTATGTTCTATGTTTCTAAAACAAATACATAAAAAAACCCCGGTGTCATATATATTAGAAAACTGAAAACTATGGGGTTTTAAGAGTCTGAACTTGACTAGGGTTCAAGTTATGCTAGCTTCTGGCATAAAATTCTGAGGATACTGGGAAGACTATAATCAATCAGTGACAAAATAGATGAAATTGCTTATAGCTGATGATGCCCTATTTCTGCCATTGGTAAAGTGAATCCGGAATTTTACAATAAAATGTTATAAAGTGGGAGAATCAAAGCAAAACTCAGCAGTTCAGAGTCTGGCTTGAAAGGTAGTATGTGGAGCTATGTGCAGTGATTGTTACATTTTATTATGTTTCCTGGTGCTTGAGGGGAAAAGAAAAAAGCTGGATTTAATTATTTTTCAAGAGCTTGTTGAGGTGGACAATAATTGTATTGCATGAGCAGGTAGAACTGTGACACAGCTCTATTAGCACTCAGGAAGACCTTGAGTGAGTCAGTAGACACTTGTGCATGAGGAAATGAACACAGTATAAATATACCAGGTGTTCTGCATTTGTTCACTTGAATTTGGAACCTAGTACCCTGTAAACTGATTTATTAGGAAAAAAAACCCCACCATACTTTGATGAACAGTTGTTATGAGATCAATAACTAGATCATAATAAAGCTGAAATTTTCCTGTTATTTCTGCCAGGACAGATAAAGAATCAGTTCAAAGATTTCTTTGATGTAGTGATGCTGGAATGTGAACTACATGCCCAAGTCAGTGACATTGGAGGACTACAATAAAAATGCATCTGTAAGACATTTGAGAAACTGAAGGAGTCTATGGAGGAATTCTGTAGATACCAGTGTGGGAAGTGTTTAGAAAGAGAAACTGAACCTTGTATATTGGTTGCTTATACATATTTGAAGCTTTATATTATGTGAATATCGACTTGTATTCGAATGGGGAAAGAAGCTCACAAAGGAGCTGGGAACAGCAGCTATGATGTTGTGCAGAAGATGTTGGTAAAGAGGTGATATCTATGTCACTAGGCTATGGAGAGCCCTGTAGTCTAAGTAAAGCACAGATGAATGAAACATTCTTTTCTGTTTCAGCTCATATTTTAAGGTAACTAAGGAGGTGACCTGAGACTAGAAACATAGCTAAGCCACTTGGTATCAGAACTGTAAAACTGTCCCTGTGGACTGCACTGATGGAGGGATGTGATATTTTTATCTCTGTAATCAAAGTTGATAGTGGGAAAGAAAATATTTGTGCACCAAATGGTTGGTACTGAGCAACAATTCAGTACTTTGGTTAAGTAGTTGAGCCCATGTCACTTGCTACAGTTGTGCATTGTGTTGAAGCCTGTGTGTCCAGATAAGACGCTTAATGTTTTTAACTTCTACTTGACTAATCCTCTGAATATCTGACCCATTTGAAATAAAAAACCCCGAATTCCAGTTTTACATTCATATATCTGTTTTTTGAAGACTTGTTTTCAAAGCTTCTCAGTAGTGTTTCCCTATATTATCCCTCAAAATCAAAAGGCATTGTGCATAAACAAATTTGCTATCCTTTCTTGAAAGTAACGTCTTTTCAAACCACATTCATGCATTCCTTTCCCTCCTGCCCCTTCCCCATTTTCAAAGTGGTCATGATACAGTTCTTTAACATAACTAAAGCTCTTTACTAAGGGAAGTAGTCCCATCCTTTCCAGTCCCATCCTGTAAAGAACACGATGTTGTTAACCACTTAGAATTTGGAATGGTTTAGCACAGCTTCCTTCGATTTGTGGGTATACATTTGCCATTCTGTTTTTCAGCGTCATGTAAGTTTTGCTTGAACTGCCTCATTTATCTTACATAACAGACTAGAGGAGTGAGAGCTTGCAAGAAGAAAGAGGGGGAAATGCCTTCTGGGAGTACTGATTTAATAAAAAAACATTTTTTCTAAGCACTTCAAATTTATAAGCACTCGAGTGCACCTAATTCCCTGCCAAAATACACACTTTCTATTCATAGAGGAATTGCACAGACCAGCTGTCAGTTTGTCTCAGCATCTTTTCTTCTGTTTTACTGAAATACATACATCCCTTATATGCAGTCTGCTGCTTGAAGTCTAGATATCAGTGACTATACCATACTTAGTAGTGAATTTCGTCTTCTGGCTTATCTTTTAGCGTCTTTGGCTGCCTTTGAAGTGGCTACAGGTGGGGTTTGTTGTTGTTGTTTGGGTATTTCTTTTTTATTATTAACTCATCACTATTTTTAGGTGGACTACATAAATGATATAATTTTAGATGGAAAATTGTCAATTGGTCTATGTCATTCATGACAGTCATATCTTAAAAATTTGGAATATTGAGATAGAAGTTTGCTATGGCTTTTATTATTTGACAAACAAGACTTATGTATTAGTCAAATAACTAGTTAGATTAGTCTTCTTCAAAAGTAATGGTTTATTAGAAGCAATCTGAAATCTATTACTAAATCACACCCTGAAGTTAGCTAAAATATCATGGTAGCAATATGAGATAGCGGGAAACTCTAGTAAAATCTTAGTATTGTGAAGACTGTAATTTCTCTTAAACTAACATTTTAATACTTTTTAAACATTTTCACACTCTGATTTTGTCTTAAAGAAACACAACAAAGTATTTATTATTAGAGCTGGCCTAATCAAAATAGTTCTGAGATAAAAGGAAGTGTCTTCCGATATTCCTAAGCCTGCTGCTGTAGTTGTGATCTCTTGGTCGTTTACCTCTCATGTAAGGCAGTGCAATCTCATTTCTCTGCTATAGTGCTCTGTGGGAGATGTGAACTGACTTTGCTGCCTGCCCTGTGGAAACAAACCACGGTCCTCTCAACACTGAGTATCTCATACAGCATACTGAGTATATGAAAGCTTTATGTTTACCTCTAATCAGAGGCATAGTTTTCTTTCTACTTATGCTGAGTCCATCCTGAATCCAATATGACTATTCGGCATGGCGTTGTTGAAGTATTGTGCAGGAAGTTACTGTCATCTATTGACTATTTGTGGTTGGGTAGTCAGTTAAAATCTTTCTGTATGACTCATGTCTTTCCTAGGTTTGAAAAACTATGATTAAACTGAGGATTGTAGGAAAAGCATGGAAAATTTCACTATTTCAGATGGTCTTCAGATAGCCATGTGCATTACTTTTTAGGCCAAAATCTATTATGAAATAGCCACTGTTATTCTTCTCTTGAAAGGCACAATTTACCTTTTTTGCATAGATGTGATTTTTCTTTTCTTTTTTTTTTTTTTTTAATCAATATGCAAAGGAGAATTAATAAAACCTACTCTATGTTCAGCTATTTACTGTCAAGTCTCAAATCTATTTAATAAATACTAGCCACAGGTGTAAAGTAGGGCTACTATGTTTCTTCTGGTATTTATTTTAGATTAGATGCCTCCAGCTTCCTTTAAATAAAAATGTTAAAAGTCAAGCTTTACTCTAAGAAATGACTATCTAATACACAGCCTGGAACTCTTCAGAGGAGCCTCCGGAACCTCTATTACCCCACCTCCCATTGGGAGCATCAGTCTGTACACTGTGCCCTTTGGCCCTCTATCATTGTTTTCTAGCCCAGTGGTACTTGATTGCTCTTTGCTCAGGAAAAGTTCAAAAGAATGTAGTCAGTCCAGAATGAGAGATTCCTCTGTGATTTGGGTGTTCTCCCAGCTGGAATTCAACAGGACTCTAAGGCTATGGATTTTGTCTGTAGGTGTCAAAAGGAAAATTCTCTTCATACATCCACTTTACACATAATCTCTACTAACCATAATAGCAGTTTTCACACTAGTTATTTTCAGATATTTACCAGTATACATGAGTTCATGCCCTCATACTGGCATGTATTAGCACCACAATTAAAAATTGTTGGTTTTTAAGTTAACAACATAATATAGGATATAATAATACAGGATAAAATACAGTAATATATTTTATATTATTCAGGCACCCCTTGTTTCATGTTCAGCACATGCTTTATGATCAGCTTTACAGAAGTGGACATAAGCATCTATTTATTTGAATCTAACTCAATTTAGTAATTTTTTATTGGGTTTTTTTGGTTTTTTTTTTTTTTTTAAATATATGATCCTGCTTTCCTTTCCTTTGCGTTAGATGTTCTACATATAAACCTAGTTCACTTTTGTGTTACCAGGTCACCTGAAATGTTTTCCAGGTTTTAAGGCACATCTTTAAGGAATGCATGGAAATCTGGTTAATCTTCATAGAAATTTTTTTACGTCCTTGAACAGACTAGGTCATCACACAAAGCTGAAGAATTTGAAATATTGTGAATTATCTTGTTATTTTCTCGGAATGGAGTGAATTGAGTATTGAGATGTATTTTAGTGGCAAAAGCAAGAAAAACTTGCATGCTTGGCTATACATTATGCACGCCTGTGATTTTCTAAGACTTTTAGTAAGAATTGAGAGAAATCTGCTTTCAAATAAAAAATAGAACTTCTTACATATGTGGGTAACAAAATTCTTAAGTTAATTACAGGGTATAAGCCTTAGGAAGGAAAGTATTGTTTGCAGGGAAAATGAGGATGAAAAAGACAAAGTTGTTCATAAACTTCACCTCAAAGTTATGAACAAACTAAGGTATCAACACTGTGTTCTGTCATTTACCTGCTGTATAGCACTGCCCTTGTGAATTCTTTTTTTTCCATTCAGTAACTGAAAGGCTGTTCGCTTTTCAAATTAATAATGGGTAAGCTTCTGCACACTTTCATCAGGACAAGTGGGTTCTAATACTAATTTGCCATTAAAAGGCTAAAAAAACATTAACCATCACACCAATCTCTTCCTGCAGAACTGGTGTGTTGACCCAGTTGGTAACAAGAAGTAGTAAATTATTGAGCAAACTTGTCGGATTTCTGAGGACTCAACCTTCTGGCCTGTTGTTTTCTGCTGCCTTGGTAGCAACTTGCTGCAATGTTTGCAGTTATTAGTTGAGTCAGTCCTGGATATCTTGATTTTAATCTGATGACGTGAATAAGAAGTTTTCCGAGTAAGGCATTATAGTAAAATACTGCTTTAAATCATCTAATTATATGTAAGAAAAATGCAAAAAAAAAGTCTCTTTTGGCTTGCTAATTACAGAAGTCTTAAGTTTCTTTAAAAAGTATCAAAACCTGGCAGTTGTTCTTAGCACTGCAGAATATTTATCTGTGCAAGGGCTTACAGATGCATTTGCATATTAGAAGACTGGCTTGGGTGAGATGTTGAACAGTGGTATGCATTTGAGTCAGACAGGATGATGTCAGCATACTCCAAAGGTGCCCTGTCGTGCAGGGACCCTTTTTCATAATACTGCATTCTTTATGGAAACTTCTTTGCAAGCTCCTGGTTTGAAAGAGGAAAATATCTTTGTTTTGGGAGAGTACAGTGTTGACCTAGACGGGTCAAAGAGCATACTACTACCCTTGCGGGTTTTGAAGTGAAATGGTTAACTGAGATGTTGAGGTTTCAGAAATAGTCATGGTTAGAAGATAATGAAATGTGGATAATCATTCCATTATTCTACTCTGGATGATTTAGAGTGATGAGAGATCACTTTCAGAAAGTGGAAAAAGATGGTATTATTCAATGAACTGAAATGACTTTATGTGGTACACTAACTGTGTAAAATTCTTTTTCCTTGAAAAGGTCTGAACCTTGAAAGCAAAAGCTGGAGCAGCTTTTGCAATCTATTTCTCTGCATACCCACTTGTATGTCTTTTGTGTTCCCCAGGGCAATTGGATTTACTTAAGAACCAAACCAAAACCGTTCTACTGGGTCAAAATGGTGCTGATTCACATCAGAGGCAGCTGATGGCCAGTTCCTGGCAGTAAGCCATTGCTGTGTTGCACTATCAGTGTATTGTGTGCATAGAGTAAATGCACATTTTTAGTCATGCTTTTTTTCTGTCTTGTATTGCTATATACGAGTGAAAAGTGACTCTAGAGATGCTGAAATAGAATGCTTTTGCAGTACTGGAACTCAAAGATGGTATCTATAGCTCCAGTATTTCACTGGTTTAGAGTAGCTCTAAAGCTAAACCCAAAATGATGGTGAAAGTTTTCTTGCTTAAGGTGGTTTCTTCTGAAAACAATTTATTTCATAGATACACTGTAATTCCTGAAGAAAAATAAAAGAATTCAGCAGAACTGTGAAAATCTGTTTTCTCTAATATTTTACTTTGGCATGGGGCAGATGTAACTCTGGTTATTAATTCAACTTTCTTCTAGATTTTCAAAATGGAAAAGTTTTGGTTTGTTGGTTTTGGAGTGGTTTGGTTTTTTTAATTTGTTTTCATTTTTTGCATGCATTTTCTTCTGGTAAAATGTCAATAGTAAAGAAATAGATTACATTCAACTTAGTTAACAATTCTGCTTCTGGGCAAAGAATTCAGCTCTGGTGATGCTTGGCAGAATGAAATTAGAACCAAGAGCTAGACCCTGAGAGTTTTGTAGATTAATATGGTCCAAGTAACCTAATAGTTTCAATGCTTTGCACTACATTCAATACACAAAAGAACACCCCACCAACAAACCAACTGCATAAAATCATTGTTTCTATCAGATACAGCTGTATTTTTCTCAACCTCTAAATTCTAAGAAAATTAAATTAACAGTTATTATAGTCAGAAGACTGAATGAAAAATGCCTTTGTAAATAAGGCATTTTTTCCCTTCATAAACATCTCAGATAGTACTGGAACTGAGACCATCATCATAAATGATGCTGGTAGTGTGCTTGTTTCCTGTTATATCCTGTGGGAATACAATGGATAAATGACCCTTCTACCTCAGAGTATTGTCTCTCTCAGCGTACATGTTGACAGCCAATGGGAGGTTCAGCACTGACTGGGAACAGAGGGATTTTGATTTACAGATGGAGTGGGTAGTTTTAGGAGTCAATTTAAATTTAGGTAAAAGGCGTTAAAAATCCTTCATGCGTTTGGGGTCATAAAAGTCACAGAAGTTGCAGTGTTAGTTACAAAAGTCTTTGTAGCTGCTGATATAAGCACATCTCCATCAGGGACCTATTATTGCCAGATTTGTCTGCCTAATTCCAGTTTCTTCTTAGAGCAATAAGAAGGACTGTATGCAAAATGGAACTCGACCTTGCATGCTATGTCCAAGCTGCTATCTTTTCAAATACAGTAGTACATCTGTACTCAGAAGTAACCATTATAAGAATGTCATGTCTTCGGGTCATCCCTATTCTCTCATCCTGTTCTAAGGTCAGCTTGTTAGCTTGAATTAACTGATTTGAGCTGAGATAACCTGATTTGAACCGACTGCATTTGTACTCCCACCACATGTCCAATCACTTATCAGATTTTAACAGATAGTGAAAGGTTTTATAACATGACTTTGCAATGCTGAACTTGCTGGAAGGTGATTTTCAGTTATCAAACTGGGAAAAAAGAAAACCAGCCTTGAAACAACTATGCAAGTATGAGTCTTTCCGTTAGTATTCCCTCTTCTCCTTGGAAAATGTTGTATAATATAGAAATTACACTTGAATTTTTAAAATGAAGTTTAGGAAAGAAAAAATGGAGTCTGGTCTCAGTGGAAATGCAAAATTAGAGTGTAGACAGGATGTGCTGTGGCAGAGCAACTGGATTTTCAGCATGGATGCTTGAGAGTTGTCTGTTTACAGTAGCGTAACAAGATGCCAGTTGTTCTCCTGTTTGTTTTCTTTTCCCCCTTAAAATCATCCATGTATTTCATTCCTTCTCTTTGCCTCTGCCTTCTCGTTTCTGCCAAACTTTAAACCTTTAAATGTATCCTAATATTGTATTCTCTTCTCCCTTCCCTTTCTTTTAGTATTTTCTGTCAGCAAACAACAAAATTATGGATCTTGGGTGGATATTGCTGCCAGAAGTGCGTCTTACTTTCTGCTCTAGAAATGAATACCATGCCAATTATAAATAGAAGAGCTTCCTAAGTTTATCTTTATTCACTAGTGAGAGGAGTTTTAGAAATAGACCTCTTTCAGGATGACTAGCTGTTTGATGTGTCATACTTGCTCTTCTCTAGCTGTGCACCGTTAGCATATATTCTCTGCAGATGAATTTCCCAGTGCAAACAGGGTTATTGGGTGTGGAAATGTACATGAGTGTTGTTTTCCATGTGCAGTAAAAGATAGGACTTTCTATAGGGCTGCAGGAGTTTCATGAGGACGAGGAGAGCGTGTGCTTGTTAATTGTAGCTATGACCTGGCTTGATGACTCAGAATTTGAGTGAGAACTGAGGTTGCCTAAGTACAAAAAAATTCTTGCTGTTTAGCAATTTACTACTCAAGATTTTCAAAACAGTACTTTTAATAAATTAAAAGAAAATAAGATACTGTATTTTGCTGGTTTGATCTATGACCTTTTTGATCCTGTTTTTGTTTTCCAGAATGTTGGTAAAGATTTTCTTTTGGTTCACTGTGTAAAAGGGAGTATAATCCACTATTTAATAGTTTTTATAGTGGAACTGTATGGTGGTCCCTGCAGTTGATACTTAGAATACAACTTCAACTGAGCTTTTTTGTCCTGTCCCCTGAATCATTAGTGTGATACTTTGGGGCAATTTCTTAATTTTTCTTTATTTCTATATTCGAGAATGGAGATAAAGGAATATATTGACCATCTCACCTTGAGTGTCCAACTTGGCAGTCAGTGTTTAGAGCTTGTTTATATATCAAACAAGCTCCCAAGGGTCTTAATTATTGTTATAATAATTGTTTTAAATATAGATATATAATGTTCTAAGATATATATAATGTTTGAAGATATATATAAATTTAATTTTTAAAATAAAAAAGTCCTTACATTTGGAGGATAGTCACAGAGAGTGAAGGGACTCTAGACTCTTAATTGCAGTACTTCCACACCTCAGAGTGCTGCAATAAAGCACTCTTGGGACCTAACTACATAACACTGTAGTTTGCTGTTATGCAACAAAATGTGCAAGTTGTTATATTATTAGTTATATTTCTGTTTCTATCAGCAAAAAGCCAAACACTCTCAGGATTTTCTTAACTATTGGACATCATTGTGTTTTCATAAGCATCTATGTAAAAATTTTGTTTCTCTTAGCAAAAAACATATTTTGATTTTTTCATGTTGAAGAGACCATTTTTCTCAGTGTATAGTTCTTATTCTGTATTAAAAAAACCTGTAAAGACATTTTGACATTAATGTACTATTGCTGCAATGCTTCTGAAAATATTTTCTAACTTGAAAAGGTGGTTATAATAATGTAATAAAATAATTGTAACTTTTTCATAAAATAAATCCTTCTCTAAACAATCATTAACTGTACTCTCCTTCCCCATATATTTCCTGTGATTAATATTTATGAATCCTTTTACACAGAGTGGTGTTCTTTCAACTTCAAGATCCAGGAAGGGAGGGTAAAAGCAGAAGGAGAGAAGGGAAAAACTACAATCAAGGCTTTTTAGACTTTATTCTTGCAAAACACCAAGGACACAGTTGACAAATTTATTAGTAGACTGGCACTTCAAGAAAAAACACTGTAAACCTTCCATAAGAAAAACACTTCCTAATTCTGAGGAAATGTTTTGATGGGAACATATTGATTTTTTATCTCTGCTCTTGGAAGAAACTGTCCAGCCTGCTTGTTTCTCAGGTTTCGTGACATCTTACTCCCTGGTGCAGTCAGAGGGGACAGGAGAGTCCTGCCAAAACTCTGTTTCTTTGTGTAGCTAACTACACAGGGATCCAGTTCCTGACTTCTAGGCAGCTTTCTCTTCAGCCCACTCAGTTTCCCAAAGAGATTGCTCTTTAATGAGTTGGAGTGTCCTGAACAGCTATTTCCATGATTCAGTCACCCTGTATAATAAGTCATGCATCCCATTATATTTAGTCTTACTATGCAGCTAATAATTAACTAAGCTTTATATCACTGATTTGTTTATATCACTACTTCTGGACTTCTACAACATGAAAAGTGTATGTACTGAGACTCATAATCTCAGAGGTGATTAATGTCTCCTTTTCTCACCAGTTTGTCCGGAAGGAATGCAGCTGCCCAGTAGGAAAACTGCCCTGGCAAGCTAACTGATAATAGAGGCCAGCTAACCAGGCAGTTAGCACTTCAAAAATATGTCTGCATATCATGAGTACTTTGTCAGGTGGCTTTACGTTAGCAGGAGATTTGTAAATCAACATCCTGATCACATTTATCAAGGGTACCCTGGATTATAGGAAATCCAGATGGATATATTTACATTAAGTAGAATTGCAGATTTTACAAGTTAGAGGTTACAATCTGGGAGGCAGTTCCAGAGGGATGTATATTTTCTGATGAATCAGACTTAAGAGCTAAGAAATACAGAATGCCTCCTGCCAGCTCATAGCCAGTTGAAGCACAGAAAAGACATGTGATCCAATCATCCAGATCATTTATAAATGTTAAGTAATAGGAGTACCAGTATCTGTTCCCTAGGAGCTCTATGCCTGATGTCTGTCAGTTTGAGCCATTCATCAGCACCCTTTGAGCTCAGTAGCTTAGACCATTTTCAAGCCATCTTGCTGTTCGTCTGTCCAGTCCAGAGCTTGCCAGCTTATCCACAAGGACATTGTGTGAGAAGGTGTCAAAAGCCTTGCTGAAATCAAGACAGATGACAGCCACCCCCACAGCTTGTGCCTCACCCACTCAGCAAGTCGTTCCATCGTAGAAGGCAACTAGATTGGTCAAGAGTAGTTTATCCTCAATAAACCCATGTTGATTTCTCCCAGTGACCTTCTTCTCCACTGTGTCACTCTCAGTAGATTTTCTGAGGACATTTCCTTGTTTTTCCCAGCAAATAAAGTGAGGCTGACAGACTAGTTTCATGGATCTTTCTTTTTGCTCTGTTCGCAGACTGGCAAAATAATTGCTCTTTTCCAGGCATCTGGACTTGCCAGTGACATTTCAGAGATGAGAGGGAGTGTTTTGTAATGATGCCAGCCAACTCACTTAGTACTTTCAGATGTATCTTGTCAGGTTCTCTGGACTTGTCTATGTCTCATTTGTGCAGACAGTCCCTACCTTGATCCTTCTCTGCTGTCAGTGGGTCACCACTTTCTTTGCCACTGCTTCTTAGTATAGAGACTTGGTTGCTAATTTTACTCATGAAGACCAAGCTGAAGAAGGCATTGGCTACCTCAGCCTCTGCTGTGCCATTTGTAACTAACTTGCCAGCCCCATTCAGCAGCAGACCTCCGTCTTTGTATGTCTACTTCCTACTAAGCTCTAGATGCCTTTCATGTTATTCTTGACATCTCTTGCCCGTTTGTTCTGCTCCAGTAGAACTTCTGCATTCCTAGCTGCAGACCACCCAACTGACATTTTTGTCTTCCCTTTGAGATTCTGACCTCTTTTCCATTTCTTGTTATACCTGAGCCTTAGAGAAAAGGACTCTCTTTGTGGTTCAAGAAGACCATCTCCAAAGAGATTCCAACACTGCTAAGCTCCTTTGCTCTCCAAGGCAGACATCCCTTCTTATTGTTCCCTAAGCAAGCAGATATCTGTTATTCTGAAGTCCTGGGTCATCTTCCTGCTGCTTGTCTGCCTCATGCCCCTTATATCTGAAACTATACAGCCTTATCGTCATTGTTGTCTGTGCTGCTGGGTTGCTTTCCCAGCAAGTATCAGGGGGCTTAAGTCCCTGTAGGAAGCAAGTCCTGTAGGCCTGAGGCCTGTTGGAGATACATGAAGAAGGTTTCATCCACCACTTCTGCCTGATCCAGTGGTCTGTAGCAGACACCTACTATGAGGTCTCTGTCATTGGTGATCTTTCTGATTTTGGCCCAAAGGCACTTGACAGGTGACACAGCACTCAAACTTCTCTTCTACAGAGTGCATAAGCCCTTATCCTCCTCCCCCCTCACCCTCCACACACAAGTTTGGTCACACATGAGAAGGACATTACTCCCTACTAATTATCTCAGGGAAGGCTGTCTATACAACCCGATGACCCCTTGGAGCAGCCACATATCCAAAACACAGGTGACCCTTCAGTCCCTCTTGTACTGAGATAAGCTCAGCTTGCTTTATAATTGGTGGTCATTCTTTACGTTCTTCCTCTTTGCCCATAAACAAGATTTCTGTGCCTGTCACATGTGAAAAGTAACAACTGCTAGCTAGTAGTGTTTGTTACTATTTTAGTATGTTGCATGTTTTAAACTTGCACCCAATTGCACCCACAAAAAAAAAATAATGGTTTCTGTTGACATAATTCAGATTTGGCAGATTCATGATAAATGGCAGTGAAGTGTACATTCTGCTTTTCTCTTTCTGTATACCTTTTCTTCTTTATGTGTCCCGGACTTTCTTTCTTTGTTGTGTTGGGGTTTTTTTCCATTTTATTTTTGCATGGTGTGTGCAGTAGTCAGTGGGTACTTTTCACTACTGCAGCAGCAATAGTCAATGGAGTAGTGATGACTTCATAAATTATAGATGACTGTTACATCCAATGAATAACAATACTATTGGATAAAATTCAAATCAGAAATGTGTTCTAATAAATGAGCTTAAGTCCTCTTGTATCTGCTGAGAATGAGAAATACCAAGACAATCTAATGTTAAGAAAGCAATCTACTGGAAAGAATGCAAAAAGGAAGGTACGCTTATTAGATGGAAGATGTTTTATAGCTGCTATTTTGTACATTATTTCTGGCAGTGATGACACTGCTGTTAAAATAATTGTAACTAGTGAAGTCTTGAAGTTGTTATTCCCATGTCTCTCAACCTGAGATCAGACTGCTCACATTTTTAGAAGCACTTAAAACCCGTGGCTCCGGCGCAAGGCATATTCTCACATACTAATGCATCTTTTGAGATATATATATTACAGAGCTCACTGAGTTTTGGGTTGTTTGTGTTTGGTTTTGTCAAATCCTAGCCATGCAAAACTAGAGACTGCATGTAGGTTGCTACTGTGTTTTTTAGCTATACAGTTTGTACAGGATTTAAAAAGTGTGTAAGCTGTGATGGGCTGTTGACGGTGTGGGAGCATGAGAAGGGGGGCTGTTTGAATGAATCTGGGATTCAAATGATGAGATATAGGTGTGCACTAAGGTATTATTTGTGATTTCTTAGGAAAATTGCGGACAATAATATACTGACGTGAAAACTGAGGCACAGAGTTATTTATGTTGGATGTCTTTCCTGTTGGGTATCTGAAGGAAAATCTGTAATTAAAGCTGGAAATTTTATATGTTCTTTTTGTTTATTAGTCTCTACATATATTGTTATGGTGTTGCATATCTTTGGAAAGAAGCAGAACAGAACAAACAAAACCCAAAAAGGTATATTTATAGGGGAATAAGAAAGGTCTGAAAATCATATGTATTAAAAATTTGTCTATATGACAGTGATGAGTGAAATGGATAAACCTGAATGAAAGCTTTTCTGGAATCAGTTAGCACTGGTCTGATCCCACATTTAAGGCTTCCACAAATTTTGAATGATTTCTGTGGGAGAACTTGCCTTAAGGCTATTTCACTCACAAAGTGGCAGCGTGGTGTGCAAAATGACCTCCTGCTCACAGCTGATAGCAGGAACAACAGCACTTTGAAATTATGTCTCTGGGAAAGTTATAATGGTTGCTGAGAGGATTTGTGCTCAGCTTCTTGGCCTGACCATCTTCAGGCAGTATAACCACTTCATCTTAAATTGTCCTGCTGGAAACCCATGTGAATGTTATCTACTCATTTTTTGTTCTACTACCCAATTCATCTAGGAACTCTCTGCAGAAGGCTATACTGGGTGAATTTTTGAATGTTATACGCTGTGTTGATTTAGTAGAAATTACATCTCTCAACTGCAACAGCTGTTAGCTGGCCATAAAACCTTAAATATATCTTGCTATATTAGAATCTTAACATGCACACTCATGATTGCAGTTGCCAACAGAGTGCTGTGCAATAATGGTAGCACAGACAGCTTGCTCCAAAATGTCATCTTATAAATGTAGCCTTCCTTCCACCATATAGCTGCCTTCTACATGCCATTCTTGGGCATCTTTAAAGTTGGCAGAGTATTGCATCTGAATTCCCCAATGTAAGCATTTTTTCAAGGGACTGCTGTACCTGCCACTCTTCTGGTGGAGGTCTCTAACTGCTAGTGCATTTCATTGTTGTTATTATGAAATAATTGGCACATTCTAGATGAAACTGTATATAAACTGTGTATATGCAGGTGATGCTTGAAGCGTAAGTATTTGTTAGACAGTCTGACTGCATACACATTTTAATGTTATCAGTAGTTTTTTGCGTTGTTTTTTGTGAGACAAACAAGTTACCTCAGTAGAAGATTGAATACCATGAATATCTGAATATGTGTGTTTCTGTCAAAGATTTTGCACTGAGAATAGTCTGACTGGCAGTTTTCCAAATCATATCTTCAAAGTTTTTCCCTTGTCATAGTAGTTAAAACATTAAAACAAGTATGATAAAAACGTCATTTTAGTAGATTGATTACTTTAAAGTAGTATGGAATCTTTATTTTGAGTATTAGTTTCTAAATTATAGTGTTGTTTCTGTTTTATAGGGTGGAATAAAATTCTCTACAGTTTTGCAAGTGTTTCAACATCATTAGAATCATAGAATCATAGAAAAGTTTTGCCTAGAAGAGACCTTCAAGATCATCAAGTCCAACCTTACTCCTTGCCCTATCAAAAACCACTAAACCATCTCCCTAAGCACAACATCTAACCGCCTCTTAAACTCTTCCAGGGATGATGACTCCACCACCTCCCTGGTCAGGCCATTCCAATGCCTGAAAACCCTTTCTGTAAAGAAATGCTTCCTAATATCCAGCCTGAACCTGCCCTGGGTCAACTTCAGGCCATTTCCTCTTGTTCTGCCACTTGTCACCAGGGAGAACAGACCAACTCCTGCCTCACTACAACTTCCCTTCAGGTAGTTGTAGAGGGCAATAAGGTCTCCCCTCAGCATTCTTTTCTCAAGGCTAAACAGCCCCAGATTCCTCAGCCTTTCCTCATAAGAGACATGCTCCAAACCCTTTACTAACTTGGTAGCCCACCTCTGCACCCTCTCCAGCATCTCAACGTCCTTCTTGTAGAGAGTGGCCTAAAACTGGACACAGTATTGAAGGTGTGGCCTCAACAAAGCCGAGTCCAGAGGAATGATCCCCTCCCTGCTCCTGTTGATCACACTATTCCTGATCCAGGCCAGGATGCCATTGGCTATCTTGGCCACCTGGGCACACTGCTGGCTCATGGTCAGCCGGCTGTCCATCAACACCCCAGGTCCTTCTCTGCCTGGCAGCTCTCCAGACACTCCTCCCCAAGCCTGTAGAGCTGCTGGGGGTTGTTGTGGCCCAAGTGCAGGACCCACCATTTGGCCTTATTGAAACTCATGGAATTGGCCTTGGCCCAGCAATCCAGCCTGTCTAGATCCCTCTGTAGAGCTTCCCTACCCTCAAACAGATTGACACTTCCACCTAGCTTGGTGTCATCTGCAGATTTACTAAGGGAGCACTCTATCCCCTCATCCAAATCATTGATGAAGATGTTAAACAGGAATGGCCCCAGCACTGAGCCCTGGGGGACACCACTCGTGACTGGCCACCAACTGCACTTAACTCCATTGACCACAACTCTTTGGCCTTGTCCATCTAACCAGTTTTGCACCCAGCAAAGCGTACGCCCATCCAAGCCAAGAGCAGCCAGTTTCTCTAACAGAACGCTGTGGGAAAGGGTGTCAAAACTGAAGTCAAGACAGACAACATCCACAGCCTCACCTTCATCCACCAAGTCACCCTGAGGCCCCTCCAGCAGAGCAGGCAGAGGCACAGCACCCAGGTCTGGAAGCCACTAGGTGTCAGGGCTGCTCTGGATGCTCCCAGCCCGAGCTGAGCAGAGCTGGAGAGGGCGAGCGGGTTCATCACTCGCTTTTAACCCGCGGGAAACCAGCCTCCAGATGAAGGAAAATAAACTGTAGTAAGCCTGTGAATAGTACAAATTCCTCTGCTGGCCTGACAAATACAGCTGCAGTGTTTGTGTTTGGGATTCTCGAAGGATTAGGACTCCTCCCTGCTCGGGAAGCGGGCAGGAATGCAGCTCTTCCCAGCAACTGGGAACGCGGCCGCAAAACTGGGGAGCCATTTCTGCTACTGCCCAGGGAAGCTGACAGATGGGTGGTGGACAGGAGACCCCTTCCAGCATCAGCTTCATATTGAAGGACTACAGAGGTGTCTTCCATTTAGAAAAGCTGGAACGTAAATGAAGATAGTAAGAGGGCAATCACTGTTCTTTACTTCAGTAAGCCACCTACAAGCATCTTGGAAGATTTTTCTTGTTTCTGCTGTGACCTTTTCTTTTATCAGTTGAATTTCTAAGCCTCACTGAATGTGCTTTCTTAAGAACTTGCACTGAGAAGGTGTTAGGAGTGAGCTCCCCCTGACAAAGAGGTGACTGTGGGGAACACGTTCCCTCACGAGGATGCCCTGCCCTGTTCAGCAGGCAGGGTACTCTCCCCTACCTGCCTGGGCATATTTCTGTCCCCTCCTCCTCACAATGGGAAGAGGTTGGCAGTTGGCAGGAGGGAACGGGGAGTGCAGCAACAGCCATACTCTGAATGATAGCTACAAGAGCTCCTAAGCTGCAGCACACCAGAGAGGTCCATCACAGCTGACCTGATAATGTTTTTTAGGTGTCCCTAAGGCAGGTCCTTTGGAAGAACTGTCTGGGGGAGGAGTAGGAATATTCTGTCCTCTGTTGTCTCATTCAACTGCTAATCCTGGACTTCTTTTAATGAGTGTCTTCTGACCCACCAAGCAAGGCACCTAGATGTGTTCTGGAAAAGGACTCTGCCAGGCCTGGAAGAGGACCCATGAACGACACCAAAGAGAAACAGACTGAGCTGTCCAAATCTATTTGCTCAGTTGTAGCGTCACTGCTGTCTGAGCAGCAGCAGAGATGTGACAGGAAATGAACAGGAGACCATGAAAGGAAGGGAAGGTCTGGGCTGGGGAGGGGGGAACAATGGGAAAGCTGAAGCTGGTGGGAGAATACTAAAGAAAACTGATTGCAGATCTCTACCTTCAGTTCCTCAAGGCAAGGTTCCTCTGCAAAAACCCTGGGAAACCACTGAGCTGAATCACTGGGAAGAAGCATGAAAAAAATATAACCACATTTTAGGAATGGTGAAGGTGCTGGGGAGTGCTTTAATCATCTCAGGAAAATTCAGAAGCCTAATGACAAAACTCCTGCTAAAAAGACACTTGCAGGTAGATGCAGATGGCATGTGGTGCACAACTGACAATTCACTCTAGATGTTTTTGTCCTCACCAGTATGGAAGGTGCAGTCCCTGTTCCACAAATAGGCACTGCATGTAGCTTTGAAGGGCACAGTGCAACTGCACTGGGGCTTGTGACTTTGAACTTTGAAAATGGGACAAAACAAGAGGAGAGATGGAATCTGGCTGAGGAGTGAGGGAGGGCTCCTTTCATTTCTTGTGCCACTACTCCAGGCAAAGACAATGTCACAGCATTTGCACCCTCTGCTCTCTAAGAGTATTCTCAACGTGTGCTGGCAGTAGACACCTTGATGCCCATTAAGTAACAGATTTACCGGGGTTCCAGGATGAGATGGGGTTTGATGCTAAGCAGTGCAGTATTCTGTGGCTGAAACTCTACTTACTTTGAGTCAACAAACCAGGAAATTCTTCTGTCGTTGCTAATCTGGCCCCGGTGGCACTCTGGTGATAGCCAGTTACTATTTCTGCTTTTAGTTCTTTTCCTTCGTTCACTCTTCCACCAATATATTGTTAAATAAAAACCCGAAATAAAGATGTGAACACTTAAAAGTGGTTTTTGCTCATCTTGCAGGTGCAACGCTGAAGAATCCATGTGTAGATACGGATGCTGCCCCTGCCACGCGTAGTATAGCATGAGATAGTTCCATGATGTTACATCAATATCAGAATCAACGAGGATTTCTCTCCAGAGATCCCACCAGAGGTGTTGCAGCAGAGAAACAGGCTGGTCTGTCTAACTGGCTAACATAGTCAGGAGTTCCTAACAACTACACACCCCTGAAGCCGTGTTTGCAGATGGGTGGCAACTAATACTCTTGTTTGGGTTTTTTGTTTTGAAAAAGAAACAACCTTGAGTAGGACTGTGGAAAAAGTCATGCCATGGCAAGAAGGTTTAAGGAAAAAAAGGGTATTTCTGTCACATTGTGCCCCACAACAGCTGAAAACACTACTGTATTTTTAAAACACAGGTATGTGAAGAATGAGCATTCGCTTGGGCAGTTGTTATAAAGAGGTAAAGTTGTTTCCCACTGGACTATTTTTTTCCTTGAATTTTACAGAAATGCTTTATATATTTTATGGCAATTGTTTAACCATCTTAAACCAAGGTTCTAGGCTGCAGATTACAGCAGTATGGCAAGATTAACTGCCTGGGGAAAGGTATTTTGTAAACATACAAATAAAAATGTCAGGAAGCATAATATAGTATGTCCTATATTGTCCAAAGAAATGTACTTATCATGTAGCAGACAGAAATGGTGAATAGGATCAAGAGGTATACTTGAAAATCACCCTCTAAAAGGTAATTTCTTTCATTCTGTTTTAAAGGAGAGAAAACAATGCTCTTTATATCCATGATAATGGCTGTACTTAATCTTATACAAAGTCTTCTTCTTCCATCTTAAAAACTAGTTTCAAAGTACTATGTAGGATACATTGTTGACCCAGTTTTCATTTTTTTTTGTGGCATCCTTGCAGTCAGTTTAACAGAACAGTCATTATTTCCATACCCCAGTTTGAATTTGGTCTTGGCTGGTTTATACACTGAGAATAAATGGAAAGAAACAGCTACGCTTTGTAGATGGAACCCCATGATCAAATGGTCCCATCTGGCCATGGTATGTTTGAAGAGATCTCAACAACCTCCTCATCCAGTGTCCTGCCTCAGACAGTATTTAGAGACAGTATCTTTGCCCTGAGATTTACTGTCATGGGAAAAGGTGGAAGAAGAACCTATGAGGCTGGTGACTGAAGCAAGGAAAAATAATTCCTTCCTAACTCAATAGTGAGCTCAGACCTTGGCACAGAAGAAGGTAACATTCATGAATAATGAATAAAATTCACTGAAGTGGGGAGGAATTAATCTCAATTAGCTTTATTCACCAAGGTAACTCTCTGTACTGTGCCTATAATAAGCAGAAAATGACGAGTTAACTACAGAGGTTAATGAGAGACTCTCGGGAAATACTCCACTCTCTACTGAAAATACAAGGCTCCAGATACCTTAGATTAGATACCTGAACTTTGATACCTAAAGTTAAGATGATTTCTACCTTAAATCATTTAAATACAGAACAGCTTGAAATGCCAAGCAGTTCATCACACAGACGTTCTTTCCTGAAACACTAAATGGCACTACCATCCTACCTTCACCCACCAACACGCTCTTGCAACAGAGAGCCCAGAGCCTTGAGGGAGCACAGGCAGAACTCCTCAACCCTCTAGCATATGACACATCTCTCCTCTGGATTTCAGGTGAAGTAACCCACATCATGGAGGAAAAGAAAGGCAACAGAAGGAGAGAAGTCTCCTTGTTGCCACACAGCAAAGGAGACAGAATTTCAAAGGAGGCTGTTAATTCTCGGGCCTTACAGGCACTGAGCAACAAATGATTTGTCTAACAGCATTTATCTTCCAAGCTGGTGTCTTTTTTTTCTCCTGCTGCTGCTCTTCCCCCTGTAAGTCCTACTCATCTGTTAGAGCTACCCAGTCTCCTCTGCTGCTTACATTAAAAGTATCCATATCTCCTTTCTTGTGGTCTCTGCCCTCAATGCAGGGAGAAGCAAACAGCTTCCCTCTGTAGGACTCCTGCTCTTGAAAGCTTTAAAGACTCACAGTTTCACATGCACATTCTTCTGTCGGGGGTGGTGGGGAGGCAGGTAGGTTTATGAGCCACATGCAGCCATTGAGATGATGGGCACATCTAGTTCTAGCAGGAAGTGAATTGCACTCTGAGGTCCAACGGTCCCGGGTTCAATCCACGCCGCCAAAAGAACAACTGTGGATCTGTATTACACATCACAGAAAAAAAACCAACCCTGTGGGTAGTCTATTCTAGTTCTCCCCGTGGAGTTATGTGACTGCTACTGCAATGTTAGGGGAAGCTCCAAAATCTTCAGGGCTTCACGATTCTCCATGTAAAGAGCCAACGGAAAATCTACCTCCTCAAGATGATATTGAATAAGGTGTTTACCAAGATTGGCTCTAAACTAGTTTGGAGGAAAATCTTTAAACTTGTAATATTACATGGGCAACATCTCTATAGGAAGTGAAGACATGCTGGTGAAATGAATCCATACATGTGAATATTCAGCTGCTCATGAAGTGCAGCTGTGAGAACGAGTTTCTCTCATCCTAGCATACTGTCATTCCCCTTTGGTGTTAGATGGCTTATTAACTTCTGAATGGATAATGCAGAAAATTAAGATAAACCACAAAAAACTCTACATAAACTTTTGTGGCTATAAAATTTTAAATCAACTTCTATGAAACTGCTCATCTATTTCCTGTCCTGTTTTTACAGGAGTGGAAGCAGTGATCAGTTGTGTCCACACATAAGATCAGAATGGTAATTAAAAGAAGAACAGGACCTCTGTGGTAAAGACAGTCTCTAAAGAGGAAAAATGTTTTGGTTTAGGGTTTTTTTTTCCCATCTAATGGTTCACTAAAAATATTTTTAAAAAGCTATACTCTGCTAAAGACATCAATCCTTGACATTCCTTCTTTCAATGCAGAGTTCACTGCAGTTTCAGACCTGTTTTGGGAACTTCCAGCACATAGACCAGGTACCTGAATACCCCTAATAAAACCCCACTTATAGCTCTGAACGGAGAGAGCACTCACCACTTAACAGAACTGGAGTGTTAATAATCTCATACTAGTAAAAATGTCTCCAAAAAATGTAAGAAGAAATACCAGAACCACGTGAACTGTCAGGTAAGTGCTCCTTCCAAAAGCCAAGTCTTAAAATGGCATTCAGGTACTCCAGTCAAATGTAAGCCATGTGAACTGAGCAACAAGTCCCAGAGTAATCTTTTGCTTCACTTACAATACTTCTCTGTTCTCATTAAGTTGGTGGCAAGATATTTCAACGCTTATGCTCTACAGCAAAGGCCCCGGATGCAGAACAAAGCTGCCAGTAAACTGAGGGATATTTAAGAGGCAACAATGTGACAAGTTCTAGCTTCTACTTAATGAAGAGGATAAAGACCAGTGGTGCTCTTGGATGGGCAATGTCCATGCATGGTACATATAGATATATATACATAATGAGTGGGTGTGTGCACCTAAAAAGAGGGTTTGTGCAAACTTGATCAATTCCAGAATAAGGAAGGAAGCTGAAAAAAGAACCATTTAAAAATCCAAGTAGCAGATTAATAAAATTTTCAGTACATATAGGAGTTATTCTGTAACTAAGATACATGCATTTATATGCTGTTTAATGTATTTTGTTAACTATTTTTCTTATATGTCTTATCTGATGTACATTTGTTTTATGTATTATATTTTAGTTACCACATTCTACATGACATATTAAAGACATTTGGATTCTACGTTATGTCTGGTCTCTAATTAACATGACTTTATTGTTTTACATGACATTACTGAGTTGCTATTTCCCAGAACTGAAAATTCATTACTCAGCAAAAAAAAAGCAACTACTGCTTGTGAAGAATTTCTTATTATTTTTTTTTAAATCCCCTGCCTATATTGGAGGTTTACAGAAGCAAAATTCCCTATTTCTCTGATGATTCCCTGTATAGGAGAACCTGGCTTATCCATCAGTCAACACTGGGAGAATCAGAATACTGAGATCAAAATACTACCTGCTGTACTCTTATCCTAAGGAAGTTAGTAGATTATCAAGTGTGTGTCATTTGGAAAGTGGATTACTTTCTAAACATAGACACTTACTGCTTTGAGAAGTACCATGTTTAAGAAGAAGGGAAGTTCTGGCCTCTGTGAGGTATTAGTCCTGATCTAACTATTTAAGAAAAGCTCATTCCTACCTCTTCCAACATGCTTTATAAATTAACCAGTCCACTGACTCCTTGAAGAACATACTGATTTCCAGGCAGATCTCCAAGTGTCCCATCTTCAAGTCTTAGCTGTCTGAAGAAACAAAGGAAGTAAATTAAGAGTTAAATCTGCCATAAGACATCACAGACTAGAGCTTGAAGCTTAACACTATATATACATATCACATTTGCCTTGTCTTTCTAACAGTGGGAAAACATTTAAGTAAAAGGATATTTGCAAATACATCCAAACTTCAGCAAGATAAAGATGCATCATTTCTTAAGCTGAATAAACACACATCTCAATTTTATTTTCTGCAGCCATGTTTTAAATATATCTACACAGCTCTCAGCTTTATAAATACTTTAACTGAAGGCAACACGAGCCAGCAGAAAAGTTGCTTCAATTGTTACCACAAAGAGAGTATTTAAAAGAAAATGGTTAATGTAATACTATAAAACTACTGTTAATCCATATTCTATCCTAGCTTCAGATTCATTTACATCCAGACATACAGTGCAAGTGCCACCTGAACTTCTATAGTATTCTATTTTCTAGCCTGGGAGCTCCAAACTGACTCTATGTGGTGCTGATCACCGCAGCATTTCCAGTCCCGCAGCATTTCCAGTCCCACAGCATTTCCACTTGAAAGTCAATGAGCACTCAGGATGCTAAGTAGGTCCCTGAATAGTAACTTTAGTCTTACATTGAGTATTTAAATGGATTCAGTCGTAGGCATCTGTCACTAAGTTACAAGGACTTTTTAAAGCAACAATTTGCTTAATGTTAATATAATTGTACCCATGCGTTAATGCTCTTAGGGCCTTCAGCAAGAGCTGAGCACCCTCATCATCTTGGCCAATGAGGAAGATAATGGCACGCATGGTAACAAAAATGAGGGGGCCACAACTCGGTCGTCAACACATTTAGAAGGAGCAGCTTTCTGAATACCCCATGGAACAAGGAAAGGCACATTGCTGCGAGTACAGAAACAAGCAGAACCCCGGGAAATGCGCGTGCGGCGATGGCCCAGGGCTGTGCCAGGTAAGAGAACCCGTGATGTTCTCACGTACTTTCTGGATGCCTACGGGTACCGACGGCAGCAGAGCACGGGCAGGCCAGGCCGTGGGGCTGAGCAGAAGAGGAGTGCTGATGGACGTGCTCACCAGTCAGCTGCAGGCACCTGCTCTGCTCCTCAACGTGCAGGTTCTTGGGGCTCCTCGCACGAGTTCAGCCCATGGAGCACCCACTTTGTACACACCAACAGCTTCGATTCCTGACACGTGGTCTTTCCTACAAACAAACAGCCTCCATGATTTTGAGCTGAGCAGCTTGTGCCTCTGATTTCACCTTTTGTCCCGGCCCCCATTAGCCGGTAAGCAGCAAGCACCCACGTTAAACTGGGGTGGCTTAGCCCAGCAACCTGAGGGCCTTTGCCACGCTGCGGGGAGCAACCTGCATCCCGGCGCTTGGCTCCCCTGCCGTGAGGACG
>WUAM01000287.1:44557153-44601628 GCA_024336885.1 Actenoides hombroni
GACTGCTGATAAATGATGGACAGTGGCCTGGTGAGCACCCCTGCCAGTTCTCTCAGCACTCTAGGATGTAACCCATCTGGCCCCATAGATTTATTCACATTGATATTGAGGAGCAGGTCATGGACCATCTCCTCCTGAATTGTAGGGGTACACTATGTCATAGTTTTGCAGTTTCATCATGGCTTCAACCTGTTTGTTGCTCACACTCCGTGCATTGGTATAGATGCACTTCAGATGAGTTAATGATCCCAGCACCTTTCTGTGAGGCTGGGTCCCAGTTCCTACCAGACGCTTCTCACATGCTTCCCTGACTTCTAAAACATCAACAACTGGCCCTACCTCTTCATTTCTCATTACATGCCTGTCCCTTGTCTCCACTGAGAGGACAGAGCAAGAGTCCTCACTAGCACACCATCCTGTAAGCGCTGGCATGCTTCCCTTGGGCTTACTCATAGAAGGCTCTGTTATCTCCCCTTCCCCCTTCATATCTAGTTTAAAGCTCTATCAATGAGCCCCGCTAACTCCTGCCCCAGAATCCTTTTTCCCCTCTGTGCAGGTATAGAAATTACTTTTTTAATGTTTGATTACATGCAAATTCAAACAGCTGTTTTAGAAAAGTGTAGCTGTATATGATAACTCATGTATTTTTCCTATGCAGACTTGATGAGAATGACCATTTATATCATCGTTAATTTACAGGTGAGATAACTGAACAAAATGCGATGGCTTGTCTATTTGGAACAAGGAGGTTTTGAGCTACACGTATTGATAACACAAATCTAAATATGAAACTAGACCCTGACATTGGTGTCTTTCAGGTTTTTTGTTGTCTTGGTCGGTTTTTTTCCACCCACATAATTGGTAGTTTTATTATCTTAAATTTATTAAGTTGTTATTATTATGTTTTCTTACTATTTACTGAATGTCTGTAATATTTTCTTATCAAAAATTATTATTTTCAGTATTAATTCAAGGATTTTTGGAGTACTGTGGACATTGTATTGCACTGAATCTGGTGAAACATAATTACTGGTCTTTCCACCAGCTTGGTTTTTTTGGTTGGTTGGTTTGTTTGTTTCCTGTAAATCTGTCTATACAATGCTATATAAACTGAGTTAGATATAGGATTTTACTTGAATGAATCATAAATGTTATATATTATTCTACGTATAGTTATTTGCATATTTTTTTTACACAGGAAGTACTGAAACCCTAACTTATAGCACTTAATCTCATTTTTATAACACTATTTTTTTCAACAAATCCACTATGAAATAAAAAAATATGTAAAATAAGTAGTTAATTTGCTGTTGCAGATTCATTTTGAAAAACTATTTTCAAGCCAGAATCCCTGTCTGCACTAGATAGGTATAGCAGTAATTTATTCCGGGATGTGTTCATGAAAGTAAATGTAAAAGACTTTCTCACAATGTCTTTTTCAACCTTGGAATAAGTTAAATAAAATCCGTTAGTTGGTTGTAAGCCATAAACTTGGGTAGCTTTGGTGATACATGTTTTTGTCAAACAGTCAGAATCCTTAGCAATGAAATAATTATCCTGATCAATAAAGTAAATTAGGAATAAAAGGCAGTGTAAGAGGAAGATTCTGGGTTGGATAGTGAATTGAGTGCTGGAACTTTAGTTGTTTGATCTTGCTTTTTTACAAAACCTGACAAAACTGAAACCAGAAATGCCAGTCTTCTGTTGAACAAATTTTATTTCTAATCTTAAATAAATAATCATGGGCAGTCAAACCCTAAAGCTTACACTCAAAAAAATAAAATAAATAATTCCTGAAGTTTAATAGGACTTAATGTTGTGACTCTGAAATGCTGCAGCCAGCACTGACAGCCTTCCTAAGCCCCTTCCAAACCTACAGCTAAAGTGCTGTGGTGTATCAGGTTGACATGTAAGATGCTAAGAAGCCTATACTAGCAGAGTCCTGTGGCTTTTTGATGTTCAATATCTGATCGATAAAATGAAGGAACATGGAAAAAACCAAATCTACTGGGTCAATTAGTGCCTACTGTAGCACCAGCACGTACAGGAAGAGGAGTTGCCATCTCAGCCTACAGCAAGCGCAGCTTCCGCCAGCTGCAAGGTTGAGGTAGTAGTAGTAGTTAAAGTTGGTGATTGTGGTGAAAAAGTTACACAGTTTAGTGGTGTTAGGATATTTTAAGTTACTTGACTTTATACTAAAGCAAAGTAAACACAAACACCCAGGAAGGATCGGAGCCAGAGTATCATCTAATCAGGGGTGTATGGTTTAGATCCAGCCTGGTGAATGGCACCCCACCCCCTACCCAGCAGTAGGATGGGAAGAATAGGGGGGGGAGAGGCAAGATCCCATGGGTTGAGATAAGGAGGATTTAATAGAACAATGCAGGAGAAAAAACAATGGTAATAACAATGATCAAACTATGTATAAAGCAGGTGATACAGAACGCATGAACCGGCCAGACCTGCACCGATGGCACTATGCCTGAGACCCGTGTGCCCTGCCCGTCCAGATCCCTGCCCTTATAGAGGGCATGATGTCAGTATGGTATTGAACATCCCATTGGCTGGTTGGGTTGGCTATCCTGGCTGTGGCCCCTCCCAGCTTCTGGTGAAAATTAACCTTACCCTAGCCAAACCCAAGACAAATGAGAATGGTGAAAACTCAGTTGGCTCCTCCTACAGCCAGCCAAGGAGAGGAACTACCACTGATCCCGGTGTAAAACCCACCAGGATGACACAAGGATAGAAATGGTCTCTCTAGAGTATCATTTAAACTGGCAGGGGTTATTGCTTACAGGGGGATTGGATTTATTATGGGATGTGGGGGTGTAGTGGGTCAGGCTGAGCTGCTTTTCCCCATCCAGCCCTCACGCTGCAGCACTGGGAGCTGGAGGGTGTTGATAACACACTCATGTTATCACTGCCAGTGCTCACACGGCACCAGAGGCTGGGGGGGCAAGAAGGGGGAGGGGATACAGCCCACCTGAGCTGACCAGTGGGATATTCCATACCATATGACATCAGCTCAACTCTAAAGGGAAAGGGCAGGAGGGGGATGGGGGGGCATTCGGCTTTGTCCTCCAAGCGGCTGCTGTGTGTTCTGGAGCCCTGCTCCCTGGCCCTGGCCCAACATTGCCTGTGGATGGGAAGTAGAGAATAACATCTTTGTCTATCATAACCCACGGCTCCTTGCATCTTATTCTTCCCCTGCGTGCCGTGCTGATGGGGTTGGGGGGAGTGATAGAAGGGCTTGGTGGGCACCTGGTGCCGTGCCAAGGTCAACCCACCACAGGGGAAGAAGAGCAATTTGCAATGGGGCAGTGATAATTTTTGGGTATTTTATGGAAGGGGATTTTAGGGATATGTGTAGTGTATTATGGGATGCTTAGGGGAAAAGGCAAAGGCAGGGAAAGGAGGGATTCAGATGGGTTGGGGAGGAAAAGGCATGGGAAAATAGATGGAAAAGGGGATAAAGAGGTCGGGTCATGTTTAAACATCTTGCTGGTCTGTAAACTTGTGTGACAGAGCTCTTGTGCCTGATTTACAGTTGGTTCTACATTCTCATTAAATCATAGTCTTATGTTCTGTGAGGGTGCACTCTGTCTCTATCCTCTGTTTATGTGGGTGTCTTCAACACCATCGGTGAAATTGAGAGTGGAAGGGAAGGTACTGCACTAGACAATATCTAGTTGGACTCACAAAGGAGTAGGGTGAGAGGTCCAAGTACTGTGTGCTAGAGCTGGATCATGGGTCTGAGGAATTTGAGGGTCTAGCAGACAACACTGCAGGACACCAGGGTTTGGGAGCCAGCCACTGGATCAACTGTGTCCAGCACTGGCTACCTAAGAGATGCATGTATGTGTGTGCATGTTGCAACTAGAAATCTCCAGTCTTTCTCAGCTGAAGAGCAAAAACGGAGTCATTGAAGTCTATGTCAGTCCTGTGTTTGTGTGGGTGAAGGCAAAGGCACTGCTCTCTGTCTCAGTCTATGTGGTTGATCATACGTCCATGTTTGTGGCGTGTGTGTTTGTACCTATTTGGAAGCTGTGCTTGGCCTCATTACAGCCTGGAGAGACAGAACTGCCCCAGCCTTTCTGGGCCAGGAGAAATCCCCTGGGCCCAGTCCCCAGTGGGTACAGTTATGTCTAACAGAATATTGGACATATGAAAGAAAGCAATAATATAGAAATGGAGTGATGATTCAAATGTATTCTGTAGAACAGTTCTGTGACAGCACTGTTAAAATTTGGAAGTGCATATTGCAGCCAAGCAGTTTCATCTTGCATATCGTAGGCAGTGAAAAAAAAAATCTTCTGTTACCCAAACTAGCTGCATAACAATGTCGTGTGCTTTTCCCTCACAGAGTATGAGCAACTTGCAGAGTGAAAAAGCTTCTGAATTGTGGTAAGGAGCCAGAGTCAGAGAGATGTTGGGCAGGTATACATAACAGAAGTGAAGGCTGAGAGATCTCACAAGGAGCTTACAAGGTCATGCTTCATATGTATGACAAATGAGTGGGTATCCAGGTATGATTTGTAGGAAAGGGGAGAATGAGTTAGGTGTTTTTTGCAAATAATGACCAAAAAGGGCCATATAGCAGAATATAGCACTTTAGACACAGGAAATGTTTTTCCTTGATGTTTCAGTGGGAAATGAAATTAAACAAGGCATGACACTAATCCTAATCTTTTTTTTTTTTTTTTTTTTTTCTTCCCAGTATGTGTAGCATTATGCTAAGAAGCTGGAACCTGAATCAGTTAAGTGGGGAAGTGTTGTTAAGTCTGTATATAAGAGGTTGTCCTCAATAAGAAGATAATTCACATAAATATTTGAGTATTGGTATTTAAGTACAGAGGGGAGGAAAACACAGCTCATCTCTAAGATAAGTCTGGAAAAGAAAAAACTAAATGGAATACACAGTGTTCTACATTTAGAAGCAGAATCTCTTAAACCCTTGTGTGCATGGACAGGGAAATACTAGAGAGAGTGCCATGGAGGGCTACAAGGATGATAAAGGGACTGGAACATATCTTTTGTGAGGAAAGTCTGAGAGCCCTGGGGCTGTTTAGCCTGGAGAAGAGAAGGCTGAGAGTGAATCTTATTAATGTTTACAAATATCTGAAGGGTGGGTGTCAAGTAGAAGGGGCCAGTCTCTTTTCAGTTGTGTCCTGTGATAGGAGGAGAGGTAATGGTCACAAACTGTAACACGGGACATTTCACCTCAACGTGAGGAAAAACCTCTTGACTGTGAGGGTGATGGAGCCCTGGAACAGGCTTCCCAGAGAAGTTGTGGAGTCTCCTTCTCTAGAGACTTTCAAAACCTGCCTGGACATGTTCCTGTGTGGCCTGCCCTGGGTGATCCTGCTCTGGCAGAGGGGTTGGATTCTATGATATCCAGAGGTCCCTTCCAATCCCTACCATTCTGTGATTCTATGCTAGATTTAAAGGTCCGTGTGTGATCATAGCATTTACTACGCTTAGGTATCTTTTTACATCTTGATACTTGACTGCTGTCTTGTTACTGTTGCTAAAATTGAAGTTATAGTGATTAGAAGCTTGGTGAGTAAAAGGCTTATTACAGGTGCAAATAGGAAAAATATATCCTTTTTTCATTACTGAATTAAAAAACAAGCCACAACTGCCCCCAAATAAATCTATACTCCTGATAATATGGTGATAGCATGTGTATGATGATTTGTTTCTCTATGCTTGAGCAGAAACTGCAGTAAGATGTTTACTGCTAAAGTCTAAATTAAAGTTCTATCTGCTGACCTTCCCGTTGTTAGTACCAGAAGAATATATAGTTGCAATAACTGCTTCAGCAAGTTAACTTGTTCGTATTCAGGTTTATGCCTGAATTGCAAATGAGAGTTGTATTGCAATGCTAGAATTACAGTATTGGAGTTTTCTCCTCCTGTGGATTCTTTGAAGTCAGAAGAATAAGGATATACAGACAAACCTGCTAAAAAGCACAATGAATGGATACAACTTACATCCTCACACTTTATTAAAACCAAATACAAATATTTGCCCATGTGAGAGCTTCAAAATTTGAAGTTTCCCTGTAAACAGCACATTGAGATTTGGGGTTGATTTAGTTGAGACTGTTGTCTAATGCTGCATAGGGTTTTTTTCCTGAATAACTGAGCCTGTTCTCTGCATTTCAGATTCAGTAAATATTCTGGGCTGACAGAGAATTCATCATTTATTTATTTATTTATTTTAATTTTATAAGCCTTCAATCTCTCTAGGGTATTGTCTGTGGGAATTTCCTCACTTGCATGAACTGTAAAAAGACTATTCTGGTAGCAGACATAAAAAACTAAGCTTGTATATCTTGGAAATTATCAACTCAGGGAAAAAAATGCACTATAAATGTATATGGAAGAAAACACATATCAAAGACTGGTATTTCCTCAAATTCATCTTTCCCATTGGGTGAGGTATAGTAATCTGATTAATTGAACCATACCTTTGTTCCGTGAAAATTTTGCAATATATGCATATTTTTCTTAAACCTTCATTCTATACAATATATAATTCCTTCTAGGAGATGTTATTACTGCAAAACAATTATGTGTAAATAAGTCAAACTTCCCGTGGAAAGGACATTGTTGATACTAACCCAGTAGTTGATACTAACAGTACAGTACAGATGAAAACAATACCTATATATCCATGATGTAGCCAATATTACATTGAATTTTTCCCTCTACAAATCAAGTACAATGTCTACCTTAACACGCTGTGATTTAAACAGACACCCTTTAGTAAACTACAAGATAAATGGTGGATCTTTCTGATTTCTTTATTCTGATCAGGTGTTTTCTATGACTGGAACTATAATTGCAAAACATACCACTAGCTGATTGAAACCAATGGAGAGAAATTTAACTCCTGATAGATAAAATTCAGAACCTCTCCCTACTAAGACTACAGTTCGTTTTGCAGGTCCATTTAACTGTGAGATTTTAACTCATTCTGAACCTTCATTATAATTGCTCCACTTGTGTCATTGCAGAGTGTGAATGTGAGATCTGAGGATATAAAAAAAAGTAAGCTTTAGCTCTTGTACTGAACAGTGTAATCATTAACATTAAGTGGTAAGAGATTTCCAAACTTGTGGATATAGCAGCAGATGTGGACACAAAGCTGGTCAGAAGATAGTGTTCTACACTATAATTTAGGCAAAATATTTTTCTAGTGATTTTGTATGAAGAAGACATCTATAAGCTATGATTATTTGCATGTGGTTTTGTTTTTCGGTGAAATCACTGTATCTTCTATAAGAAATAAAATATATATTGTTTTCATGAAGGCGAGACACCAAGGACCAAGGCCTATGCAGGTTGTTTTGATGTTGGACATGTAGATACCAGAAAGTCTTGGGTGTGTCTTGGGCTAATCAAGGAACTTTTAAAAATCTTAACTTCTTTGGAGCATAGATCAACCAGAAGGATCGTCAAGGCTATTTTGTATTTAAAAGATTTTGTCCAGAACCAATCTTTGCTTCTTTGGAAATAATCTAAGGTAAACATTAATGAAGCAAAAGAACATCTTTAGTATTAGCCAAAAATTCCTGGAAGTAATGTTATGAAAAATCAAACAGCAGTAGACCTGGTTAAGAACTTGCTGATAAAACATAAATGTCAGAAAAGATGGATGATAAGTAACAGGGCAGAAACACCCTTCCTATTACCCTAGCTTCCCAAAATGGTATTGGGAAAGTGGTGGAAGTGATGGGAAAGGTTTCTAGAACTGATGGTCCAAGTGTGTCAGTGTTACCTTGACGCATATACTATGCTTAGGCTGGGTTGGAAACTTCAGGAGACCTTTCTGACTGGGCATCTCTAGGGGCTATAAAAACACTGTAGTTAATACGATGGTCTTGTCTTGTTCATAGCTTTTCCTAACTGAACTATTGATCCTTTCATCACTGGAGTTACGGAAAATGTGAAATGTAAAAAATCATAACAAGATGCTGGCAGGGGGGGATGGGGGACGGGACGAGTTAGTCTCCCTGACATGCAGAGTTCTAGCATTTCCAAGATTAAGACAGTGGAGTTTTTTAGAAGAGTAGGCTTGGGTCAGAACAAAAGCACATTAGAGATATGAATTTTACTCTAGATGGAAATTCAGGGATTTCCCTCTTTTCCCAACTTTAGCTATTGACTGTTACCAAATACTAAAACATTAACTGAGGCATCCATTAATATGTAGTAAATCAACACTCATGTACTTGGGCAAACATGTAGCAAAGCAGAGTCTGTTTCTAAATATGCGGGGTTTTATGGTCACTTTAAAATGTGTGTATGTTTCATTTAATCTAATCCTTTCTATTGTTTTCAGAAATATTAATAATGAATATTTTTTCCAAGCCTTCACAGTGTTACTTTAGGAAAATGTTACAAGCTGGTATTAAATATTAAGTCTGGAGTACAGATTTGCCACATTTAACCATTTTTACCAGTCTGAGAAGTAAATTGTTTGCCTAAGTATGGTGTTCTAGATTGTCAATTTCAGGACTTAAAAATCTGTTGTGAATAAACCAGCCCATTCATAATGACTTAAGGCTTTCTTGCTACGTCAAAAAGTTGATGCTAAAGAAAAAAGAAAGCTAAGAACAGATGGAAGCACTTCTATGACTTATTTCTGAAGTGTGAGTAATGTATGAAACAGACGAAGTAAACATTCTGATAGCTTTTCCTTTTATTCTGTAGTTGCATCTTGTGTCTTTTGTCTTGGGCATGTCCACAATACAAATTGGGCAGCGGTGTGAACTCTTGTACCTTTGCAAACAAGTGAGGACCCCCTCGCTTCAGACTGAGTTGAAGAGCCATTAATTAGCCATTAAGGCATCTGTATAGGACTAGATTTATAAAGACAGACAACTGCTGCTTTATAAAACAAAGCAATTGCAGCTGAGGTCTGGAAGCCCACACTATATGCATTAACGGGACTTTGGACTACCTCTAGTCTGGTCCCAGGGATTGAATGTACATTAGAGATAGGAGTGCATCTTCTGCTTCAGCCTTATCTGAAAGAAATTCTGCTTCTGCTCTTAGGGGATGCTCCCCAGTGTGAAACAAAACACAGCAAGTGGGGACAGTCAGAAGATTTGTTTCAAAAGCACAATCCTGAACGAATCTAAAATTATAAATTATTATTAATTTATTATAAAATAAACACACTCTTAGTGTACTTGTATCCCATTGTTCTTTCTTCGAAGCACTTCATCTAATGTCGATGTCCCTTGAAATATTTTTTTTTCCTGTGATGTGGAAAGGCAGCCTGTTTTCCACTGAACTAATAACATTTCCTGTCCTAAGCTATCACAGATTCCAGTTGTCATTTAGGTGGGATTCATTCTACCTACTTTTAGTTGAATAAAATTAATTTTCTAATATAAGAGAGCCACGCAGACTTCACTGTCTGCTAAAGAGAAACACACTTCCAGATGGAGATTCAATTCACTTGTTTTAGCATGGAATGGATCACTCTGAAAGTACCGTTTTCTCCATAGTAGGGAATCCTAACCCAGAAGATACCTAAATTTAGAAGGGTAGATCAAGATGAAAACAATTTCATACTAATTTAGTGGAGCCAATTTTGAAATCCTTACCTTAAGTTGCTAGATAATCTCTGTCCTTTTCTTAAATTAATTTGAATTAGTTTCTAATTAGAATGAGAATCATAGAATATCTCAAGTTGGAAGGGACCCAAAAGGATCATCAAGTGCAATTCCCTGCTCCTTTCAGGACTACCTAAAACTAAACCATATTACTGAGAGTGTCATCCACACACTCCTTGAACTCTGACAAGCTTGGTACTACGACTATTTTCCTGAGGAGTCTTTTTCAGTGACCAACCACCTTCTCAGTGAAGAACCTTTTTCTAATGTCCAGTCTGAACTTCCCCTGATGCAGTTTCATTCCATTTCTTTGTGTTCTATTGCTGGTCACCAGGGAGAGGACATCAGCACCTCCTCTTCTGCTGCCCCCCCTTGAGGAAGTTGTAGACTGCAATGAGGTCACCCCTCAGCCTCCTCTTCTCCAAGCTGATCTCCAAGCTGAACAAACCAAGTGACCTCAGATGCTTCTCATAAGTCTTGCCCTGGAGACCTTTCACCATCTTGGCCACTTTCTTCTGGACGCACTCCAATACTTTAATGCCCTTATATTGAGGCACCCAAAACTGAACACAGTACTTGAGGTGGGACTGCACCAGTGCAGTACAGAGTGGGACAATCACCTCCCTTGACTGGCTAGCTTGATGCAAAGCTGAAGAACTGTTTAACAAACTCTGAGCCACGTACTAAAGTGCAACTTTAAAAATACATCCTGCAGGATTTGTATACGGGAGCAGGAGGAGGTACAGCTTCAGTTCTGTGCATCAAAAGCAGCCCCAGAATTACAGTTGCTATAGGGGTGTGGCTGAAATCAATCTCTTCAGAATAATGTATTGTATTATATTAATTGTCTTCCATAGTATTGTGCCTGATATTGAATATACCTGATTAGTGAGAATCAGAGAATATTTTCCACATATTCTCATAAAACATATCTTGTTCTTATTAACAACTTCTACAAAAAAAAAAAACCCAAGCAAAAAAACCCCCAAAACCCATGAAATACAATTTATTATGAAATGTGGATTATCTCAAAGGTAGAACTTTTTTTTCCCCCCTCTTTTCTGAAGGTGTATCACTTGTCCTCTTTTGTTATCTCCAGCTCTTAACGTGAAGCTGAGACCACCAGTCACATGAAAAGGAAAGCTATGACCTTGAAAAATGCTCAGGAGTGCTATGGCAGTGATTATTAAAGGACTTGAATGATATGAGGAAAGTCACATGTTTATTATTTGTCTGTGTAGTTAGTTAGGGAGCTATTGTGAAACTGCAATGTCTCATTTGTTATCAGTTACTGCACAGAGTCATGAAGAGGATGAAGGCTGGGCAAGAACAGAGCTAAGAAGCCTAAAACATCTGCAGAAACAGTTAATTACAGATCGTATTATTTAAGGTTACATCCCAGAGGTACAGGTACACTCAGCACACAACAGAAGTATCAGAATGTATTAAAACTGAGTTTTAGTGAGTGATTATAGCTTCAGTGGTGTTTTACACGATAATTACTCTGTGCGTCATCTGTTTGAAGATTTCCCCTACCTCCTTCCTTATATTTATTTATTTATTTATTAAAATTATGTAAATAGACCATTTTGGCCCTTTTTGTTTTTTTCTTTGTGTTGAGGTGTTTCCCACAGTCTCTCACTTCAGAAGCCTGATGACGATGCTGGCTACATTCCTTGCAGTGAGATAACATTTATACAGAGCATGCAGGATACAAGCATGGTTCTGAGCTATTTTCAATCTTGACAAATGACTTCATTTTTCACCTGTGCTCAAAATGCCCTAATTAAACATATCAGCAGCAACACAGGGTTTGAATGACTAGCTGAACACTTTTATGCTTGGTTCCAGTAATTTCTCTGGAATAATTATTTGACTGATAGGCAGAATGCATCCAAGGAGGGAAAGTAAATGCCAAGTGTTGTTCTGCCTTTTCCATGTGTTTCCACAGTCAAAGCATGCACTATTTTTTTTAATCTTTGGCCTTATCAAAATAAGGAGCCAGATAGCAGTTGGTCCATGTTAACTTGAGAAAGAAGAGCAGAAGTCAGCTTTCAATGTCTAAAGCTTCCTTTCTGAGGAAAACAAAAAGAACAAAAGGAAGGAAGCAAGGAAGTATCAGTTAGCTCTTTTTTTTTAAAAAAAAAGGCTTTCACAGTGATGCCAAGGCTTGTTTCACTGGCAATGGCAATTCAAAAAAAAATGGGAGGATGCTTGGACTGTGGGATCCATGGCATGCAAAGTAAAGTTTGGCATTTTTCCTGACAGATTTTCTAAAGAACTGCACAGGAGAGTGGAGAAAACAGATTTTTTTTTTTTATTTTTTTATTTTTTTTTTAATTTTTTATTTTTATTATAATTTCAAACAAATGTAGGTGCTCACACAGAAGTTTACTAAGGGCATGTTCATAAAAGTAATCTTTTTGTATGGTGGGAAGGGGAAACAGATGTACATTTCTTTTTGTTCTCTCACCATTGAGTTTTTTCTTTTGGGCAGTAGGAGATACCCCTTTCCTCCTTCCTGAATGACTTCTAGATTTCTACTGTATAATGGTAGTATGTTGCTTTTACAGACATGTTTGACTTTCGTGGGGAGCTTAGTCACAGTTTTTGATCCTGAATTGGGGGAATATACAGACTTTTACAGGTTAGCAACAATCACAGCTGAAATTTGTTGTGGACATTGCTCTCTCAGATGTAGAGTGTATGATCAGTTGATTTACTAATGGTGCTGAAACTCTCCTTCATAGCAGTTCTTGTGCTGTAATGAATTATAACAGTTTACTTTTTGACATTAGTAAAAACAAAGTTACAGCGTGCTTACATATGTATATATATGTGTGTGTATGTGTATGTATGAGATAAATTGTTTTCTGGCCTTAGGATGTTCCTTAACTTGTTGATAGTTCTATATTTACACCTGGAAATTGTTAAGATGATTTCATTACTAAGATGCACAAATATGCAATGTGCTGTTTTCTAATTTTTGTTTTATTTTTGATGAAGAAGTGGGACACATCAGTTTGGGTTCTATTTCATTTATTTCCAAGGGTGTACTTAAGTAAAGAATTTGTCTTGTTACGTGGTGCAATCCAGCAGTAACCTGAAATTGTCTCTGTTGCTGATATGCAGTAGCTATTAGAACTATTGTTATCTGTGTAGGGTTGGGGTTTTTTTTTTGTGTTGGTTGGTTGGTTGTTTTTTCCAGACTTTGTTATCTTTGCACTAGGTAATATTTTCTCATCTTTACTTGCTGGTATTCCCAGTGTTCATGTCTCCCACAAATGGAAGCAGGCATCCCACTGCCATTTGGTTTGATAGAACAAAGTGATCTACTCATGACAGCAATTGTCCCTAGAAAAATGAAGCAAGCAGGTATGGCTTCTTGTCTGGTGCAGCCTTGCAATTTCGTGTCTTGTCAAGAGTTTACTACAATGTGTCAGCTCTGGATTTGGACCTTAATAAGGTGTAGAAACAGATCTTTTCTCTACAGTTACTGTCATTTCCTTCTTGAGATTGCAAAGTCCTGAGTTTCATGTCCTAGCCGAGGGGAGTGCATGTTAAGAAAGCCACTGTTTCATAAAATGAGCACCCTGAACTTGTCAGTTGCCTGCAAGAGTAATTCATGTAGGCTTTTTCATCTTCCTTTTAAATATGGAAAGGTCACTGAAATTAACCATTTTGATGTGAAATGGGGCTTTTTAATCTTATCTATCAGCAGCTAGGGAAAGCTGAATGCCACTTTTCATATTTCACAAGGTGAAATCACAGCTGTCATATCTTATGCAGTAAACTTCTTTGCCTACCTCTTACAGAAAGGATCAAATATCTTGAAAGAAGATAATATAGAATCTCTTTCACGTGGAGGTTTAGGCACTCATCATCCTTGAAAAATCATATCCTTTGTAGGTCATGCATGTATATGGCTGTAAGTTTGGTGAATGTCTTGCTGGGAAGCAGTGAATAAAACCTTCATGTTGCTGTTACATGGATGATCTACCCACTTGAAAGATGGGACTCTTCTTTCACAAGACAGGAAGGACTGAAGGCAAAGTGGCAGGCAAAGAAGTAGAGAGACAACGCTCTGATCCTCTTAATCCTAAGGGAGAAGCTTGCACTTACTCCATGACATGTTTATATGGCAGAGGATATAAGAGTTAGGAGAAATAGGTAATGATGTAGACAGTTATTGAAGAACTGTGCAAAAGAAGAGCTGCGCTATTTCCATGCACTAATTGTGCAGCTGGAGGTTGTGTCAAGAAGCATTTGTTGACTCCAGAAAACCTGCTGTTTGCCTCTGTGGATGTTCCTTTTAGGATGCTAGTGTATCCACAAGGGTTCACTTGAAAACCATTTTTTCTTCCTTTTTCTTAAAAAATGTTTGGCTTTATTTCTAACAATTCTGAGCATGTGTAAAACTCCAAAGTTTTGCTCACATATCTGACTGTAGATGATTACATTTGGTATACTTGATGTTGAATACAGTTTTACCAGGGGCAGGTTTCTGCTAAATTCTCTGCGGTAAAGCAACATACTGCTACTTGTTCGATAAGATTCCTCATTCAGTGTTTGCTCTTTTGCCACATTTCACCAAAGTCCCTTAAGAAACCCAAGAAGATATGCAACCAATTTGCAAGTGCAGTTGCAAATTTGTCCTAGGTTTCATTCACATGTACGTCCATGCAGAAACTTTCAGATAAAGAAAAGGTGTTTCTTAAAATTGAGAATTACCAAGCATCTTTTGTTCTTCCAACTGCCAAGCAAACAATTTATCATTCTAGCAGACCTGTTTTTAACTATTTTTTTTTCACTTGACTAACAGCCTTGCAGTAACATAAATATTGCAAGACAGCTTCATAGCTACTGAGCTCTTGAACAAACACAGGTTTTAACAAGAGTACTTTAATTGCACAGAACCAAATAGCAGACTGTGAATATTTTCATGAACTTTATTCTCATCATTCCCAAGGAAGCTTCTATACGAAAATCTTTGCCTCTATGCTTAGACTAAACCAAAGGGCCGTCAAAATAAGACTGGGCAAAGTGTCCTAGTACCCCAAAGCAGTGGAATACCAGAGGTGGCACTTTGATACCAGGAGGTTGTGTAGATGCTATATTCACACATTTTGAAATGAGTAGGGGCTTGATTTTTTTGTTTGTTTTGTAGACTCTTCTGCAATCCTATTGTAACATTTATGCTGGTAGTTGAGGAGATAACTAAAGGTTTAATTTTGGTTCTCCTGCTAAGGACTTCCTGCCATACGTCTGCAAAAGTGACTAGCATGTAAAATACAGCTATGGAGACAGACATGTTCCTTCCACTGGCAGCAGAAGGTTGTATTTTCACAGGAAATTGTTGTTCAGCAGTAGTGTTGTAGTTCTTCAGCCACTTAGAGAGATGAACCACAGTCAGTAACATTATAATATTTATATATTGGTATATTGTGAAAGCACTGACATTTGCACATAATTTATTCTGGGGAAAGTGTAAGGGATTATGTATTGCACAGCAGTTTCCCTGAAATATGAAATAAATAAAATTGCATGGGAGAGATTTAGAAGATTAGTTCCTTGCTTACATGAATTGTTCTGCCTGAGACAGTGATTTCAGTTCCCAATTTCTTTCCTTTCCCATGTCTTCCTATCTTTCTCTGTACTACACTGGAGACACTATCCTTTCAATATTTTTCTTTTTCCTGGCTTGAACATTTGTCTCACTTCTGTGAAATAAAATGATTTTAAGAAAAAAAACCCCAAAACAACAAAAAACAAACAGAGCCTTCTGTCAAGTGACTAGTGAAACTGATATAATGGAGAAGCAACCACCAGTGTGTTGTGGAGAGATAGCTAGGGTGATAATCATTTAACACAGGTCTGATGTAACCACAGTCCAGGTAACCATGCCTTTTGGCAGGATTATCTGTTTAGTTTAAAATATCTGTAAGGTAACTTTCCAGAGATACTTCAGCAGCATTACTCCTGCTGTGAGGCCCTTTACTCCCCAATGGCATCATCTGCTTCCTAAATGTCAGTGCAATGTTTGACTGCTGCCTGTACTTTGATTCTGTACAGCATTACTCTATAAAAGCTAAAGGTTACTGTTCTGCTGGTGGAAAGCATCTGAATGATTTGCAAGACCAAAGCTAAAATCATAAAAGGAAGGAACTCAATAGATCAGGGGGTGCCCTAAGACATACTGGTATAAAATTAATCAAAAAGAGCTGTTCCAGCCTCTGCTCCCCCTCTTCACCATCATAAAGGTTCGGAAAGACAGAGGAAATAACAAAGAAACCATTTCTGTATGAGACAGATGGGGTTTTAAATGTTTTGAAGATACAATTAAGTGCTTTTATGGCAGGATATAACTTTCTGCAACTTTTCAAATCTTAAATTAAATTACTTGTACTGAATATTAGCTTTGTGAAGGTAGTTACAGGTTTTTGAGTGTGTGTGTGGTTTTTTAAATTACTTTAAGCTTGAATCCTTTACACAGGAAATGCAAGTTCTTTGAATCTGGTGAACTACCTATTTATAGAACTGAACAGAACTTTAATGCAAAAATAGCTGAGGCACTGTGAACAGTTTCAGCAACTATTTTTGTGCACGCAACTCTGATTATGGTAAAAGACAATACACTTCAAATTCTGCCACAAGCAACCATATAGAATAATAGCTATAGGCGTCTGCAAGAGAAATGATGTTACATATCTGAAGCTTGCTCTTCAACTTTTCAGCTCATTTATATTAAGCTATAATTCCCCAAGGAGTCAGAAGCTAGAACTGGGGCGTCTGGTATAGATTTGAGACAAAGCTACTGGGGGCTTAAGGGAAGAATAGTTGTCCTTTGTGAAAGGTAGTCAAGTCTCAATATTGAATATTCAAATTTCAATATTGGATGAATAGAAAGAGGTTGTCTTTCTTGCCACTGGTTGTCTGTGTGAGTAGCAGTTAAGATATTTTACTAACTTGTATTAATGCAGCTATAAGTGTTTGTTTTAAAACCTTTCCTTGGTAGCCATCTTTTGAAGTTCAATATGAAAATTCCAAGTTATTGAAAGAAGTATAGAAGAAACCCTTTAACTACTTACATCTAGAGTAATTGAATGGGCAGCTTCAAGTAGGTGGGATATTTCCTCTGTATAAACACATTTAAAGAAGAAAAAAAAAATACTATTCTTCTTTAAATTGCCCTCTTATCTTCTTTTGCTTTAATATAATACACAATTGTTTATAGAACACAAAAGTACTACATCATCTCTTATTTTGTAAACATATATATGGCTGTGGACTCTCTAGCACGGAGATCACTAATACAGGAAGTTGCATATAAGCAACAACTTTTGATTCTAAGTTCTCTGCTATACATAGGATTTAAGTGGCATTTTTTTTGGCTACTGTGTACAGATTGTCTGTCAAGCTGAGTTTCCTTCCACAAAGTCCCTCTACATGCTTTAATGAATACTTAATAAGGCAAATCATCCAGTGTCTGACAGGCTACCTGTGCTGTGCTAATCTGTGCAAGCCAGCTCCTTGTTTCTCTTCCCTTGCTCATTTATTATTCTGTTTTAGTGGTTGAACACAAACCTCCCCTACCACTGTAGCTTAAATGTAACCAGTCACTTTCATGATCTGACTAATGCTCAAGTACAACAAGCATGAGAATGAACATCCTCTGCCCAGAGAATCTCCACCAGCACCTACTAGATGTGAACTGAGCAGTGGCTGATTTTTTTGTTGTCCAGCACTCTTCACCAGCAGAAACATGCTTGTGACAGTCAATGCATGCCCTATGCCTTTCACACAACGTGCTAAAGTCAGAGGCAAGATTGTTTAGCTTAAGCAAGATTTAATTATTACAGTCTTCTCATATTTTAAGATTGCTTCACCCTTTCTTCCTTTTGAATTGCATTTTTCCTAGAAATATCTTTGCAACAGTACCTCGCAAGGCTGACAGCTAGGAAGGAAATGCAGTATTTGATTTCTCTCAACATCTGACATTCTGTGCAAATGCCAGTGTGCCTATCTGACCGCTTAAGAATTTACATTCTCTCTCTTGTTTAGTTTCCCCTGCCGCTCAGATTATGCAGGATGATATTTAAGAAAACGTAGTGCTTGTATTAAGTGAACTTACAGGTGATTAAGAGCAAACAGAATATCAAGAAAAGGTTATGGGCTAAAATGTTCCTCGTTGTAATTCCACATTTTTACAGTAAACTCCTCCATCATGTTCTAATAAAAGCAGACTGATGCATAAAACTTGGTTTCTGATGTTCTTTGTGTCAGTTCTTTCCTTAAAGCAATAAAAATATTTGTTCTTGGTTTGTTTATTCCTTAAAGTAGTTTACCTGGAGACTGCTATTCACTTTTTAGATAGATTAATGGTGTTTTCCTGTAGATCTTGAACCTCTCCATCAGTCAGAGCAATGTGTGTCAGCTTCAGTCTCTGTCACCAGGCTGAAAATCTGTGTTTGGTCACCTGAAACAGTCTTCCCAATAGTTCCAAATGCACCCTGTATAATGTAGCTATTATTTTCTCAAGAAGAGAGGGTTAATTATTTTTTTTTCCATGAGAAATTATGCATTGTAGCAGCACTGCAGATTTTGATAGTTACAGCTGATTGTTTTTACAGAAATGTATGAGAAACCTATCAAAACTTTTCTTCTAGTGGAGGTGCATAACCTAATTAACATGATCTGTTGGTTAGCCTTCTTTCACAGGAACAGTTCTGCTTCCATCATCCTCCTGCTTTGGGAATTGAGTGTTCCTGCTCTGCCTCTTATGCCAGCATCAGCGCTTGTCTGACCTAATGGTGAGATGGTGCAAGACATTAAACAGAAGAAACATATTTATTTTTTTGTAGGGTTAGTTCTCCATCATTTAGCTTCCAGGACTGGTTTGCCATACAGTCAATTTGATACCTATGGAAGTATGAAGGAAATGGCATGAGTTTCTGATGGATGTCTGAGACAGTGAGGGGACAGGACCACCACTTCACACAGCATCTGCCTGCTAGATTGTTTTGGTGGTACTGTGAAAGATCATCTCTGTGTAGAGCTTTTCTCTGGACATTTGTTGACAACTGTAACTTTCAGCATAAACTGCCTTTGATTAATCCACAAATTATGTTTATTTTATTCTTAATGTTTTGGTCTTGCAGTCCTCAGAAGTTGTTAATTTGATATTGCTCAGTCAATGTAGTGATCTGGCTTGATCCGTGAAGAATTTTCCTAAAGAGTGAAATTTAAAAATTTACATCTCTTGAAGTTAATCAGAGTACTAAGCAGAATAGTAGTAGCAATTCCATGTCACATAAACTAAAAGACACATTTTCCTCCCCAGCTAAATCAAGATCACTTGAATTTTGGTTTTAAAATAGAAAAATATCCTTTTAGTAGTGATTACTATATCTTGCCCATCTCACATTTAATGAAAAATCTCAGTTTACAACGTAGGAAATTCAAATCTACAATACTAATATCCTGAAAAAAACCCTCCACAAAATCTTGGAAAGTATAGACTAAGAATACAAAAAGGTTTTGAATTTTAATAAACCATATTTGGAGACTAAATGTTAAAAAAGAAACCAATTGTATCCCATTTATTGACAGAAAATTATAATAGACAAAAATACAGCATTTCAGAGAGAATTAAATTGCCTGATAATCACTTGTTAAAACTTGTTGTATAAAGGAACTTGAATCAATGTGAAGCAGAAGCTTAGAGACTGTAATGAACTTGTGTGCACAAATATAAATTCACATGTGTTGTGGTGCTGACATTAGATCACAGTGTATTATTCTGTTTACTGCTGTCCCAATAATCCTTTTACTTTTTGGTACAGGCTGTCCAGGGAAGTGGTTGAGTCATCATTCCTGCAGGTGCTTAAAAGACATGTAAATGTGGTGCTTAGGGACATGGCTTACTGGTGGACTTGGCAGTGATGGGCTGATGGTTGGATCTGATGATCTTGTGTCCTTTCCAACTTAAAGGATTCTATGATCTGTTAATTTTATTAACAGATTTAATAAGGTTTAATAAGTAGAGATTGTAATACAGCTAGAAAGTAATTTTGCTGTTTGGGTATGGAACTGGATGCTCAGACTTGCCCTAAGCCCTCTTGTTACACATGATGTTTCTAGGAACACAGTTACCTCAAATCCTGTAGGCAGCTGCCCAGGATGCAAGCTGCCTTGATGCTTATGCAGATTAAGTAAGTGAACACATGCTGGTTTATCTTAAATCAGAAATCAATGACTTCCACATCAGCTTAGGAAAAAAAAATATTTCCAAAACCTTAGCAGAGAGACACAAACATGATTTTTTTTCTCAGTTAATTACAAAAAGACTTGCTAAAGCTTGACATTGGATATTAGTTTTTTATTTTATTAAAAAATATCAGCACTTACTCTAACTTCCCCATTTTGCCAAAGATCTAGGTTATTTCTCAGAAAACAATACATTACCGAAGCAAAAATGTTATGTACTCCTCAAAAAAACCCACAACCCTTTAAAATTCTCCTCAGATATCAGCTTCTAGTGAACCACAAATCAGAGACATTTTTGTCCTCTTCTTCCTTTGTAAGCAATTAAAACGCATGCTTCTTTACTTAAATATTTTCTCAGTAATTAAGCTAAAGGAAGCAAGATTGTGTTTTCTTTTACTTTGATCAAGTGTTAGACTTAATTGCTCGCTGAATGGACTGATATGGCATTGCAATTTAAAAGGAAGATTATGAATGAGCCTTTGCTTGGTATGTTCTGGGAAATGTTCTGAAAAAGAAATAAGCCTCATCGTTTGTGTCAAGTGTTAACAATTTGTTTGTAAGAGCAACTATTGTGAATCCCTGTGATTAAACTATGACTAGATAGAGGTAATACCACTAATAGAGAGCAGATGGGCTTGCTATAAATGCAGCTTTCTTCTTCTGGATAGATTATAAACTTTGCCCTCTGGCTTGTTCTGCTCCAGTAAATGCAGATACTTTTCTTTTTGCTAGATACTGGCTGAAGCACATATATTCTGATGAGAGGAGAAACTTGTTTTGTTGCTCTGTATGGCATAAAACAGTTGGAGTTTTATGCAAAAGATAATGCTACATTTTCCCAAGGGAAGGGAAGGAAGAAGAGGCTTTGGGAAGGAGAGAAGGGGCTCCTTTATGGATCTCTGGCATAACAGGATTTGCTCCATGATGTAATTATTCTGTCCTGTACTGTTTGTCAAGATTGCAGGTGCACAGTGTCTCAGAATGTTGTGACAGACATTGCCGTGATATAGCTCTGTGTCCCCGCTGTTTTGTTCAGTACTTGTTGGCTCTCAAACTTTTTATTGCAACATATGGCTGTCTGATGTTAGCATTTCACCGTGGACAACATAATGAACTTCCAGCAGTCTATTGCTCCCATAAGCCTCGTGCTAGCTGAGCAGTGGTGAACTTATCTGGCAAATAAAGTGCTTTTTCAGAAGAGCTTGAGATGAACGTCTGGAATGTGAACAAGGACCCCCTCCACCCTCCCCTCCCTAATTAAAACTGCAAAATCTTAGTTTTGGCTCAGTTTACTTAGGTTCTGGCTTATTTTATTAAAATATATATATTTTTTTAAATATCTAGGTTTTGATTGCTTTGCTATCCTTTCACCAGAGTAGCAGAGGACTTTCTCCATGGTTTTGGTTTCCATTTTTCACTCAGTTGGTAAGGTAAAGGATCAAAAATTGAAATTTTAAGTTGTGACTTAATGATAAGTAGCCCTATTACCATTTTTTCTGTTGTTTTAATCCTATGTTGTTACATATTTTTACTCTCTTTTGTGTGACATGATAACCTGTTGCTTCTTAATTTGATCTCTTCTATTCTACTTCCATGACTTCCTATATCCATGTTCTACGTTAAATATTTTGACAAATTGATAGTGTTTAAAATTGTTGCCAGCTGCAGGCAAACATTAAGATTTTGGAATTTTAGTAAACTACTATGGAGCGTACTATCTGTAGCTACAAGTATTTCTTAGGGGGGAAATGAACACATTGCTGTGGTTTAACCCCAGCTGGCAACGAAACCCAACACAACCACTCACCCCCCACTGTGGCAGGCTGGGGGAGAGACTCTGAAGAGAAGTGAGAAAACTCATAGGTTGAGATAAAGACAGTTTCATAGCTAAAGCAAAAGCTGCTCACACAAGCAAAGCAAAACAAGGACTTCCTTCACGCACCATTGGCAGGCAGATGTTCAGCCATCTCCAGGAAAGCACACACCACCACACATAATGGTTACTTGGGAAGAAAAATGCCATCACTTTGCACATCCCCCTCCACACTTCCTCCTTCTTCCCCCTAGCTTTATGTGATGAGAATGATATGCTATGGAATATCCATTTCATCAGTTGGGGTCGTCTGTCCTGGCTGTGTCCCTCCCAACTTCTTGTGCACTTCCAGTCTACTCACTGGTGGAGTTGTATGAGAAGCAGAAAAGGCCTTGACTTTGTGCAAGCACTGCTCAGCAGTAACTAAAATATCCATGAATTATCAACATGGTTTCCAGCACAAACCCAAAACATAGACCCATCCTGGCTACTCCAAAGAAAATTAACTCCATCCCAGCAAAAAAACCCAGAAAATTTGATTAGGAGTGTAATTTTTGAAATCATTTATTTTTGGAAAAAGGAAAAGAAAGTTCAGTGGAGGGATTGAAATCTGAAGATAAATCATTGTGATATGTTTAAGTGGAAATGAGCTGTTTGTATAGGTTTTGTAAAACTGTATATATATATATATGTATATATATAGATCAGAACATACCCCTTGGTTATCCTCATTTGAGCAATTGGTGAATTGGAGGAATGTACTGCCTGGGTTAGGAAACTGGCCTGAAATTTTCATTATTTCAGAGGTGCTCTCATACTTTAAAGCTAGTAGTGGTGTAGTAATGTGGTTTTTTTTATAGTATTAAAGTGAAGGTAATTCACAGTTGCTGTCACATTGAGCTACAACTTTCAGACATTTCAGTACTTTAGAAAATTAAAAAGGAGACTGTTAGAAATATTGCCATGCATGTAAGAGGAGGCATCAACGTTAGTCAGATGAATTGTTTAGAGGACAATCATCCTACTCCTTGCCTGGTATTTTCTTAGGAGTCACTATTCCAGTTCAATTGTCAGAAATTCAGAATAATATTTTTGATACTTAATCAGATAAGGACACAACAATATTTCACCTTTCTATTAAGTCCAGTCCTTATTATGTACTCACCATGTTTTATATGTTTGTTTTCATAAATTCATTGATCTTCTCCAAAAATAACAGAGTATTTTGCTTTTGCTACTTCCCCTAGAAGTCTTTTCCAATACCTGAGAGTTCTGATGGTTAGCAGTATGACAGTTGCTATGTTAAATTTGTTCTTGGTTGTTTTCTGTTGGTTTGATTGTTTTGTTGTTTGGGTTTTTATTGTTGTTGTTTGTTTGCTTTCTGTCCTTTGAGTAGCTTGAATTCTAGGTATTTTTAGAAATAGTATTTACATCCTATTTCTGTTCATTGTGGGTAGTGCTTATAAAGCTATTGAGGTTTCTACTATGGCACAAATTTAAAACCCAGGAAAAAAATACAGTGTTCAGTCAAACTGTAAAGACTGAACTAAATTAACTCCTTGATGGTTCATTTCAGCTGTGTAACAACTTTGCTCCGAACCCATGAAAATCAGTAGTTGCAGTTCGAATGCTGGAGAGGAGTCTAAGGATGCAGCCCAAAGATGTCAAAATTTTTAAGCATAACACCCTAAGTAGTTGCTATGAAAAGGTCTTAGAGCTGCAAGCAGTATGAGTAAACAGATTGCCTGGACATCTCTGGAACATTTATACTGTGTAGGTAATAAAAAAGACAGTAGAAACTACTGCTTGAGGAACTTCTTCAGTTGACTGAATCCCTAGTCAACAGATAAAAACATAAATTATGATTTCAGAAGAGGAGTATTCACTTCTGAAAGCAAGTGTTTTGTAAGCTTGCTATCTTGCAATATGTATGAGCTTTTGGGAGTGATCTCTACTGTAATAAAGATTATTTGTTTTTATGTTAACTTCATGTTAATGTTGACTATTAGTAGTGCTGGTCTGAGGTCCAACTGAGAAACCAAGCTGCTGGACTCCCTTTCTAGTGTCTTGAAGTTCCGGATAGAACACACATGGTCGACTGAAGGCAGCCAAGCTATTATGTTTCTTGTTTCTGTTATGAAACAGCCCCTGGAATGCTTAGGGAATACTGTGTTCTGCCAAATCTGAGCCAGGTACAGAAAGTGTTGCTCAACAGGTAGTCTGGGGGTTCTGAGGAAAGGCCAGGGTAATAGAAAGTCTCTGCCCTCACTTCCTCCCTATAGCAAAAGTAGTTTATAAAAGATGAAGAGAATGAGGAAGACATTTTAAATGAAAATCTATTGTAGCTTTTAAATTATTGCCATAGTCTGTTCATCTTAAACAGAGACACAATAGGGAATATAATGGCACTACCTTATTCTTGACCATAATTGTCAGGGCAGTGAACACTCTCTTCTTCCAGGTCCTATTGTTTTGGCTACCAGGTCATGAGACCAAATTTGATATGGCATCTGTATGGCCGTATCAGTTGGAGAGTGAGTTGGAGTTAGTCAGCTGTCGGAGTAAGATGTTTACAAAGCCTTAATAGGCACTTGTCCCTTTCACTTGAGCGTTGCTTTTAAGCACAGATTCTCACCATTGGTATCTGCCTGAGCAATGCTGAAGCTGTGCCTGGCCATGAATCTTTCTGCACCTTGGCTTACTGGCTGGCATTAGACTTGCCTTATCACCATGGACTTCTCTGGAGACCACTGCTCTTCAGCTGAGATTCGTTACCATGCTCAAGTTGACTCTGCTCAGCTTCTGTGGGTACCGTGAATCTGTGCCCTTGCCAATGAGGGTGCTGCCCTGCTGGGCTCACTGTCACCCCCAGCTTATAGCTTGTCTCTCTTTACAGAGCAACTCTTTCCCGCTATTCACTTCTGACAGCTGTCCATACATTTCTTTTTCTCTTAAAGATTTCCAGTTTTCAGCCATGTTGGGATGTTTTGCAAAAGAAAGGTTGTGGGTTGCTTTTTTTTCATTGTTTTGGTTTTTTTTTTATAGCATATATTTTCTTCAGTGTTTTACAGTTCCACAAGAGAAATTTGCTGATAAAATAAGTCTGTTCCATCCCCTGATATTAAAGGTCAGTGTATAGTGACTGATTCTCTTCCAATTATTGAATCAGGGTGTGTGATGGGTACAACATTGTTCTTTTTTTCTTAAATGTTTTGAGGAATATTGGTTAGCAAAGAGATGCATGCTAGAATATGGATGTGCTTCCAATTATCCTAATGGACTACAGTGCTCCACAAAATCATTATGGTAATCACGCATGATGACTGTGCCCTTGAAACAGACATAGCAAAACATGCAGCTGATTGTGAATAAACTGGCATAACCAGGAGGTAGCTAGCACTCAATTTATACACTGGCCTTTGTGAAGTAAGTTTATATAGATCCATAATTACAGCTGGAGCAGAAATGATTAAAGGCACCTGCAGATTAACCCATTTGGCCAGCACCTTCTCAGTGAAACCCTCTCATATAAGACATTGACAAATCCTGACCTAATGCCCCTTTGGTTAATGGCCAAACAAAACTTGGATTCAGTGTTACCTGAACACGAGCCCTCTCTGCAAGTGCCAGTCTTGCCTTTGCTGTAGATTCATATATATGGCTCATTAGCTGGATGCTATCTTATGTGCTGCAAGGTATAATCTGTAACAATAACAATTTGGAGTGCTGCAGGATCCTAGGGATCGAAATCCTGACAGTCACAGGATAGCTTTGGTGGGCTGGGCATGTATTGAGAATGAAAGACATCAGAATGCTGAAGTTATTTTTTTCTTAGCTGAGGTTGAAGTGTTGCACTGAGTAATATGAGAGTAAAATCAATAGCTGGGAAACTAGATATCCAAGGAGCACACAGTCATTTCCATTAGTGGAGCTCAGCTGGGGAAGTGAAAAACAGCTCAGGGAAGAGGTTGGGAATCAGAGTTTTCTGGGGGTGGGATGAGAATCAGACATTTTAGATCTAGTTGCTAAAAACTCTCCTTAACCTGCTCATAAATGGTACATGAGGTTGGGTTAGTCACAGTCATATACGAGAGTATTCTCAGTCAGGTCATTTCTGATTGATGAAGTGCTACCCCAACAGTTACTCTACTAAATGGTATGGTGTCAGTAAAACACAAGACCTGCAGAGAGTCTTCAATGGCAGTGGTGGTAGTATAGCCCTGTAATCCTCTGTATAATTCAGAGACAGTTTCAATTAGACCTAATTAGTGGCTTTGTCTATGCATTCAAACCAACGACATCTAAGTTTATCTACTTCTCTCTTGTTTTCAGCATGTATTGTAGTTACTTGCTCTTGCTTAAAGCAAACCATATTGCTTTGTAATATCTCCATGTCTTTGTTTCATGTCCTTGTACAAAACATTGCTCTGATCCAAAAGGTGCCTGTAAAAAAGACTATTACAGAAACGCAAGTCAATGTGCCATATAGCTTATCAAATCGAAAAACTCTTGAGTTCACAAAGGCCTACAACAAAACTTCACGGCATCCCACAACAAACCTGGAATGGGTATGTAAAGATTGTATGTCCAACTTGAGATGTCAAGGCACTCACCAAGGTTGCTTAGTGTTGTTAAATCCTTTTCTCAGATGACACTAGGAAGTGTGTGGCAACGCAGAATATAAGCGATATGTAGATACTTGGAATGTAAACAAGATCTGTTTTGTGGTCATACCTTGTTTATGGGCATATCTGTTTAACAGGTATTCAACATTCTCCTGCTCTAGAGGTTTTCAAGACCCGCCTGGATCTGTTCCTGTGTGGCCTGTCCTGGATGTTCCTGCACTGGGAGAGGGGTTGGACTTGATGATCTCCAGAGATCCCTTCCAACTCCTACCATTCTAGGATTCTATGATTCTATAACATGAAAATCTCTACAGGATAAAGAGAAGTGAAGGAATCTAAAGAAAAAGTTGCTATTGGTATGAGTACAGATTCTCTTCTGATTTGTAGTGACTGAGTAATCTCATATGTTAGAGAAATCTCTAATCAGCTAAGAGACTTTGTCATTGATACCTCACAGCCCTCTTTTCCATTTGGTTTCTAGCTGTGACTATCACTACCTTTTTCCCAAATTTCCATTTGTCTTTAGCATACCTGTAGCTTCCTAGGTCCAGAAACCACTCTTAAAAACCTAGACTTAGCAGCTGAATTACATGTGGCTCCAAAATTCAGTGTTGGTGGATTATCATTGGTAACCCATCAGGGAGGCATCAAATACCTTCATGTGTAAGGCAAACTCACTGATACTGCAATTACAACAGGCTGTTAGGATACAATGAACAGGTAGCTCTGGTCACTAGCACTGGACTTAATTTGCTGCCCTCAGAACTGCAGGCATAAACATAAAATAAAATATAAAATAAAATAAAATACTGCCTCCCCCCCATTCCCTCACAATAATCAACAAAAAAAGAAAAAACTAGAGTTCAATGTGTAATTTATCTGTCCCATCTCTGCTTGCCTTCTCTTCCTTAGTGTACACGTATTCCAAGGATTCAGAAGTTTTGCTGTAGATCAGTAAAGGCTTCCTGGTGATCAACTGGTATTTCATGAGCTTCACAAACTTTTGTTGTCATTCTTTTCCTTCTAAGGAATAGGTAAATAGTACATCTTCTTGTGCTTTCAGTGATAGAAGAGACTAGGGATTCCAAATTTTCTCATCTATGCTGCCAAAGTGCATTCAGGGCTGTGACATACACTTTGCATTCTGGGTTTACTAGTAGTTTCTTGTGCCCTGAACCATCAGCATGCTCATTTTAAGTACCAAGCCTCTTCTTCTGGATGCTCACATATTCAAGCTTCATGACTGTAGATTTTGTTGTCATAGAATCATAGAATAGTTTCGGCTGGAAGAGACCTTCAAGATCACCCAGTCGAACCTTACTTCTAGCCCTATCAAAAACCACTAAACCATGTCCCTAAGCACAACATCTAACCACCTCTTAAACACTTCCAGGGATGGTGACTCCACTACCTCCCTGGGCTTGCCATTCCAATGCCTGACAACCCTTTCTGGAAAGAAATACTTCCTAATATCCAGCCTGAACCTCCTCTGGTTCAACATCAGGCCATTTCCTCTTGTTCTGTCACTTGCCAAGATGTAGGCCAACCAGGTGGATGCCAATTAATGTAGCCAGTTTGAGTTCTATCACTGCTGTCCCTTCCTTGGTTTCAGCAAAGTCCATCCCTCATTGATTTGAGTGATTCTTGAGCAAAAGCAATCCTGCGGATGGGTTTGCCTTTGCCTGAAGCAGGATTAACCCAGACTGTCTTCCCTAACATATTCTTCCTGTGTCCCAACTGGCAGATCCTCTACCATGTTTGACAGAACAGCACTCAGCAGTGACATGGCTTCATTCAGGCCATGGTAGTCCATTGTTAATCTCCATTAGACCTTAGCACAGGCCGTATGGGGCTGTTAAAGGGCGAGCAAGTTTTGCTGATCACCCCTTGGCTCTCAGTTTATGGATAGGAATCAGAGAGTCTCGGTTGATACGATATTGCCACCAGTGCACTGTTGTGGTAGCAATTGGCACCTGATGCTCTTCAGTCCTTAGAAACCGCATCACAGAAGGGTCCTCTGAGAGACTGGGAAAGGTGTACAACTGTTCAATTTCCTCCATCTCCAACATAGCTATACCACAGTCCCACTGATACCCTTGGAAACTGTAGGCCATTCAGATGTCCCCTTCACTGTCATGGTCTTCTGTGGTCAGCTGTGCTCATGGGAAACGGCTGTACAGCTGAGAAGAATCCAGCTTTAATTACACCATCCTGTGTCACTTTCTTTGCATGCCACAGTACTTGAAATGGTGGCTACAAGTCTTCTGGCATTAAACTCCAGTCACCCTCCACAAAAGTGGTGTTGTGGGCTCAGCCCAGACTTGAGGAGTGGATTCTGTTGTGATCTTCCCTGCTCTGCTCTCTGTGTGGCAGTACTTAGGTCAAAGTGACCATCTGTGGCCATGGCAGAAAAAGGGACAACTGGATGCCAATGAAATATCCAAAACTTCACAAAATGTAAAGTTTTTTGAACTGATGTTTGAATCAGGTCCATCCTTTTTGGAGACACACAATGTCTTTCAGCTATGTATTTTTTTAATGGAACTAGAAGAGGAGAAAAAAATCTTTGCCATTGATTTATTCTGCTTCTGTTACTGTCTTATTATGGTTCTAGGGGTTGTCTGTGATTTCACTGATGAGCTGTATCTGATTATTGCTCAGGTCTGGACAACAGAAGTACTCTGCTGTATGTCACAGGAGCAAGGAAAAAATCCGAGAAGCTGTCATGGTTGAACCAATTACCTAAGTAGTGGTTGTTTCTTTTAGTCGTATGTTTAGTATATTTTTGCAACATACCGGAGCTTTTCTTGGTCTTGCATGCATGAGTGCTAGCTTGGAACAAGTCAGCTGAATTAACGTTATTTTCTTTAGAACACAGATTAGAGTCTTCAAAGACTATAAAGTTACAACCAGTTGGTTGACTCAAACAGTTTTCACAGGAGAAGGTAAAAGGAAATACATCCTTGTTTATTCTAACCAGACCGTAAATAATTTAGGAATTTTGCATCTATGTATGTTTCTATCACCAGAAAATGCAGGAATTCAGAAAATTAATGAAATTAAAACCTTAAAAATCCCAATATAAATTAAGGCCACATTTGGGGGGAAAATGAGGCTCATTCTTGATTAACCTGCGTTGTTTTACTTGCCTTTTTGTTAAAAATGAAAGCATTATATTAACTTTCACATTTGACTATAAAACCTCTCCCTAGCAAAAATCTGCCTCCCAGCTGGCCACCCATTCTTTGTAAGGGAAGTGGGCAAACTTGAATTTCCCAGGACATACCTATTGGAAGGCTGGTAGAAAGCCATGCTCCTCTGGCTCAGTTCTCATCAGTTTTTCTGACTCTAAAAGTTTGCACACAATGACTTTCTCAGCAGATAGCCTCTTGTGTGGCAATGGGCACCGTCAGTCTGGAAAGCCATTTATAATGGTGGTCATTTTGACCCCACAGCATCTCACAAGGCAGGCCTAAGACTGAATGAGCCACTCACTAGATTCCAGCTCATAGCTCACAGTTTACCATGCTCAAGTCACCTTACTGTGCTTATGATCCCAGCATCCACTTTCCTAGATACACATCTTTTGAAGTCAGTGGGAAGATTAAAGCTGCTCTTGGCAGCTTAATTTCTCAGTAACAAAAAGGGAAGGTGAAGTTAAAGACCACTGGAATGGTCCTTAGCACCCAAGAATCCCTGTTACACTTCTCCTTTGTCAGCAGATCTCTAGCTAATGGGGTGCTAAGCAGGGCTGATAGTGTGGGGAAGCTCTCATTTCTGATGCCTATGGCACTGTCTGTGAAGTGTTAAGTAGATGTCCTCCAAAAGTGTTAGTATCTCTTTTCCGAAAACTAAACAATTGATGAAAACAAGAGAAAAAAAGATCTGGCATTTCCTAGACCGTTTCAGGAATTAACAGTGTTGATCAGGAAGGTGTTTTGTTTTTTTTTTAATATGATTTAAGCCTTACTAGCGTATTTAGATTGAAGGATTAATCTGCTTTTCACTGGAGTTTTGGTACCACCCTCTTTGCAAAGAGTAATTAAAAAAATTCATTAGCAGAGATGGTAACCTCTTCTGCCACTTCAGTCAATGTTGTAAGGTAATGTAGCCTGGAGCTTTGCACAGCTTGGCACTTATTATAAAAGAGGTTATTTCTAATAAGATTTACATTTATTAAGAATACTGTGGCTGCCCCAACCTTGATCTTCACGAAGTTAAAGGGAGAATTCTTACTGACTTGATGTAGGATCTGACCCAAACAGCAGGACATCTTGAAATAAAATGCAGCCTTACAGCATCCCTTATATTACTGGGATATGAAATGGCTTCAAATCAGCTTTTCTTGCATTTTGTTCTTACTTGGATATAAAATTATCAGAGAACAATTTGATTGTCTGAAGTATCCTTTATTCTGTAGCCTCTTACCTCAATATAAAAAATGAATTTGAGGGTTGAATTGCTCTAAACGTGCAGCCATTTTGAGTTAAACCAGGATGTCCCACCTAATTAGAAAAGTATAACCACTAGCAGACATCGTGAAATGGAACAGCTGCTGAGGAGTCCTCTGCCTCACCAAGGTCCTTGGTGGTGTCATCATGTATGCTCTTGTTGTCTTCATTGATGTCTTTTCCTTTCATGGTTTCCATGATACCAGCTGACAACAAAACGAATGTCTTAATAACAAATTGGGTTGAAAAAAACTTTGCGATGTCCTTTTGAAGGATTTGCTTTCATCAGCCAATACATTCTACACAAAGCTGCCCAGCGTTCTTAAAACTAAACGACTTTGCATGCTGCATATTTACATATTTAGAGAAGACAGTAAGTTAAGACAGCAGTGGACTCTTCGTACCAAGCCAGAGTATTTCCCCTGATAATGTAAGTGTATTACAGCTGGGTGAAATGTCTTTTTTTCTTAGGGTGTTGTCATGTGAGAAGTAGAAGCAGCTGGTGTGTCATTTTTAGTCCCCTTTATCTCTGAGAAAGATCATCAGGTAGTTCCAGGGAACCTTATCGTTCTTACAAAGTCGAAGGGAGCCAGCAAAATGACCCAGTTCATGTGTATCATTTATTGTTCTCTTGGTTTCCAGCATTTACTCCCTTGTTAGTTTTTTCCTGAATAATTTTTAACTTTTCCATCTCAGTTCATATGGAACATTTCCATAGTAATTTTGATCATGTCTGTTTGGAGTGCTTATAGCTTTGTATTTTTATTTAATTTTGGGGGTTTTTTTGAGCTGCCTGTGCCAGAGATGCATTCAATATACAACATGTAATATATCACAGAGTTTTTCACCTGCAATAAAGGAAATGAGTGATCAGCAGCTTCACTGGAGCTAAACACTGAATTTTTATTGAGGCACATATGTATAAATAATTTTTTTAAGTACCACAAGTCTTTCTGTATAAAGGCCTATTTTTCACTCTTAGTGAAATAGCCAGACTGGAATCTGCTCATGAGCCAAGTCACACACTTTTATTTCTATTGTGAACAAGAAAGAGCTTACAAACAAAGATTTAGTTCTTTAGCTGAATAAATAGTTTCTTGGCAGCAATTATAAGGGGTGCAAAATGCCTATTATGCTTTGATTATAATTATAATTCTCACTGAATCATCAACTCCTATAGCAAAGCCTGGTATTTTTTAATAATGGGGAACTGAATTTTTAACCTTGAACAGTCATCCACCCTGGACTGCAGAAATGTATCAAGCATACAGCTAATAATGTAAATGAAGGTTTTTCTGTGTTGCTACTGTTATTACATAGTTTGCAGAAAAGAAATACGTCTATGAATGAGAAAGCTGCTTATAGCAAATACACAATTCAATATATCTCAGTGTTAACTTTGTTTCCAAATTATCCAGGGATGACATCTTAGGATTATTTTTTTTTTAGATTACCAGTTTTAGAAAATCTGTCGAATGATACGAGGATGGATAACTTTGGTTATCTCCAATTTATTAGTCTAATAAGTTGCACTCTATTCCTATTTCCTGACCAGAGGCAAATATCTCTTGGAATCAGAGCTCTCTGTACTAGAAATTCTCTTTTTGCCTGGTTTAAAATGTATTGGTTTCAGTAACTTTTGCCAGTGACTGTCTTGAAAGAACATTCAAGGAAAATAGACATGACAGGAGCAATAAGCCAGCAAAACTGTTCGACCAAATACTTGGAAATACAGTATTTTAAGGTATTCCCTTGGCTCTTTTTTAGCCACACCTCTACCTATTGGGCTCTTTCAGACTCAGACACCCAACTGAATGCAAGTCAGATCCGTCTGGCAGATCTGGTCCATTCCTGTGGGCACAGCAGCTTTCAATAACCCAAACAGTTGGGCAGACTTATGAGGAAATGGTCAAAGCTGCTACCTGGCTATCATTATGGCAAATATTAGTGCGTGTCCTTTGAAGGCAATGTTTTAAGTTCAGCAAGCTGGCATTCTTCAGCACACTTCTGTCAACTAACTCCTGCAGTGTTGTCACAAACTTACTGACAGCTTTTAGCGAACAACTGACTTCCGAAGCAGCTTGAAAAGTATCCAGGAAAGCTGGGAACCACAGGAAATGCATTAATTCTTTGTCTCTCTTTAAAAACAACATTGGATTGACATTAAAAACAACACTCTTCCTGGAGACACAGCATTAGACTGTGGCCTCAAGCCATGACCATCATTGGCTATGGAGCAGAGAAGCAGCAGCACGTGTAGACCTGGAAGCTGTGCTATTAAAGGAATCTGATCAGCTGAGCCAATACGTCTCTTCGAGATTCAGAGCAGAACATAGAGGAATGCTCTGTGCCAAATCACTCATTGCCTCACACCTACCCCATCTCACCAGACCTCTTTTAGGAAACAATAGCAACAGCAGTGCTACTACCCTTGCGTTTTTATACTTGGACACTGCACAGAGGCATGAAAGTCTTGCCCCAGTGCTTCTCAGAACTAACAGGGGGTTTGAAACAAGTCCCAGGAGATGGAAGGACTCTTTGCATTTCCCCTCTCTCCATCTCCCCTCTCACGCATACATACATATGTATGCGCAATCAGGCCTTTATTTAATGGGACTTGAATTTACAGCATATTAGAACAGTGTGTGGGTTGTACAGAAAGTGATAATACGGATTTAATTAGTGTGATCTTGCTTTCTGTGCTAAAACTGAGTATGTTTAAATTATTATTGTAGCATTTCTTCCCTATTTGCTTTGTATGTATCATAAATAATAATACAATGAGTTTTCAAAATGTCTTTTCTGGTGTCTATTAGGCTATGAAGCAAAATGGGAGTGCTCAGAGGAAGACTAACAATAACTTTATTGTTACGGTACATCTAATTCCAAACAAATATGAAAGCTAGATGACCTTACAAATTCTAATGCTTTCACCCATCCTGGAAATGGCAATGACTTTTGCATATGGCTGTTGTTTAACGATACAGAAAAGTACAAGCCAACTAATTGGAACAGAAATCCATTTAACTTTACCTAGTCAGCCACAAGTTAGGCATGTAATCGAGACTAGTTGTGCCAGCTCCTTAGGGAAAAGCTAATCTAACTCACCATCCACCTCTGCCCTAACTCAAAGGAAAGGGCAGGAACACACAGTCAGGACTAAAGAAATGTGGGAAGGCTCTTTTTCATGACAATATGGTTTTGAGTGAGGTTAAGCCAACTCTGAAGATCTCATCTGGTTGTTATATCTAGAGAAGCCCCGTGTTTCATTTTCAGCTGTATTTTTAATTTTTCCCCTCACAAGTTACTTGCATTTAACTCCCTGTAAATTAAGGCAAGACAGTTTCAGGCAGGTCATCTGAGGAGCCTGGCATTTATACAAATATCATTTAATTCTGCATTTCTCTGCAGATATGAAGAATCAAGCAGAAAGCAGGCAAGTCATGAAAAAGTAGAGGAAAAAAAGGAGATATTCTGAGAAGACTTGAAATTAGCAAAGTTATAATTAAATTAATCCCTTTGAACCAAAGAGATTTGTGCCCTTCAAATTTGCTCCAACGTATCTCTGGTTCCACATTGTGACATCAGGGAATTTCAGTGACCTGTGTTGCACCTAAAAGATAACAATTCTGAAAAAGTACGTGTGGACTCATTAAGACTCAGCACCATATTTTCTTTGCCTGGATAAAGCTAATCCAGGGGTACTGCAGGGTCACAGGGAAGGAAGAGAGGGTTCTTCTTAGGGATCCCACTAAGGTTAAGTTTGTCACTTAGGGAAGACGTTGCACTGTCATAAGAGACTGATTACTACAAATTGAAGAAGCTGATTAAAAATTTCCTAAAATTTTGGCATAAGCTTTTATACAAAATTACAATCCTGAAACTTAGAGCAAGGACTATTCAAAGATACAAGAGATAAAATTAAAGAAAACCCAAATTTAAAAGAAAAAAAGCACAAAGGTAACCTAGAGATTTTCTGTGACTTTGAAAAATAACAAGGGAGTCAGATGCTTTTTAGAAAATAGGTATCCAATATGAAAGAATTCTGTAGGAATGAGCTCAATGAACTTCCAGTGAAAATGGAATTGAGGAAGAATAAAGACAAACTGGATGCACGACACTGAAAGACATAAATATATATACCATTTATTTAGTTATATAAAATACAAGGCATATATCAGTGTTCACCTAAAAGCACTGTGTAGAGAAACTATGGGGAAAAAAATCACTCATTTTCTTTATCTTCATGAAAAATTTTGGAGGCATATATTAGACATATTTCATTCAGTTATGTGAGGATACAAACTGCTGGGAGATTAAGCTAAATCTAAATTTTTAAAAACCTCATTTTTGCAGGTCTTTTATCTGAAACTAGGAAATTTGATTCTCGGTAAGTCATAGCAATAACTATTGACATAGCACTTCCCCAGAAATTCACTATCTCCTGATCAAACCAGGCTGACAAAGCCAATGCTCATTTCACAGGACCCTCCACCAGATGTTGGAAGTTGATGTTACTTCCAGCTGCACACAGGATGGAGAGTAGTGCCAAGGAGTAGCATCTCACACTCCTGCCACAGTCCACAGCCCGAGTTCAGGGCATGACATGAGCAGGCATGATGGCAATGTCGTGGGGAACAGCCAGTTTGCAGGGGGCTTACTGCTGAGTAACTCTGACTGCGGGACAACTCTTCTTCTGGAGTCACTAATTTGCGGAAATGAATTGGAAAAAATTAGCTTTTGTAGCTGCTGTCAAAGAAGGGCTTGACTTCAACATCCCAGCACCATCACCCAAGCACTTTTGCATTTTTAGATACTGTCTTTTGTTATTCATGGCACAGGAGCACTCTCTGGGCAGTTGCCCAAGCCAGGGCTTATTCTACAGAGTGGGAAAAATGAGATAGGAAACCATGTATTTGAACCATGTATTTGTACAGAAATGTGTAGGACTTGGACCTACTCCCCATAGTCTTACACAGGACAAATTTCCTAAGGGGCAAACTGTTGTGTCCTGTGACGAAGGAAAAAAAAAATAAATGTGTAAATGTACTGGGATTGTAGGATTAGTTTTACACGGATGTCTTCATCTCTTTTTGCCTTTTTGCATCAGGACTATCAAGCCCCTAAAAGGCATTTTCAAGACACTGTATGCAGATTAATACAATGGCAGACTACAAATATAGGTGCTCAATTAATACTGAGAGAGGCTCAATCTTTAGAGAACTAAGTACAGTTCAGAAGATGGGGTTTTCATATTGTATATATGTTTGATCAACTGTGTTACTCAATATTCTAGTTAGTGTGGTGTCTAGTGCATTGTGGAAGAAACTTCATATTGTAATGCAGATAAATGCATGAAAATACATTTGTTCTCATATTAAAATTTTCATTATTGGTTTAAAATCAGGACTCTGATAGTCTGAAGTTTCTGTTCGTTTGCTTAGGCCCTGAATTCAGATGGCATTGATGAAGATTTTTCTAATGTGCCTCTAACAGTGCTAGCGGTTCTCCCTTAATCTCTCTTTCCACCTCCTTGACCAGAGAACCATTTCTCCTTTGCTTCTTGAGTCTTCACTCTGTGCCTTGTTCCTTTTTTCCCTAGTAATTAGCTTTGAACCTACCTCCCTCAGGATGTTCATCTGATGTTCTTAACAAATAAAGTCTAGCATTCTGTGAAACTCACATGCCTTTGGGTTTCACCACAGCCTCAGATCGTGGTCAAAGATTTTCTTAGATTCATTAACCTTTTTACAGGGACTTGGTCCCTTCATAAAAACCCAAACTACTGCTTACTTTCATTATCAAGGACCACAGGAACCCAATGGCTTCGTGACATTTTCATAGAAAACAGTTTATATCACTAGTTTCTAAATTCAAGCAATCTACAAGCCTTGTAGGAAATTCTGGGGACGTGCATACATGCAAATGATATACAGAAAAACTTTCTGGCTACATATAATACACTTACATTTGTCTTGTTTTAGCCTGAGGTCTAGTTTTATCTGTAGTGTTTGTACAAGTTTTAGCTTACCTTTAGCAATTTTGCTTAAAGCTATCTCTCCTACAGTTCAAATGCTGTCACATGGTTTCATTTTATCTGCTATGTGCATGCATTTTGCCATTTTTGGAGTATCTTTCACAATCAGATATTCCAATAAGTACAGTATAACTTATGTCTGACTCATTAACCATGCAGTCATTTCAGTTTCACCTGCTTTTGCTCTTAGGTTTTATCAAAATGGTAAAGCTGAGCAAATAATTTACATCAAACATTTTATCTTCCTTTTCCTCCTGGGAAATCTATGACCAGACTGCACTTATTTCTCAATTATTAATTATTTATATTTTTCCAACACTGACTAATTCATTCCTTACTATATGGATTAATTACAGATATCCTAAAGAGAAAATAATTTCCTTCACTCTATGATTAGTCAGTGAGGCCAGGTCACCTTGTTTCAGATCCCTGGGCCACACCACACACAGATATTCTTTACTTAGAAAAATGAAAATGCTAGTGCCAGTGAAGTGGACAACCCTTGAATGTTTACAGGAAATCACACATCTGTGTCATTTTTATTCACATTTATTTTGTCAGGTTACGAAGATGCTGCAATGCAGCAGGGAAGCGAGGCCTTGTTTAGTACATTGGTGTACGAGGCTATTTTGAGCACCTACAGAAAGTCTGAGTGATACAAAATTCAAGATCTGACATCTCCCAAGTGTGAGTTTCAGATGTCTGCCCTTCCTCAAGAAAGACCAGTGAAATCAAGGTCAAACTATGGGTGCTTGTTCAGGCAACACCAGGCTGAAACCAGAGAATATCTGCCTTCGGAAAAGATCAACATCTGCCTCTGCTGTCCTCAGACAAGACCACCAGTGGCATTAATTCACCTCACTCTCCTCTACTGACTTCCCAGGAGAAGGGTAGCAATGCCTCCTCACTGGTTCCCCCAAAGGCAGCACATTAGGAAATCTGCTCTGGTCTACTCGTGATGAGCAAGTCAGAAACAAGCTTGAATATTTGTAAACCCAGCCAGATCTCCCTCTTGACAACTGCAGAGAGGACTTTGGGGTGCCCCTCCAAAAGCACTGCTCTGAATACCCCTTTGGTGGGGGACAGTCTGCTAATCGTAGATGAAGCTTCTCTCAGCTTCCTGTTTTCACAGAGAGCAAGCGATGTTTACCTTCTAAAGAAAAAAAAATAAATCTGTGTATGTATTGTGAGGAGTAGTTTAGTGAGTTCTAAGACAATTATTCAAAAGGAAAATAAATCTGGTAATAGCACAAACACCTACAAGGTGGTGGAGCTTATCTTGCAAGTGGCTGAATCTCTAGTTGTCCAAAATCTGCAGGCAAATACGTAACAAACACAAATATTTTAAAGGTGTTTAAAAGCACTGAGCTCTTTTCAGAACTGAACTTCTTTACCTAGGCCCATTCTCTGGGCCTGGTATCTTTTTTACTCACTCTTCAGGCAGCAGACCCCTCTGTTTGGAGTTAGGGTGACATCGGACCTGTCATTGGCATAGAAACCATCTGAAATCTCCTGACAGGGCACTCGTCTGCCTCTCAGAGTGGATTTACACTGCTCAGTTAATGAGCTAGTAACATTTCAAGGCCTATGGAAAAAAGAAGGTGAAGGTAGAACTATGGTCCTTGTCAAGCACAGGTGCAGGAACTGACTTTCTTTCCTTTCTCAGGTTAGCCTTGAAAAAAACATGGTTCTTCAACACTCACCCTCAGTTTCCGTGGCTTTAAGGCCTGGATGTGGCCTGACATGGGCAGATTCATGCTGGGAAGGGTCTTCATTGACAAGGGTCCTTATATTATAACTGCCATGTCTTAAGAAGGTAGCACATGATCCTGCCACCAGCCTCTTAAGTATGTAGTCATAGTCACTATAATATAAAACTGATGTCCCTGATGGAGCTGTGCCTTCACACCCCTGCTGTCTCTGGTAGTGATTCTGAATGGGTATTTCTATTGAACTGTTGCATGGGCTTGGCTCGCTGAACTTGGTAAAACTGTAAGAGAAATTAATGCATCTGGGTCTGTGATCTGCATCTAGAACTGGATTCTCCTTCAGGTGCCATTCCAGCAGATAGGAGGAAATTATATTATCTACTTGATACATTTATTCTAGGAAAATGTTTTGAGTGGAAACAATCAGCGAGAGATTTGTCTTCCTTATTCAGGAGTTATGTATTCTCTGTTCTCTGCAGAACATGGTAATATTGTGGGGTGATTTCCTCACTGTCAGCTTATAAAAATACCATGCTCATTTGTTGTAGTTGGAGTGGTTCTGCTGGGAACCCTTCCAAAGCAGTCAAATACCTACATGGACTGACTTGGCTGACTGGCTTACTACATGCACTCTAAATATGGCAGGGTGAGACGTATTAGAACATACCAGCCTAGTCACCATCTCCCTGCTCTTGTACTCTTCATAGTAAAATCAATGCACATTGTGCTCTCAGGCTGGGGCTATTTTTAGGTGTTATTTTTCCACTCAGTCTGCAGCTGTTTTCAGTCACAAGCTTCTTTAACTAAAACAAATACACAGTCCTTGGCAAAGAAGGGGTTGTAAAGAGGACAGACGTGTGCACATGAATCTTGTGCCCGCCTCACAGAGTTTTATGTAGGGAGGGTCAGAGGGGAGTAAAGAGGACCCTGATGTCCTGGGAAGGCAGGGCAGACAGTCACCATCGTGATTAGCCCTACCTTCAGCCCTCCTCCAGAATGACCCAGGAAGGGCAGGCTTCTCAGGGCAGAAGAATGTGGGAGGAGGAGAGCTGGAAGGCTCCCAGACTCAGTATTATCTGCAGCACCTCCCTGAGAGATACATACAGAGGCAGTCTTTGCTGAGCCTTTTGCCTTTAGTATGCAAAAGCTCCTTTAAGCAGAATATGTAATCCCATCAGCCCTACTGAGCTGTTGTCATTTCCTCCTTCCCTCTCCACTTGGGGAATGGAGAGAATGGAAAGAATGGGAAGAGTTACCACATGGGATGCCTTAGAAACAGTTGGTCTCTGAGCAGGAGCTCCGACTTTTGGAGTATTTCTAAACTCTGCAAAGCATGAGGGCTGAGCTTCCCTTCAGTTACAGAAAGGAAGCTCTGCTTTATTCTTTCTTCCCCACTGCTCCCACTTGGCCCCAAGGCAGCAGTCGAAATCCAGGAAGTCAGAGTTGCAGCTCTCTGTCTTCAGTGTGGGAATGGTTTAGTTGAACTTCCTGTTAATTGAGAGCAGGAGAGAGCAGATTATTCCAACTATGTCATGTTTGGTAAACTGAGGTTAATGTCATATTAGGATACGTTTGAAGTCAAAAGGCCGTAACAGTAGCTAGCCAACTGCTTTTAGTGGTGTTTGTCAGGCTCAAGAGATGGAGAGAAGTGAAATGGAGTAATCATATTGTCTGAAACCACTTCCATCCATCACACTTGACATCTTCACTGTCTACTGTGTAAACAGATTGGTACTGAGAAGACATAGGTCTTGAGATGTTTCTTAACCCTTACTGCTGCATACAAGCCATGCACACTGAGAAGCCGCACCCTCTTTCAGAAGTTTCTCATGTTATAAAATACCTCTGTTGTGCTGGTGAACATGAGGAGACGGGCAGGTAATATCTTAATTTCTTCATCATCCCATTCAATTAATCTCAGAATGGCACTGAAATAATGGGAATACTTCAGCAGATAGTACGTGCTATACTTGATAGCAAATATTGGAAGGATTGGAAGCTCACATTATAAATTCCTGGTTGACCTCCTTAAACCAGCACAAGACATATTTCTGACATGGAATAAGGATCAGAGTGTCTTGCAGACATCACACTATTTTAAAAGCTTTTTTCTGTGATACAAGCCCTTCACTGTGAGACTCATGCAAGTAAAACAAGTATAATTTTAGCTTTCTTTGTTTTCACTAAGCAGTGCACTTACTAGTGTCACTACATAAAAAGCTAGCTAGCTATCGTGATAATTAAAAAAAGCTGCATCATGAGAGTCATTTATGCTGGTCTTTTGACTCGCATTGTTGAAAAATCAGCTTTTGGTAGGGTTCACTGTTTCGTTGTTTAATATGGAAACTTTCTCACACTGTTCTCAGGCTGTCCATTAGGAGAAGTGCTGCCATCCTCCATGTGGACTGCCTAAACCACAGGTGTGAAGTGTCTCATTGTGGTATACTATCAAGTTCTTCACTAGGTTTTGTATGAAAAGCAAACAAAGACACTTCTTCATGAAATCAGAAGTGCCCAGATTATATTTCACGTGTGAGTTTCCTTGTTTTTATTAAAATCAAGTTTGCTCATTTGCCATTTTCAAGCTAGTTTGAAATGAGGATCACCTTGTATCCTAGGAAACACAGGGAGAATTTGATATGTGATCACATTTTTATCCATGTTATGAAAAAAGCAGATGGTAATTAGGTGCATTATTCATAGGAAAGCTTGTTGAGCGCAGTGTCTGTATGGTTCCAGCTCCGATTAGAACTTGTTTGGAAGAACTACTTAATACCTTTCAATTGCCCCTCATTAAGTGTAATCATTACTCTTCTGTGGCCCCAATGTGCTTTAATTTGTGCAAAACAGCACACACAGTATTATTCAGAAAAAAAACAGTGAAATTTCTGGGGTCCCTTTCATTCTGCTTGACATCAGTGTGACCTTTCTGTCCATCTGAATTCATTATTATTTATTGCAGCTGGGAATGTGCCTTGGAAGAGACAACTTGGCAGAGGGAGAGGTGCAGAGCTGTCATGTTTCAGGGACAGCACCTGAGACCGATTCACCCACTTGGTAGCGCAAAGGATGCTGAGAGCACACTTAGAGGCTGGGCCAGCTTGCCTAAGAAGAGCAGGTGTCAGGATTCCTGTATCTCCAAGCCTTCCACCACAGTGACAGAGCAGAAAAGGCAGAGCCATGCTGCTACAACAACAACAACAAAGTGTCGGCACCAGGATTTATGTTACTTCAATGTTACCTACATCTTTGTCTATTTAGGCAAGTCCTAAATCATGCCCGGCAGGGCAATCAGAGTTTGCCAGATAGTCGGTTGGCTAGCCAGGAATTTCCAGCTCCCCTCTAGGGACACTTACCCCCTGATATAGGAGTCCAAGTCAGGACAGCTTCTTGTGACTCAGAGTGTCCCGGACAGTAAAATCCTTTTGCAGAGGCTATAATAATGACATCCCCCATTTCTGAGCCTCACTTTCTCATAGAGTGGTCAGTCCTTTCATTACTAGTATAAGAAACGTGTTCACCAAAGCTAGTGAAAAGGCAGACACTAATACCTGTGCCTTTTGCTGAGAGAGAGCCCCAGTGCCTCTTTAAACAACACATTTGCTGCTCACCTTACAGCAGGATCCTTTATAGCCCACATCCAACCAACACATTGCCCAGTAAACAACACTTGCTGTCTGCCTTCTAGTTTGCAATCTCCTACTCCCAAGAAACGCAGCTGGAAAGCTAAATGTAGCGGTTCCCCCTTCCACCTTTGACATTTTCTTGACTTGTTCACAATTAAGCTTTCCATATGGATAGGACACATAGCCAGGCAGTGCTGGTTTCCCTTAATTTCTGCAGGAAAGACAGTGGCTGTGCTTGTACTGCCACATCTCTGCAGCATTCAGCTGAGGTACTGCTGTCTCAAGAAGCTGACAGGCCTTTGAAGCAAATCAAGTTGACACAATCCCATGACATCACACTAAGGATGTCCAGCTCTCTGTTGGTAGCTCTGCTAAAAGCTCACTATAGTCCTCTCCTTCTCTTGCTTTGTTTTTTTTCAAATGTCACAAAATGTAGTAATGGACTTTTTGTCCTTGCACTGAGCATTCACTGTCCCCTGATGATATTAGCGATCCCATAGGAATGAGCTGATGTGCCATCAGCTAATACAACACACCACCTCACATCTCTTTGGGGGTGCAGACTCTTCCCACACCTTTTTCCAAAACACGGATCCAATATTCAGTTCTTGTTTCTCAGAAGTCTTCACTCCATAAGCTGTCCTCCTCAACTTAAATTCACATGTTTCTACCTGTATGACTTTGCCACTCAGAAGGTAGAAACATATACAAGCACATGTGGTGAGCTGAGCAACAGAACTGAGTTGTAGCAGAGCAACTGGATGGGACACCCACTTCAAAGCTTGACTGTCATTTAAAAACATCCATTCTGGAGACCTTGGAGCAACCACATGGCTACACATATTCTTACAGAAGTACAAGGTCCATCTGCAGCACAGTATTTCCAGTGAGCCATACTGTCCTGCCTAAGGAATTACCCAAAACTGGATGACTGGCAAGTAGGACCCACCACACACAAGTGTCCTTGTTTCTCACTGAAAAAATCTTGTCAGCCTAGCCCAGTCTTGCACTTGGGCTTCCTCCAGAGACTTCTCTGTAAAAGAAACCCTAGAAGTCCTCACAGATGGCACTCAGACTTGAAGATCTCCATATGGAAAATATTTTTGGAAAGACAAATAACTGTAACTAGATCAGACAAGGAGATTTTTTTTCATACTGCCCCTGAAAATAAAGAGGGGTAAGGCTATTGTTTCTCTGCTTAGGCTACACAGAGGCTTCTGCAACCTTCCACAGCATGCTGAAGTGGGCAAATAAGGATATTCAAGTGCATATTACCACTTGTACCATGTGAGAAAGAGTGTCTGTGCACATGTTTAAGAGAGAGGCCATTTAATCCTACCAATACTGTAGATGTTCATTTTATTTATGTTGTGGTTAGGACATTAGCAGCTTCTACTATGTCTCTGTATTTGATTCTAAAGAAATTAATTTCATAGTTTTCCTTAATGACAAACTACTGCTCATAACGTCTTCTCTCACCTTTGCAGCAGACAACACACTTAGACACTTAGTGCCAACTGTGTCCTGCAGAAATAGATTGCTTTCAAGTAGCCATCAATAAACAGATGCAAGGGGCTAAATAAACCTGGTAAAATACACACTTGACTAAACAATGTATCAACACATTTTAGAATTTTTTTATTTTTTTTTTTTTAGCTTTTTTTTGCATTTGAAATGTTTGCCAAGTTGCTGACTGATGCAGTAATAAGATGGTCCTTAAAGATGCAGCATAGACATCTTCAGCACTGGTCTCCCAGAAGCAAAGCAACACAAACCTACCAGAGAATCAACATAATTCAAAGTTTCTGCTTTGCTAATCATTAAATCCAAGAAAAATTTGCCGTTTATGTTCTTCACTTAGAAATCCTTGTGCCTTGAGTAGGCTACCATTTAAAGTCTCACCATGATTTCCAGTATAGATTTCTATCATTCATTTTTGGGCTTCTGCCATCAGAAAAATTGCTCTCCTCTCCAATAGCTGAGCTCAGGAATGACCTTAAGGCTTGTGACAAGATTTTTTTTGGCTCACCTTCTGGTGCCTCTGGTAACGAGATATCTGTACTGCAGTGACCTACCAGACAGCTAAAGGCACACGTCTCTAAGGACGACATTTCTGTCAGTGTTGTCAATCCCATTCCACAGGAGACCTCAGATGAACCACAGGAAGGAGTTCATTGTGTTCTCCTGTGGCTTCCACGTAGCTCTGAATTGGCAGCTCAATAGAAACACAAGGGAAATAAATGGTCCTCCCTCCCTCCCGCCCCCCCCCCCCCCCCCCCCCCCCCCCCCCCCTCCCCCCCTCCCTCCTCTCCTCCCC
>WUAM01000287.1:44607512-44623334 GCA_024336885.1 Actenoides hombroni
TCTTTCTTTCTTTCTTTCTTTCTTTCTTTCTTTCTTTCTTTCTTTCTTTCTTTCTTTCTTTCTTTCTTTCTTTCTCTGCAATTAAATATTGTCTATGTACATGTGGTCTTTAAAATGCTTGTGAAAATGAAGTCTTTGATTAACAGAGAAAGCAGAAACTCTGAGCCCTTTTTTTTTCCTTCTGTAATTCTTCATTTGTCTCCCATACTTTATTTAAAATTCAGGATTCTTCCATTTGACACATTTCATGGTATTTTTCCCATTATTTACTCACTTCAGTGAAATTTAACCTTTTTTACCAAAGTGCTATCTTTGACCTTAAATCTATTGAATCCTATTTTTATCACATACTCAATTTCCATGTTTTCAGTCTCACAAGCACAGTTCTCTCAAGCAGTTTGTAACATGTGCAGATTATTCCATTCCTCCATTCACCCTCCATTACAGAAGGACTTACTCAAGCATATAGATTTTCTTTCTTTCTTCATATATTGAATAGGAATCAATTTCTGAAGTCTTCCTGTTTCATGTTCACCACTTCAACTTTCGCAGTATTGCACACAACTCTTTACAGCTTATAGCCGTTTAAACTTCAATGTATCCATTACCAATGGGTTGGGGATTTTTTTGCTATTAAAACATGCTATTTCCATCGGAAGACTTAAAATTTATGCTTTAGGCTTTGTACACATACCTACTTCTCCATATACAGACTTTTTCCTCAATTTATTTCTTCCTTTTATTTTAAAAGCTGTTCAGTATTTTTTTTGCTAGAAAAATAGATCATAGGAATCCTAGAAAAATAATAAGTTGAATTAGATCTCAGAAGGTCATCTTTTCCAGCCCCCAGCTCAAAACAGGGCTATCTTCACAGTTACATCAATTGTGCAAGGTGTCATCCAACTGAGCTTTGAAAACCCTCCTGTGTAGAGGTTTCAGAGTGTTTCTCAGCAACCCTGTGCTGAACCCATGTCACTGTGAAGAATTATGTTCTGTTGGAATACCTCTAATTTATTTTTCATAAAAATTTATTTGCTATTCATAGTGGAGGTGAGTGAATCACTTTATCAGGATTATCCTCTGCATATCCAGAAACTTCTCACGTTGAAATCTTGAGAATAAGTTACAGTGATGTCTGGGCATCGGTACAGATGTAGAGAAAGACTTTTGAGCTAGTGTATCACTTGCTGCTGCATACTGACCTACTAAAAGTTCCAAGGGTTTGCTGGGAGCAGTATCTGGTGTTCACATTATTTTAATATTTGGTTGGGTTTTTTTTTTAATACTTTTCTGACTTTGATAGACTTAAAATTGCATGAAGTGATTTTAGTCTTATCATGAACAACACCTGCTCTTCATCTGCTCCTGCAACTCAGACTTTATCCTGTAAAAATTAACGGACAGCTTTAAATGATTTGACTCTATTTTGGAGATGCTATGTTTCATGCATAGGATGCTGTTCCTTGTTCCTGAAGAACAAGCTTGGATCACATCCATTTCATTGTCATCATTGGTCAGCAGCCAGAGAGAGAAAGGAGGTGTTGTCTGTTTCTGGGTTTGGGTATATTACAGACAATAAAACATCTGCCAAAACTCTGACAGTGGGCATTCTGCTCTGCAAACAAGAGCAAAATTTCATCAGGAGAAGCATTTTTATGTAAGTGAATTTAACAACTGTCAAATTTCTGATGTGGCACACACAAAGCCTGTGCTATTATTAGGTTAGTTTTCCTGGATGTTAATGTGTAGATATTAATGTCAGCGCGCAGATGAAGACGTGATATGAATGAATGATGTCTGAATGATAGAGGGATACCATTTGGACATGAATCAAGATTGATCAAAGAGACAGTAAATTTTTCTTAAAGGAATCCAAAAGGGAAAAATGCTGCATCTCACCACCCACTCTCATGCTAAACAGTCTCCCAAGAGGGTTGTAAAAGATGAAAACATCGATGTAGAGCAGTGTGAATGAGTTATTGAGGCAAAGACCTCAGGCTTCTCCCCTTCCTGTATTACCTGCAAACTTGATACTCAAAGCTGAAATTTGTCAGTTTTGCCCTTAATTTTCTATTGGAAGTGATAGATACTGAATTCAATGGTAGTTACTCTTAAGAATGTAATTTTTTAAATGTTTGCTATTTTAATTTTTACATGTATTACTATTCTTTTGGATTTGTTTTTTTTAAGTAGATAACTCATTATCTACATAATCTAGCTATCTCATTAAGTAGATAACTCAAATAATACATTATTTAGATGAGATTATGATTGCTTCTGCAGTTGCTATCTCCTTGACTGTGACTAAAATGTCAATTTTACTTTTTGCAACAGGACAAAGTAGTTGGTGCTATTTTTGCTGTCTTTGTAACGAACAAGTGACAAAAAAGTGAGACTACCCTGGAAGAGGTCATCACTCTTCTTGTTGGCAGGACAGTTGTTTCACTTATATTTCTTTGCAGAAAGGGATTGTGGCCGAGCAAATGCCACCTCAGGCTACTATAGAATACTAGCCAATAGAAATGGAGCTCTGAGTCACAGGATTTTCTTTACTATTTTTATATAGGAGATGGCACAACAAGCTTTCAACTAACAGACCTTTTATTGCTAGCACTGTTTTAGGCTTGTTTCTCTCTTTGAAAATTACTATCTCTGCCCCACTCATGGATGGATTCTGCTCTTCGCAAAAATTCACCTCCAGAAATCCAGACAAATTGGCAGATCAGAATTCATCTTTCGGGCTGCAGCACTGAAACACACTAACTCTAGAAATGAAAATGAATACATAATGTTTCTCAGATATCTGCAATCCTGAAAATACCATTAAGGATTAACTCACTTCAGTGAAAGTAATTTCATAGCTAATATTTTGCTCAGTTCTATTACTGTATAAGATTTAAACATATATTAAGTTACTGTAGAAATTGCCATTCATTTATACTAAAGAAATAGCATTTCCTTAAAGTTTTAGAGATTATAAGAAGATTTTATTTTTCTTACAAGAGAAAAAATGAAGCTTGGTAGAAGTTTGATATTAATATATACATGTTTAACTCAAGTTAAAAATTTTTACATATACCCAAGTCAATAAACTGATAACGCGTCTCAAAATTTCTGGAAAGACTTATATTGTTATCTTAGAATATTATTATTTGATTGAAACAGTGAGTTTACGCAGAAGTACATGTTAGATTTTTAAATTTTTATCCTATAACTTAAGGATAGATACAGACACACTCAGGTAAGTAAATATAAATGAACTTTTAAAGTAGATTGTTAGACCACATTTTTTAGTATCATAAAGGAGACAACTATCCTACTATGAAAGTCTTGTGCTTATGAAATACTGTTATTGATTGGTGGTTCATTAGCTTAGTTTTTTAAACTTATGAAAGAAATATATGTTTGCATAGGAAAATAAATGGTATAAAGATTCTTATTTTAAATCATTGGTCTGTGAATTTAAAGTAGATTAGCTAAACAATTCATTCCTGAATAGAGGCTCTCAAGAAGAAGAGGTTCAAATTTTGTCCATGCTAAGTGACTTCAGATGTAAATAAACCTGAAGGCCATTTTAATTATTAGTGGAAGTTCAAGCAAGATTTTAATGCGGTTTAAAGATTAAGTAATATTATTTTTCCACGTAGCAGAAGTGTTTGAGTGTTTGGTTTCCTGTAGTTTGTTAAAAACTTACCGGGACTATGTGATTGCAACTTTAAAAAAAAAAAAGAAAAAAGAAAAAAAAAAAAAAAAAAGAAAAAAAAAGAAGTTAAAAATCCAGCCTCAGAATGGCAGTGTTTTACCTCACAATTTGCTCATACTGTGACCATTTATATACTGCCAGGTGCAGTATCAGATTTCACAGTTGTAGCTGTATGATGCCATACTAGGAGTTGACCTTTTTTATGGTTGAACATGAATTGCCTGTAAAATGACAACAAATGTTGTTAGTCTGAGCCAAGAGTCAGAGTTCTTCTCTTTGAATTCAGTCATGGAAAATTTATGCTGCATTGCATCTTTATATGCCTTTAGAAATGAATCACCAAAAATTTCTGGGAAAGCATCAGGATAAAACTGACTTAATTATTTCCCAAAACCATTGTAAAGTAGACAGTAAGAGCTCCCTCTAGCATGGACCTGATGCTGTTAAATCCAGCAAAAGGTTCTGGAGCCTTATACATGCCAGCTGACTTAGTAACACTACCCATTGTCAAAAAGGTGACAGCTCCCAACAGACCTCTTGCTTGTGATGAGTCCTTGGCTAATGTTTAATTTTCTGAATAGGGAGTATATCTGTGAAGCTTGCTGCTCCCATAATGGAAACTTTTTCATTTCTTCTTTAAACGCATTTTACTGTTCACAGCCATTTTTTTTTCACAAGTCCACAAAGTATTCTGCCTCAGTTCCTCCTTTCCCTGTTTAATTTTTTTTATCCACCTCTCTTTCAACATTTGTGCTGCCAGTCAGAGTGAGTTGTGCTGCTTTCGGTCGTACCTTTTCCATACCATGGAGAGGCACAGTGTGGTGACATCTGAACTGATGCCAACCAAGGGGCTATGACGCAATACAGCTCTAGCAGGAGGCTACCAGTAGGTGCACCTTTGTGCTGGTGTGATTATATTACTTCTGGTTTGAGGTTTCACAGTTTGGACTTCCCCACGCTGTGCTCAACTAAAGATGTACTCTTCATTTTATCCTTTTATAAACTTACCGTGACTTTTTTTCACTAATGGACTGCCCTATTTTGTCCAGAAGTAAAGAGGGATATTATAGTATGCTACACTGGCCAAAGTACACTTTTGCAGGGATTCTTTGTTCAGGCTTTGTTTCCTACTTAAACTCTGCCCTCAGTAAGGTCAAACATTCTATAAAGAGCTCAAAATTGATGTGGCAAAATGATTGGCTTTTCAGCTGTACTCCTGAGCTTCTAAATCATGGTTAAATCAATTATCTTTTAATGAATTTTGATCACTGATTTATGAAGGTTTCAAATGCTGAAGTTAATATATACCTTTGTATGTCTCATCCCTTGAAAAGAAACATTTTTTTTCACTTTCTGAAGTGTCGTCTTTCATTCAGACAGAAGATAAATCTGTTATTGGGTTTTCCAAAACTTAATAATTCATTACATTTTTGGGTCCTACATGGCAATATTAAACACAGCAACTCATAACTTAAGAAGATTATTACAGTTTCCGAGATAAAACAGGTTAATTAATTCCCTGAGGGGACTAATGAGGCTCTGCTTTTGGTATAATCATGTTAGTTTCTTGACTGTGTAAAAAAGATACTAGCAATTGGACAAATGCAGTAATAGGTCCTCTCAGAAAGCTGTATGATTCTGTAAAACACTAAATTTGTTAATTATCTGGTTAATTTTATTCTGGCAGTCTGTGTTCACAAAGTAACAAAGTTAGTTTATCTGGGTGAATTGGATTTTGTTCATATCAGTACTGACTCCTGTTCAAAAGAATCTGTTGACACTGCTTAGTGACAAAGGAATTAATATTGCATCTCTGTGGAAGCTTTGGATCAATCCCTTTGTGTCCATGGACTATTGAGTTATCTCGCTTTTTCTGACGAACTAATTGAAGCCATAGAGAAATTTATTAGTTCACACTGACAGGCCTAAGAAAATGTATTCTGATTGTGTTTACCTTAGTTTCAGTGCCATTTTGCAAAGGTAATTGTTATTTAGTAGTATTATCTGAAAGTCCTGCAACATTTAAGTCTTTATAACAATAACAATATGTATAAAAATCAGACAAATTTTACATTTCTTTTCACAAGAACTAAATCTTGCAGAATAACCAGGTCAAGGCTGGGGATACATCTAGTAAGTATTATTCAGACTGACTAGTTATTTAGGTGCCTTGAGTATTTTGATGAAGAACTGAATTTGAAGAAGCCCTTAGTATTTTAAGTCTCTGAAAAGCATTTGACTAATATTGAGTAATATCCTAGTTTTCATTTACTCACACAGCATAATATAAAGAAATAAAACATCTACCTTAAAACCAATGCTGTAGCACAACTCATTTCCTAAAGAGTCAGCTTGTACTAAATAACACACCATTAACATCAAAATGAAATATATTCTGACCAGAACCCATCTTCTACCCTGTAGTGAACAGATGTTCACAAATTAATTTTGCTTATAAGATACTCCTTAAAAGCAGGATGATATTTTAGGATTTTAAATGAAGACAGAATTGCTGTCTAGGTTATGTTTTGTTACCCCTGTAGCCTCAGACTCTTGCTTCTGATGGCATTTTTCAAACTGCAAATACCCCTTTTAGTACTATTGCAGATGCTGCTTCAATTTACATGGCAACAGATGGAAATACAATATTTCAAGAAGTCCTCCAGTCTTTAGAAAGAAAGGGGTATTTTAATCCAAACAACTGTAATCCTGAATAAAGCAAACAAATTTATATTAGAAAAAAATATATCTCAAAACCCCAACAAAAACCAACATAACATTTGTGTCTTAAAACTTGATATAACACAGCCTTTCTTCATCATATGTTAAAGAAGAATGAAAACAGACTCCTTTCGGGTCCTCTGATTCATCACCTCACAAAATACATCACTTAATATCACAAGGTTTTCTAATAGTGATTAAGTATTTATAAGCATCCTGCTGATATTAAAAGCACCCTCATATTCTCTTTCTACAGGCACTTTCGTTGCAGAAATAAGAATATTTCATAGGCTTATTATCTTCTTCTGATTTTTTCCGACTGTAATTACACAAGGTAAGATTTTGTTTCTTCTTTTTGTTTTGTTTAGTAAAAGACCCACTTGTTCCTAACTGGATTTATTAGTTTGAAAATCAAGTTGTTGTACAAGCTGAATTATAAGTAGAAATTCAGGGAAATTTCTGGGAAGATAGTGTGAAAGCCTAAAAAAAATAGTATCCTAGTGTTGTGGGGAGATAGAAAATGAAATGATTCCTAAGCAAATCTCAACAGACAGAACCATGCAAAAGGTCCCTGTCCATGCTTGCAAAACCCCCAGTTAATATACTCAGAAGAAAGCTGAAGAAAACCAATGTACTTCTTTCTAAGGCAATTGCTTTGCACATTTTACAAGGAAAGACTCTGAAAGAGTTGAGTCTGGGTTCCCACTCCAGGTGGAGATAGAGCTTTACCTCTGATTGCAGTGCAGTGTACACTCTGGAAGTGTCATCTTAAAAGTAAAAAGTCTTAGGATCAACTGCTCTGTGAATCTGAGGCCTTTCAAATCCCCCTGTTTTCCTTTTTCTCATTGTTGTGACCCATGACTTTCTCCTTCAGTATGAAATCCATTTTTGTTAAAGTTTGTTTCCTTTGCATCACCAAACATAGAAGAATGTTTGTTTCCTTTTCTTAATATGAAGGATGATGACATAGTCTAATAAATGTGCTCATATAAAACCATAAAATGGTTTGATGTGGAAGGGACATTAGAAGTTATCTTGTTTCAACCCCCCTGCCATAGGCAGGGACACCTTACACTAGACAGATTGCTCAAAGCCCTATCCAACGTGGCCTTGAACAGTTCCAGGGAGGGGGCATCCACAACTTCCCTGGGCAACCTATTCCAGTGCCTCACCACCCTCACAGTAAAGAATTTCTTCCTTATATCTAATAAAAATCTACCCTCTCAGTTTGAAACTGTTAACCCTTGTCCTTCACTACACTCGCAGATAGAGTCCCTCCCCATCTTTTCTGCAGGCACCCTTTAAGTACTCGAAGGCCACAGAAAGGTCTCCCTGGAGCCTTCTCTTCTCCAGGTTGATCAACCCCAAGCCTGTCCTCATAGGAGTGTTGCTCCACCTGATTATCATTCCCCTCGTCCTCCTCTGGACCTGCTTGAAAAGTTCCATGTCTTTCTTATGCTGATGGCCTCAGAGCTGAACACAGACCTCTAGGTAGGGGGTCTCACAAGAGTGGAGGGGGGGAATCACCTCCCTCACTGATGGCCACATGTCTGATGCAACCCAGGCTGTGAATGGCTTTCAGGACTGTGAGTGCCCTTTGCCAGCTCATGTCCAGCTTTTCACCCATCAGTATCCTCAAGTCCTTCTCTGTGGGACTGCTTTCAATTCATCATCCCTCAGCTACCGGCAGCTGCCCTGCCCGGGTGCAGGACCTTGCACTTGGCCTTGTTGAATGTCATGAGATTCACATATCCCAACTTCTTGAGCTTCTTCAGAAGTGTTCAGTAATGAGTAGGAAAAGAAGAAAACATGCTCTGCTAAGGGTAACTATGTACCTCTGGAAAATATTTTTAAACAAAACTACCAGGTAGGTATATGCAAACCCATTTTACATCAGAGTATTGCATATGTCAGGACTTGAACTGGGGCACAGAAGAACCTTTCATAGCTTAGTCTAAAACTAAACTCCAATATTTCTCTTCTTCAGCTTCCATTCAGTCTTTTATGCCTTGCTAGAAACATATTTATTACATAGTATAAATGAAATAGCATCTCCAGGATTTCCCTTCCTCCAAATTTTAAATGTAGCAATAAAGCAAGTTTCTTATACTGTGTGTAGACATTTGTATGAAATTCTATTAGACACTCAAGATGTGATGTACACATATTTTCTTCTTAATAGTAATCTACCTCTCTGTTACTGTGGTCCTTGCTTCAGTCACTCATCTGTTGTACTTTCTTTTGTGCATCACCAGTACCAAAGCTACGAAAGTGTGTAAGCTGAAATCAGTAAGCAACGTATTAATTTGTGATAGCTCTCTCATGTTGTTCTATAGTTTGGGAAGCAATCAGCTATTTAACAATAAAACTCTAAGCACCTCTACATGCATGTGACAGTTATCTCATTTAAACTTTTAACAATGAGGACAGCACTTTAAAATTAGTTCTTTGCTATGGTCAGATTTTAAGGTGTTTTATAGCAGTGTGGATAAGGGCTCAGTCAATGTAATATGTCAGTAAGTGTTTATTAATCAACATAACAGCAAGATGCTCAGGATAGCAAATACACATCTTCATCTGCTGCAACTTGTTTATTCCAAATTCTCTAGTTATATCTACATTTAGGAGATTTAAAAAGATTGATTTTTTTTTTCTTTTGAAAATTTTCTATCTATATTCTCATGAATAACTGACTCTCAGCCCTGCAAGTTTATTTATTTATTTATTTATTTTTGTATAAAGTATTATTCTTATATCTTAAGAAAAATAATTTCCACTGCTAGAGTTTTGTGAACATACCTATAGGCTGGATGATTTCTCTTTTCCTACCTTTAAAATTTAGATCAAGTTATGTGATTAAAATGGATTGTGTGGATATGCATGGAAATGAAAAAAAGCAATCCCAAAACCCCATACATGAACGATATCTTACCTTTTTGCTGATGTTTATCTCCATTTTGATGTCTGGTGTAGAAGGAAAATACACTTGATATGTAACTAAACGTTTACTGTTAATACAGAGACGGTTCTAACTTTTAACTCATCTGTAACTGTAAAAAAGTTCTATAACTTTTAACTCATTGTGTAAGGATGACTGCAGGAAAAGACATATTCTGTACCCTTTGACTTGACTGAGTTCAGAAGACAGCAAAGAACTAGGTTCTTTAAACATATTTGAAGTGAAAAAGACAGAGTTAATATCACTTAACTTTCAAAGCTGAATATATCTCTGTCTGCCTATCACTTTATTTACCATAGTATACTACTCATATATTCTGGACAAAAGGTTAGTCGACATAGGGAAGGTGAGGGACAATGGATCCACATTAAGTCATTGGTCACATAGTAACAAATCCCTTTATGACTGATGGACATTAATTCTAGAAGGTAGAAGGAAACATATAATGGAACCCTAGTAGCTAGTAATCTTAGTATGTCTTGGTATTGTGTATGTTTGGAACAGGAACAGCATTGTACCTCTGTCATATTGTGCTCCCCATTCGAAGAAAGCCGTAAGTGACTGTCAGATGTATCTTGAAGTGTTGTTTCAGTCAGAGCTGAACTGTCATTCCTGAACACTTCGATTTCATGTACCTACTGTGACAAACAAAAGTGTTGGGGTTTTTTTTGGTGGGTTTTTTTTTTTTTTTTTTACAAAAGAGGCATTGAGTGGGATTTTAGAGAAGTAGTCAACAAATGGCTATTACATGATATCTGAAAAACTCTTGGAAATTAATATGACCAAGATGTCTCTCCTGCTGTCTGTAGAGACAGCATTGTGCCAGCAAAATATTATCTTAAGAGATGTAAAAAAGTAATAGTAACTGTATCTGTACTTTTACCTGTGATTTTCATTGAGATTCAAACTCTGTAATTATAGATGAGAACTAATTGTTTGATCTATACTTTAATTACTATTGTTAAGTAGCTCTGAACATACTAGGAGATAAACTTAATTGATTTTGCAATTTTGAACCCAGAGAAAAAACACTACAACAATGTTATTCTATTTAATTTCTTCTTGTAAATGCAATCAGGAAATAACACCAAGTTTTCACACTATGCTTCATGTCCTTTTCATCAGCCATATTCACGCATTTGAAATAATTTAATATTCAAATGCTAATGATGCAAAAGAAACAAGTATTCACTTTACATTCATAAACTTCAAGTAGTTCCATTAATTAAGTGAATGTTGATAGATATTTCTAACAAGCAGCTCAGAAGTGCAAACATTTCCATTTCTTATGGTATTATTCCCTTTTAAAATTTCTTTTTATTATAGTATTACCCCAATACGAGGTCCTTCTTAAATATATCTTTACATATTACCTGCAGTAGATTGAAATACTATGACCCCAAATGGAAATTAAGTATATAGATTTGAAAAATAAACTCTGGCAAAGAGAGTGTTTATTTGAAATTGTTCTACACATGGGAAAAATGAAATTTATTTTCCCAGACATTTGCAAAATGTCAACATTTCAAACACTGACATTTAAACATTTATGTCTTGTACTCTATATAAGGTGAATGTAAGTTGTAGAATACAGCATGAGGAAAATTACTCTTCCTTAGCAACAAAACTCTGACGTAAAAATCAGGCTCTTAAAAATTCTTCTTTTTCAAATTACTTTAAAATTAGAAACAAAACAAAATAAATACTAGTTCAGCGTAGCATTTTAGTATAATATTTAACCCCCCCCAAGCATTTAATTTTGTTACATTTACAATACCATTACAAAGATGAATAGTATATTCAGAGTAACTTAAAATTAATTAAAAATATTTTGTGATGAATCTTTCTCATACAACATAAGATTGTGCTTTCTCAAGCAGGAGGTCCTTTATAGTCAATTATTTCTAATAACTCTTTGAAATGACTGAGTGCGCAGTCATTTTATTTTGAGGATTTTGTAGGTGATTTCACAAGGTTAAAATGTTGACCTTTAATTGATGTCAACACTTCCAATTATTGATAGAAGGTCACCAATTGTTCACTGCCAATGTTTCTTCCTGTGCTCATACAGTTGGAGCTAGAAAATTGCCTGATTTGCCAATTAGAGGTGTTAATATGACAGAAAAAAAAATGAACAGAACAAAGACACTCTCCATGTGATTATAGGTGGTTTATAACCCTGCCTGCAAATAAAGGTGTGTAATGTTTCTAAATGTAGCTGAAATGTCTTGCAGTATTAAGACGAAGGGCAGAAAAACAATGTGTTTGTTCTCCCATGGTGAAAAGTGACATCTTTTTTTCTGTACTGTTGCAGACCAAAGAGAAAACTGAAATTCTGTCAGAAGCTGGCCTTTGCATCTTTTGCTAACCACGTTAAAGCCCCATTATCACTAATCAAATCTTCAATGGTAAGCAGATTGTGGATTAGTGTCCTGGATGACCTCCTGGACCTTAACAGTTTAAATCTCAGACAGCTCTGTCTGTACTGACCCCATGCCTGCTTTTCTCAGTTCACTGTGCTAAAAAGCCCAAACAGCCCAGTATTCTCCATTGCTCTACAAGGTGACAGCAGGAAAACTTATTACTCTAGTGTCTGCTCTGGAGGAGGAGGAGGAGGACTAGCCATATGGGGACAGACTGCATGCAAGAGCTTGAGTGACCAGAAGGAAAGAGGGGTTTTCTCTCAAAAACAGTCTGCCTTGACGGGTCCACATCATGTTCACAAGTGAACTGAATTGCAATGTCTTTCATAGTGCCCTCCTCATCCCCAGTCGTCGTGAGCATAAAAGTGGCCCAGATAACCCAGTTCTGAGCTGCCACAGAGCCAAGCGTACTGTTGGAAGCTTTACATTAAGAATCCAGACTGTTTATTCTCATGCTTCATGGTCAACTATCCCTTCTGTTCAGCTATTCTCATTACGGCTCCAGGTTTTCAAGCTGAGTACTATTGCAAGGGGGCTCTGAGCTGGTTTATCTGCTGCTATCAGATGCCTGTGAATCAATTGTGGGGATGCTTCCTCAGCAAGATGGCCTGGGGGGCAGCATCTCTGAAGCCTGGAACACAAGTGTGACCTCCTGGGGTGCTTTCTTTGGGACACAAGTTGTATGGAATAGCACAGGTAGACACATGTCTGCCCCAGGAGGTGTCTGCAAGTATTAAACCCACAGTCCCAGAAGCAAGGAACTAACACCTGCCTGCAAGGGGAGGGAGATTTGCTATCACTCTGCATGTACATAAGATTAGAACTATTTAAGAATAATTATGGAAGGATGCTTATCAATTTATAGGTATTTATGAAAACGTTGTAAGTCCCTAGGACCATGGTTTGTCTGTTGCAATCCTGATGTTGATTGTCATCCACTGACTGGAGGTCAATTATGTATCATTACGAAATCAATAAAACACTTCACTCCTGATTGGGTTTAATGACCTACATGAACTGAGTAGCTTTCTCATGATCAGAATTACCTTTGTGACTTTAGCATTGGTCCAAAAGTCAGGTAACGTCTTAGTTTGCACAGGAACAAGGGTAAATATTGCTAGAAAATCACATGGCTTTGATACCAGATATTTTGATGCTGGTTAATGGAACTTCATGTTGTCAGATAGCTTTTCCTAAAACATGGGAGATAGCACACAAATAAGCATCTTACACATCAATCGAAATTGAAGTAAGAAAGACATTCAAAATTTAACATATGAAAGAGCAGCATGAGATAATACCTTTTAAATATTAAAATGCTAACACATAAGTAACATACAGGCAAAGAAAGGGAACATGAAACAGTATTTCCTCTTACTGGCACATCTGACCCAAACTGGACTTCTTCAAACTTTAATTGACATGTCCAAAAGCACTATCTCCAAAAATCCTGTCTGCTTTTTTAGCATGGGTAGAACTCCACTCACCTCTGTATTTCATTTGTTCATGGAGCCTGTGACAAACTGTTTCTCTTCAGGAACTGGTGCATGAACCTCGCTTCCAAATGAAAATATTTTTGCTTAATGTAGAAACAGAGCTATTTTTGTCAATGCTGCCTACAGAATACTATTACTTTTTTAGGAAGGTTCTGTGGCTTACATAAGAATACCTCACAGCTTCTTACACTTGCTTAGTGGAAGTGTGGCTTTCTCATCATCTTTCTTGCAACAACATGATTGCATGATCATGATCATGCTGATGAAATAGTTCTCAACAAATTATTCTTAAGTCCAAGAATCATCTGCTTAATAATGAAAATCTACAGACTACAGAGTGTAGGGTAGTTTACATAATAAAATAAATCAAACGCTTAAGAGGCTATAAAGTTTGTTCTAATTTCTTGAGTGTAATAAAAGGAAAAAGTGCAGTAATAAACTAAACATATGATGATTAAGCAACTTCAGGCTAAAAAAGTTCTCTTTGTAATAACTTACATTATTCATATTTCACTTTGTAGCATATTTGTTTGAATTTTTATGACACTGCATAATGACTCAAGAGAAATTGAATCACTGGATCCACTCACATAAAATCTAAGCTCAAGTACAAATAGGATTACATAACTGATTGTTGTAATTATATGGTCATTATCTCAAGAGAAAAATGTTATAAAACCTTAATAACTTTATTACTATTTCTCTTCATTCAAAAACATGTAAGAAAATAGATTATGTGAGATACTCATACAGAAGACATCCCACAGAAATGTTGTCATCTCACAATTTGACAGCCAGTACAGAAAATGAATGGAAATCTGTCATAATTCTGATTATAAACATCCATTTTGCTTGCTGCCAGATACTTCAGGTAAAAGTATAAAAATCAGATGTTGCTATTACTAGCTTTGATATCAGTTTCTCTCCACTTAGCTCTTTCTCCTCTTCCATCTCATATCACTATGCAGTGTGCTTCTGTTTTCTTTTTCAAGAATAGAGACGAAGAGACGTCACCACTAAACCATGTCCCTCAGCACCACATCTACACAGGCTTTAAATGCCTCCAAGCTTTCAGTGCCCTTCCTGTGTGCCCTTCCACAAGAACTGATGCCCCGCCACGCTCTGCTTGCCCACTCTGCTCACAGTGCTGCTCCCCAGGGCCTTCTTTTATAGGTGTGGGGGTGGTCACCATTGCCCTGGCAGTGCACAGGCCTTGTCAGCCTCTTCCCTGAGACCTGCTGGCTCCTGGTGGGTCTCTTCACTTCTCCATCATTTCCCTACCAAAGCAAAATCTCAGGAAACCCCCTGTATGCTGAGATCAACCATTCAGCTGCAGGTCAGGCTGGCTCTGGCGCAGCTTCCCTCAGTGACTGGATAACTAAAGCAAATACGTCGCAAAACACGTCACTAAACCTCACACAGCAATCCTTTTTTTTCCATGTAGATTCCTTTGAAGGACACTTTCCCTATGAGTTTCTGCTGGGTTTATGAAACAGTTCTTTTTTTTTCCAGCTACATAAAAATCTTTCTCTCCATTCTGTGCTATGGAAGTAGAAACATAGCTTACCAGCAGTATTTCTAGAACACATTATTTTTATTCAAGAGCTTTGAGTCTTAAAAATAACTTGTCCTAAGAGACATTCTCACTCATCTGCATTGTCTCCTTCATGACTCTATAGAGGCAGAAAACTAGTTCATAAAAAGATAAAGTGATACGACAACTCTAAAGCAAGCTTCCCGGGGAATATAACTGAGATTCCTGCAAGTCTCAGTCACTGCAAGCACAGAGTAGTATTTTCAACATGTACATAGCAAGTGGAAAATAATGCCTTTAAAGATTTCCCAAAATGAAGTATCATTTACCTTTGAATATTTACATTGTGAGGGGTATTGCTAGAAAGCTCCTTTTCATGTCTTTGAAGATTATTTTCTTTTCACTATTTTTAACATCTTATAACACTTGCTTTGTCTCACCTACGCTATATTGTTCTTGTATGAATAGCTCATTCAGTGTTATCAGACAAGAAAACCTTAAAAAAACAAATCACAGAATCACTGTTGTTGAAAAAGACCTTTGAGATCATCTAGTCCAACCACTATCTAACTCTACCAGTGCCACTATTACACCCTGTCCTTAAGCACCAGACCTAGATGGCTTTTAAATACATCCAGGGGTGGCAATTCAACTGCTTCCCTGGGCAGCCTGTTCCAGTCTTTGATAGCTATTTCAGTATAGAAGGTTTTTTTCCTAATGTCCAACCTAAACCTCCCCTGGCACAACTTGATGCCATTTCCTCTTATCCTATCAACTGTGACTTGTGAGAAGAGACCAACACCCACCTTTCTTCAACATCTTTTCATGTAGTTGTAAAGAGAGATAAGGTCTTCCCTCAGCCTTCTTTTCTTCAGATTAAACAACCCTAGTTTCCTCAGCTGCTCCTCTTAAGACTTATTCTCAAGACCCTTCACCAGCTTCATTGCCCTTCTCTGGACCTGCTCCAGCACCTCAATGTCTTTCTT
>WUAM01000287.1:44641238-44657073 GCA_024336885.1 Actenoides hombroni
GAGAGGAGAGGAGAGGAGAGGAGAGGAGAGGAGAGGAGAGGAGAGGAGAGAGGAGAGGAGAGGAGGAGAGGAGAGGAGAGGAGAGGAGGAGGGGGAGGGGGAGGGACCAAATCTCTGCTTTTAGTCAAACATGACTTATACTGATGTGGAAGAACTTGCCATCTGTAGCTGTTTCCTTTCCAAATACAACTTAGTTTTATGCACCAAGTAGTAGAACAACAAATAGAAATGTCAAATGATATATGCAGTTCATATAGGTACATAATTATATACATATACATAACTATATTTATACATGTAGACACTCCAGTGCAAGAAATAAAGGTTAAAAAAAAAAAAGAAAAAAGTAAACATTTGTCCAATAAAGTTACAAATGTAACTACATGCAAAAGTTGATTTTGATTTTCAGATTCTCCATTGCTATTTATGCCAACAAAAATAATTTTTGTGAAGGTAGGGGTCCTTCACATTCAGAAGCTGCCATTCCTACCAACATTCAAGGAAACAGGCAAAACAGAGCACATCCACATGTGGAAAAGGACAAATCTCTCTGCTGAACTGTAGCAGACCATTGTCCATTGAGGACAGTCTCTCCTCATTTGTGGTATTTCTCACTCAAAATGAATTTGCATTTTATAGTCAGGAGTTGATATTCTTCTCAGGACCTATTGGTTCTCCTTCCCAATATCTCTCCAAAAACCAGTCTTGTTAACAGCAAAGGAAATGGACAAGGCACATAGCAGTGATAGCAGAAAATTTATGAGTTGCTAGTCTTCCTGAAATCATGTTTTATTCAAATTGTTTGAAATTTTCAATATTTATTCACTATATTATAAAAATGCAAACCAGTCATCTACCCGAGCTTGTGTAACAGACTTCTTTTGATATCACAATCTGTTCTGGAGTGTGCCTTTGGTTTCTCAAACCCAATTTTGTAATTCAATTACCCGTAACGGCAAACTCATTTCATAAAAAAATGGGGTATAAACTCCAACAGCCCCAGGTTAAAAAAAAAAAAAAGGAATCTAGGGATAAGAACAATTAAAAATTAATCCCTTGAGAAGAAAAAGGTAGAACAACCACAGAAAAGTACTTAATTTCATCCAGCAATTTCAAAATATAACTAAAAATATGTTGATAGTACAAAGACATGATGAGAAACAGATTTGCATGTCACTTGCAGGCTTGTTACACACTATTATCTTAAAATATAATATTTAAATCTCAGACGTCTGTCTAAGATTTTATTTTCACTGATCATTAACTTTGACCTTTCAAGAAACAACAGAACTGTTTAGTAAACAACTGCTCCCCCATATCACACTGCAGATGCAACGGGTTTTGGATTAAGCTAAAAGCAAGGTATGACACATGGTGAGCATCAGAACCTGGAGTAGGCATTGATTTCATTGGAGATATTAAACTATTATTTCTGTTGTATTTTAATTTGTAGATTAATTAAATAGAAAGGGAGACATTGTATGATGTTAAAACTAATTTTCAACCATAGTTCCACTATATTCCATGTACATGGTCCCTGTAATGACCTTTTGATAAAATGAGCAAGAAATTCAGTGCAATTTTCAGTGTGTTTAGATTACAATATCACTTATGGAAAAAAAAAAAAAAGAGATTGTTCTAATACAGTAGAATTAGTATGTATTATTCAAGAATAGACTTTCAAATGTTGCAGTCAGATAAGAAAGGAATTAAACAACATTTTTTTCATATTTGCAAGATATTTGTTTAACCCTCGATGCATAACTGAAAGAAAAGTGCACAATACAAAATGGTTCACTAAGTGCCTTTTTGAGCTGCACAGAAAACTAATACCTTCACCTGTCATACCCTTTCAATATATCCTTAGAGGTTAAGACAAATCTAATAACTCACATGCAAAGGTCAGGAGAAAATAGTTAGCAATGAACATAGCCCTCTAAGTAAATGATTTCTCATTTACAATGTTAACACTACTCTTCATTTTAATTTCACTGCCAGTTCTAAAACAGGCCGTGAGGCAATTCAATTGTTACACTCTTAGAATGCAATTGTGTATCTAAAGTTTGAGATATTTTTCCCTCTTCCCCCCTCCCCCACCTCGTTACTGAAGAAAATCAACTTTTTCTATCTTGAGAGACTGCAGAAGGTCTTCTGGATATTTGCTGTTGCCATGTCAACTACTTTACTCTCAGTTATTGCTATGCCCTTACATTCTAACGTTGGAAATTTACTCTGAGAGATATAAAGACAATCTTTCCATAGCCTATATTTTCATGAAAAGAGAAGAAAGAGGGCTTGACTGTCTGTCCAAAGAAATATGATAGCAATAAGTAAAAGGGGAAGATAAGAATATAAATTCCTTGCATTTATATTTTATAGTCAGTTCTTTCTCTCCTGTTCACTTCTTTACTGTCTTTTTGAGACAACTGAGTTGTTTGTTTCCTGTAGGGCAAAAAGTAGGTAACACTTTGCACTTACTTTGGCTGGGATAGTTAATTTTATTCATGGTAGCTTGTATGGTGTCATGTTTTGGATTTGTGATGAAAACAGTGTTGATAACACACCAATGTTTTAGTCATTGCTGAGCAGCACTCACACAGCATCAAGGCCTTTTCTCAGACTGCTCTACCAGTGAGTATGCTGGGGGTGCACAAGCAGATGGGAGGGGACACAGCTGGGACAGCTGACCCCAGCTGACCAAAGGGATGTTACATACCATATGACATCATGCTTAGCAATAAAAGCTGGGAGGTGGAAGGTTTGCTGGGGCTGCCGTTGCTTGGGGTTTTTTTGTTTGTTTTTTTCTGTACTAAACTGTCTTTGCCTCAGCCCACAGATTTTCTCAGAATGACTCATTTTATAGTGTGGCTCAGAACATATGCCCTTTGTTTTGATATTGTAGCTTGGCAAAATAAGGAACATGATGGTACAGGAAAAACTCAGAACAGAAAACACAAAAATAATAACCTGCAGTTGGACCATGTAATCTGGTTTGTGTACATCTAATGTCAAGTCTGATAACAACCGCTAGCAAGCATCTGTTCTCATTTGTCTGTATTCCATGGAAGTTGCTGGGAGGCAATAAAGAAAAGATTTCATGCATATTTTCATGTATGCTTGCACATTATTACTAATAAGCATGAATATGATTATGCTTATTGTTATGCATTTTAGCTTCTCCTTTTCCTTGGCCTGAGTTGCCAAGTATGAGCTTAAGATTTATGTTTGATCTTGTAATTAGTTCAAGATTTTGGCTCTTCAGTTTTTGAAGATGTGAGTCTGGTGTATCATATCCTGTTTTGGCCTTCTCAGTACAAAACCAGATTGTCTTAAGGTAATGGGTAGCTAAAAAAAAAGGCATAGACAGATTTTGTAGAGGTGCACAATGATGCAACACATACAAGCTGCAGAAAGTGAAATCTGAATTATGTGGAATTATGAATATTATATATTCTCAGTATAGATATTAAAGCTGAAAAAAAGAAAATCAAAGGATGGTAAAACACTGAAAAAGTTTGCCCAAGTAGGCAGTGGACTCTCCACCTCTGAGATACTCACTGAACAAAGCCCTAAGCAACCTGATCCAACTTCAAAGTTGGCCCTGCTGTGAGCAGAGGGTCGTACTGGATTTTTACCCAGAGATCCCTCTGGCCCTAGACGATTTGTTCTGTGACTTCAAGAATCCAAATGGATAAGTAGCATTTCACAGATAAATTCCAGTGGAATTTTAAAGAAAATTTCTATTTTCAGAGTTCAGACTACTTATAGCAGGGTGCTGGATGGGTTTTTTTTGGTATAGACATGCTCACTTTCCCACCCTCTCCTCCCCTATTTCTACACTGCTCCCAGAAGCTGAGTTCATTGGACTCCTCTGAAAGAGTATAGACCAGGGGGCTGAATGGTATCTATTCTTTATTCCTCTTCGGTCTTCTGTTTCCTCTTCACAAAACAGGGAGGAAGACAAGCCAGAAGCTGTAGTCAATAAATCAAAGAATGAGCTGGGTTCTTAGCACATTTCTTGCTTTGTCACTTTGAAAAGCTGTCCATATCTTTCAAACAGCTGTGAGGGGCAGGGTATTTTTGTCCAGTGTTCGAGAAGTTACAACTGAGCAAAACAAAGGAAGGTCATGTTTCCTGGAGATTACCTCTAACTCAGTACTCATACTCCCCTACAAGGAATGGTGATAAAGGATTTTTATACTGGAAATTTCTAGGCTATAGAAATCACTATCATGCTTCCAGTGTGGTCTAAATCAAGAAGTTCTTTGTGTAAGTTAAATTAATGTAAGTGTTGGATTAAGAAGGCCTGTAATAAATGTGTTAGTTAATTTGAATGAGTTCCAACCAGAAGTCATGTAAGTTCATGTTATATAGAACTCCCTAGGGCTACCATGAGTTAAAAATTATTCCCTTTTTGGTTCTGTAAAAAGCACTGCTTTTTTTAGGGTCAAAGCTTCTATATGAAAGACTATTGTTTTGTCCATTAGGGTGAAAGGGTGGAAAAATGTGGCTTTTAAAGTGTTTTATAATGTTTTCTTAGTATCTCAGGGGAAAAAATATAAAATAAAGAGTAAAAATATTAAGAAAATTTGAGCCCTTATTTTCTAATTATTTGATTGTTAACAGATTTCTGGATGAGTACAGGGAACCAAAGGGCCAGACTCTTGTGATGTTGATAACTCCTTAGTTTAGCATAAGCAAAGCTGTAATGCAGAGGATTTAGTTGTGCAGGCTGCGTCCTGATGGCACTATATGTAAAAATACTGGCTAACTGTACCAAACTTCTTACAGTGTATCCCACAACATATTAAAAAGATTCTCAGTGTCATCATCCCCACTTCAAAGACAGAAGAACGGACAAGTGAAAGACTGTAGCTAATATTAAGTGGCAGGCCAGCTGTAAAACTGGAAATAGAACAAAGATATCAGTAGTCCAGTGCCCTACTGATTAGGAAATACTGTGAATTTACCAAGTCTCCAGTCTTAAACGTTTTTCACACCCACTGTAATCACTTCCAGTGAAAGAATAAATGTGAGACAGAGGAAAACTAAACAGCATGCTTTCTTTTTCAAATAATATTTTTTCAATGTGTAGGAACAGTGTCAAAATAAAATTCGAAAGAAGATAGAAGAAAACCAGTTTAATATAAAAATCAAACTTTGGTGACAAACTGTGGGTTCATTTAATTAATCTAACTTTCAAATCACCTTCTCTCTAGGATATCTAAATCCAATCCACAATAATCAATTTCAGGGTGAATACCTCATATTTCACACCATTAAAATGCAGCACAATAGCATGATTCTTATCTTTTGAAGAAATAGACCTCTTATATTCATCAATATGCATCTCCAAGGGCAAAGAGTTTTCACGTTGGTTTAGGCAACAAGTCTTTCACAGCATAAATGAGATGAACATGAAAAGGAATATTTTGTAGTCATTGTATGTTATAGTGTTAAAATATAAATATCTATGTTTATTTTTCCACTAGTTCTTTAGTTTTTCCTACTTAAAATGCACTTTTAAATGTGCAAATTTTAAAACTTTCAATTAAAAAATAATCAACATTTCAGAATACCTTGACAGCATCTAGTCTCGATTAATAACTGTGCAAACACCTCATTCCAGCTCACAGTGGGCTAGGCTGAGTCAAGAAGTCACTAGCAGATGTTTGAGAAATATTTATCAATCTCCTCCTTCTTAATCCCTCCTTATATAATAAAAATTATTTCTTTTTATTAAGAATCATTTCCAGCCAGTTTGAGTTCATCTATTACATGTCTGTGAAACACTAGCTAAGCACCTCTTTTTTTGCTAACTGGATACACATAAACAGATGTAGTGAGGCACTTGATTTCTGGCCCTGGCTTCTTCCCTCTTCTGAGAGCAACACTGAAAAACCAAAGCAGCTTCTCCACAGCTGTCTCAAGGCTATGCTCATAAGTGGTATACTGAAGACAACAAATTCAGAAATAAGACTTCAGAGGTACTGCCTTTGTATACATGGTCAGAAGGACCATAGCTCACTAACCAAATAATGACTTTTCCATTTCCATTATGTGTGGACATCAACTAATTTGTTCTGCAGACTGCAAGAGAACTGCCATGGGTTCAATCCTCCAACCAGCTGAAGCTTATTTGCCCCGCTGGGCAAATAAGAGTCTAAATAAAAACCATGGCGACTACGTTTTTTGGTCACAGACATTGCTTTAAAGAGTATCCATTGTCTTTCTTTTTATCTTTTTTTTTCCAATTATTTGACATTCTGCCTTTCTACATTTTGCACCCTCCAGAGGTTATTTTTACGCGCCTCAAAAGTTTTTCCCTCTCTCACTAGGTGTAGTTACATGATGAGTTCTTATGTATTCAAAGCACTCACTAATGCAAGCTAATTTTGCAGAAAGCTAATTGCCTAAATAACATATGATTCCTTCTCAGAATCTCTCAATTTCTACTCCAAAAATATTAACAATATATACGGCAGGTAAAGTTTACCTCCAGGGTAGATTTAGAAAGGCTGGAAATCCTTGCAGTGATTTTTTTTTGTCCTTTGGAGGACATAGACTGAGCTGTATTCTGCACCTGTGGCAGGTCAAAGCAATGTAGTTTGAAGAAATGGAGAAATTATGTAGTTTGGAAGAGAGAAAAGGCTGCATTTTAGTCCTGATACTGAGGAAGAAGATACTTGGGTATGGTGGGCTTTGAGAACATTAGTAGAACATTTGGAAAAGTTTGCTAATCCTTTTGCTCCAAAACGCTCATATTCTGCTCCCAGTAGAGTTCAAGTCCTCTCACAGTCTTGTTTTTAACAGATCAGTCTCTATTTGTCTTCATTTCATTTCTTCTAGGAACTAAGCTTTTCACTACCTGCCAAGTAGAATCATTAGATTTTTTCCCATTTCTCAGGCGCCATCACCCTGGATTATCTAGCACAGTGAGGAGTCACTTCAAGTGAAATGTCAGCCAGCAAAACAACTTCCAAAAAATTCAGTCTATGTGGTAACAGTGCAGAATGGTTTCCAAGTACTAGGATATATAGGAAACAGAATAATAACAGGGGCTGAGACTTAAGAGATATGCCACAAGTAAACTGCAGTAGCAAAATAACTTTCCCACTTCTCCTCAGACCAATTTCTACTTGTCCCTCTGTTCCTATTCTTCCTCTAGAACAGTTTCTCATACTGTGTTAAAGCTTTTCTGCTAAGCTTCTGTTTAATCTTTTCCCATATTATGCTAACAGTCTCAGAACCGACTGCTTTTTCATCAAGCCATTTTGCTATGCCTGGAGATGCCCAGATAAGCTGCTCACAGTTTTAATATCTATCCCCTCCAGCAAGCCCTGCCTGCACATCCTCTTGGGAGCTGTCATAGAGTTTGCCTTTAAAGGGTGAGAGCATAATACGTTTGGTTGAAGTGTTTGAGTGTCATGACTCCTGTTATGGTTAAAAAAGGTAGGCAAGATTTAGGTATTCTGCATTCTCAGAAAACAATGCCCAAATCTCCACTCAAAGTACTGGAAATTTCATGGAGTAGTAAGTAGGTAACTCTTCAGCTCAGGAAATGAGTTTGAAGGCATTTTAGTCATTACCTCTTTAAAAGAAACCAGTTATTTCCTTGTTTTTCCTTCTCTTCATTGGTGTTTCTCTCAGGCACCACTTATAAACTCTGATTCTTCTGGCATGTTTTAACCCTTTTGACATCTCCTAGAAGGCATACACAGTGGGATGTAAACACTCAAGAAGGCCGAGAGTGTCAGGGATGACTTCACAACACCTAGCAAGGAAAAACTCATTTAGGATATTATAGTCAGTGGCTATGGAAACAGTGGAGATAAGAAGACAGAAGGGAGTGAGAAAGGCGAGGAGCAGAGTACAGTCTTTGCAGCAGCTCGTGGTACCCAATGGGAAGGCATCCCTCTCTGGCTAAGGCAGAATGGGCTGGGGTGTCTTCTGGCAATGCCATACCAGGTTTTCACCACTTCTGTATTGACTCTGAGGACTCTTTCCCCTGATACAGAATTCTACTTGGGACTGAACAAGTGCCAGGAAAGCAAAACCAGTACCAACAGCCTGTAGAGGTGGATTACTCTCTGATGTGTGCTTTCAAACAAATTTCTTACATAGTCATTACAATAGACCTAAAGTGTCTCTAAACTGAGCCTGGGGTTAAAGCACACCTGCAAAAATGACTGCTAGTCTTTGAATATAAACATGAAGAAGACTAAATTACATGCTTCAAATCCCATGGAAGTCTTCATTGCAAACCTAGTTATGCGTGCAGGAAAACATTAGTTTTAGATTTTTCCTTTTAAAAAGAGGATCTAGTCTTTTAAAGCCAAACTAACTCAAGAAAGACACTTTCCATGCTGCATATCAACAATTAGTAAAACTAGTTGTTATATAAATATCTGCTATAATTTCAGTGATAATGCTGCAGGTAACTACTATAAGAAATTACCAAAGTGGCAGTTTTGCAACTGGAATCTCTACTACTAATACAGAATTCCTGGGGTGTAAATGTAACTTTGCATTAAGTGCAGCTGCACTGCCATTTTAAACCAACAGTGAGAGTAAAATTTCTGTATTAATGTTTCCTGATTAATATAAATGAACACTTCTCCCTTCTCTGGCAAGAAAATGAAATCAAAAGCACTGTTCCTCAAACAAAAATCAGTGCATGTGAAATACCAGGGTTTTCTAGTGAGAATTTTCTTAGAGGCAATTTTTAAAAAAGAAAAAGGATTTCCCTGTGTCTCTGGGACATCTGAACAGTTTCTCTTGTCTTAGAAAGTTAAAAGTATTCTCCACTTTTTATATGTATTTCTGTGCACAGCCTGGGATGTTGTTGACTGTCAGCCAAGAAAAGGACACATTCTCCATTTTCTTTAAAAGCAACTGGTTAGTAACAAATTCAACAGCACAAAAACATCTTGTTAACTTCAAAAATATTTTTGGGGGTTAAATTTAGCAGTTATTCAATTTAATGATTATGCAATAGGCATTTCTTGTAGTTTAAATCAGTAGGAAATGTGGCTGCACAAAACCTAGCATCAGATGCTTATCTGTGTTTAAAAGAGCTTTATATTTATTAAAAGCAATCTGAAAGCATTAGTATGAAGCTAAAAGGCATTATTTATGATTCTTAACAGCACAACTAAAACAGGACAATAATAATAGTGGATGTAAAGTAAAGAATACATTTATAGTTTCATAAAATATAGAGCATGATTTTAGAAGTAAAATTAACTCCTGAGCAGTTGCCCAGGAAAGGCTATTAAAAAAACTTAGCAGTCAACACATGATTTAAAATATTACTATTAATAGTATGCAAGACCCTTTTATCAGTATGTTCTACAGGAAACTTTTAAAGTTAGATTTTATATATAGTTTTAATATACTAATTTGTAGCATGTATTTACTGAGTAACTCTAACCTAAATCACAGGTAAGCAACAGCTCACTTGAAAGTACACTTGACCAGAGAACATCTAGGATAATTTAGATTTACTTTTCAATTCAGTGAAGCTGTCATCTTACAGAGACTGCACTTATTTTCTGAAAAGGTGGTTGCAGAAACCCACGATGTTTGAAGCAATGTTAAATGACTGAGAGCTTTTCCTATTCAATAGCATTAATTTATTGTCATCCACGAAGAGAGAATTGTGTTAAACACAGAAACTTTATATCTGTATGGTATTATTAAAAAGTTTGGTTGACACTAGGGAAAAAAAAATCCTGAAAATTGTACAGAAACTTGTAAAGATTAATGAGATATTTTGATCTTACAATTCTGGCAAACATTTTCATGTTTAGAAACAGATATCTGAGCTACAATAACTCAGAACTGTTTGTATTTGACTTTGAACCAAACCCTTTGAAACTCGAGTTTTTCCAAAATGCCAGGCTCAAAACTGCCACCATACAAACTCATTGTATCCCATCTTTGTTTATTTGTGATGGTAGTTTTAAAAAAATTGAAAATTGCTGACCTATCAAAACTTCAGGAATTTAGTTATGAGATGTTATGTGTTGGCCTTAGCTTTTTTGATTCTTAAGATTTACTTTTTAAAGCATTATTTTAATTACTAGTGTATGAAATGTGGCTTGTCTCTATAACATAAAAATTATATTTAATATTTTTATTTATGTTATAATAATTTACAGAATATCATGATGCCAATTTTTAACTAAATTTATTAAGTAACCATAAGAACATTTGGTAGATGCCTAGAATAAATATTCAAATTCTGATAAATCATCTGCCAGCTTGTAAAATACTACAGTTTTCCCTTGTGTAGACCTCTGAAGCTATTATTCTAGCATCATGTCTCACAACAAAAATTACATTCAACTAAAAATACACACACAATAGACAGAAAAGCAACTACATACTCCACAGAATTAGGTTGTTAAAAACAAGTTGTCACTGCTGTAATTTATGAAAGGTGATCAATAAAGAAAACTGTTTGAAAATAACATGGAGACTTAACCTATGGGATTGATTTAAATAATCATTAGTCTTATTTTGCACATAAATAAACCTGAGGCAGTAGTGATTAAGTGGCTTCTAGAAAAGCCTATAAAATGTAAGGCAAGGCTAGCTATATAGCCCAGCAATGCTGCAGTCATTGTTCTGTCCATTGCCTTCTGCTCTTCACTCATTCATGTCTTATTACCTAGTCTGGTGAGAGAGCTGAAGTTTGCATGTTGTGCTAGAGCACAGTCTTAAAGCAATGCCCTGAAGGGGAGGACACAGCTGACCCAAGTGAGGGGGTAGTAGCTATATACTTGCTGCTTCAGTATACACTGTGGGGTGCAGGTGCACTACTCTACTCTTACCAACATGATGTGTACTGCTCTTCTAACCTCCCCATGCTCATTAGGGAATGAGAGGTAAATAATGAAGAAAACTGATTTAGAATGTAAGAATCCACCTGTGGCAGCAGTGATTCAATGTGCTAAGGCAGTATCCAAAAGTGTGCCGGCAAAGGGACAGTCAATGAAACAGCAGGAATTACACAAATACCGAAGCAGACATTTTGGTATGTCTCTTTCAGAACACCAGGAAATAAAGAGGGAACTGCTCCTTTCAGTGTCCATCAAAGCAGTTGAGGATGTGGTGTTAAAATCTACATATGGGCTAAACATATTTGTTTAATTTTCAGCTTCTTGTCTTATTGATTGTTCATATATTGTTTACAATACTATTTAAGTTTCAGTCTACATCAGGTATCAGATTGAAGTTTTGGAGGCTATCACGGCCAGCTGCAAAAAGACCCTATTACTCAAAACCAGAATTTAAATTTCCTCCTATTCCTGAAGCCAAGCTTTTTTTTTTGTGAATCAGCTTCCTCCAGAACTCCTAAATTTATGTTAAAAATAAATTAATAGAAGTATTTCCTTCATACCTTCAAGCAAGGGTGATTTTCTGATTTAGATCTCATCTAAGAGGCCTCCGACCACTTCACCATTATCTTTCCTTCACTCATTTTAAGAGTAAATACCTAATTATTAAACATTAGCCATTGATTGGCATTATATCAGAAAAAAAAAATGTAGAATACATATCTGAGGTGTCTCTAAAGGAAAGATAATTTTACTGAGCAGATTAATAATAATAATAATAATTTTACTGAGCACTGGCTAAATAATTTTTACAGGAAGATCATTATATCCATTCCTTTCTGGAAGAAAAGTGCTTGTATCTGGGATTCTTTGTGATTCATTATCAATATATGTAGTTCCAAAGATAGTAGCTGGAAGTCAATGTACAACCTGGAAGTCAATGCACAACCTACTTAATAATACCTAAACTTACTAAGTTTATGATTTTCAGTGAGCTTTGATTTGCAAGTGTGATTACTGCTAATAGCAAAAGCAATCAAAAATTATTTCCGGTTCAATATCCCCCAACTGAGAAGGCACAGGGTAAGGCACTCCCTTGTTCTTTTCCCCATATTCCCAGTAATGGAAAAACAGAAAGACCACTTATTGGCCAAGAAAGTCTATACAATGCATAGAATGCATATATTAAATCAAGGCTCTATGAGAAAGTATATTAAAAAATGCTCTATGGGAAGAATGAAGAGTTGGAAGGAATCAATGAGGGAAGGGGCAAAGGGAGGGAGAGTGGAGGAAGGGGATGAAGAAAATCAAGAAACCCAGCATCCCAAAATTGTCATGGTTGGAATAGACCTCTAAGATCACCACATCCAACCATCAACAAAAAGAAAAACAAAACAAACAAAACCAAAACAACAAACAAAAAAACCCACCTCACTATCCCACTAGAGCATGTCCTGAAGTGCCTCATCTACATGGTTTTTGAATACCTCCGGGGATAGTGACTCCATCACCTCCCTGGGTAGCCTGTTTCAGTGCCTGACTACTCTTCCAGTAAAGAAAGTCTTCCTAATATCTAATGTAAACCTCCTCTGGTGCAACTTCAGGACATTTCCTCTAATCCTGTCCTTACTTACTTTTGAGAGAAGAGATCAACACCCACCTCTCTACAACCTTCTTCGAGGTAGTTGTAGAGAGTAATAAGGTCTCCTCTCAGCATCCTCTTCTCTAGACTAAACAATCCCAATTCCCTCAGCCTCTCCTCACAGCACTTGTTCTCCAGACCCTTCACCAGCTTGGTTGCCCTTCTCTGATCTCACTCCAGCAACTCAATGTCTTTCTTGTGGTGAGAGGTCCAGAACAGAATACAATACTCAAGGTGTGGCCTCACCAGTGCTGAGTACAGGGGCGTGATCACTTTCCTTGTCCTGCTGGCAACACTATTTCTGATATAGGCTAGAATGATGTTGGCCTTCTTGGACACCTGGGCAAACTGCTGGCTCATGTTCAGCTGGGTGTTGACCAGCACCCCCAGGTCCTTTTCTCCTGGGAAGCTTTCCAGCCACTCTTCCCCAAGCCTGCAGCATTGCAGAAGGTTGTTGTGACTGAAAAGCAGGATCTGGTACTTGGACTTCTTAAACCTCATACAACTGGCCTCAGCACATCAATCCAACCTGTCCAGATCACTCTGCAGAGCCTTCCTACCCTCAAGCACACTGACAATCCTACCCAATTTGGTGTCATCTGCAAACTGAGGAAGCACTCAATCCCTTCATCTATTGATGATTTATCATCATTGATAAAGATACTGAACAAGACCAGCCCCAAAACTGAGCCCTGGGGGACACCACTGGTGACTGGCCACCAGCTGGATTTAACTCCATTGACTACAACTCTATGGGCCAGGCTGGCCAAGGAAGGAAGGAAGGAAGGAAGGAAGGACAAAAGTTATGTACAGTTATGATACAATACAGAATAATATATAGATAATACTAGGCTAAAATGTATCCCATGTATCTGCAAGTCCCAGCCAGAGCCTTTATAAATACAAGCACAAGAAAGCAGTGTTGGCCTATATTTTGATCTTTCTAATAAGCTTCCAGATCACAAATAAGATTGTCTGTGATTGTTATGTTTTGAGCAATTAATTTTATTTCTACAGTGAATGACTTCTGTGAAAACAATACTAATCTTGCTTCCTATTAGACACATAAATGCTAATGCATATTGAAGAATTCAACATCTTTGGATATTACAACAGATCCATCTGACTTAAACAATGCCCATCAGCTCAGCAGAAGTCCTCTGGCAGCCAGTATGACTACCCTTATTGCATGTAAGTGCAATAAAAAATGTATCCTATCCAAATGTAAACATCACGTTTTAAGTGTCTAACCTATTTTTGCATACCTGACATGCTCACACAATATCTTTGAAATTCATTTCAAGATCTTTCTAATAAAAAAAGTTAAAAAAAACCCAAAGAAACCCCTCACCTTACTCCAGTTAGAATTGACAGGTAGCTTTTCTATACTGTTTTCTTTTGTTGGGGAAGTGGGGGCCCGGAGGAAGGAGATGGTGAAATTGAAGGGGATGGTGATGGACAATAAGGGATTTAGAACATTTATTCATAGAATCATCTAGGTTGGAATAGACCTTTAAGATCATTGAGTCCAACCATTAACTCTACCAAGTCCACCACTAAGCCATATCCCCAAACATCACATCTGCAATGGCTTTTAAACACATCCAAGGATGGTGACTCACCCATCAGCCTGGACAGGCTGTTCCAATGCCTGACAACCCTTTCAGTGAAAAAATTTTTCCTAATGTCCAGTTTAAACCTCCCCTGGTGCAGCTTGAGGCCGTTTCCTCTTGTTCTTTCGATAGTTACTTGTAAGAAGAGGCCAGCACCTACCTCTCTGTAACCTCCTTTCAGGTAGCTGTAGAGAGTGATAAGGTCTCCCCTCAGCCTCGTTTTCTTCAGACTAAATAGCCTCAGTTGCCTCAGCTGTTCCTTATAAGACTTGTGCTCCAGGCCCTTCACCAGCTTAGCTGCCCTTCTCTGGACCCACTCCAGCACCTCCATGTCTTTCTTGTATTGAGGTGCCCAAAACTGAACATAGTACTCGAGGTGAGGCCTCACCAATGCTGAGTACAGAGGGACAATCACCTCCCTGGTCCTGCTGACCACACCATTTCTAATACAAGCCAGGATGCCATTGGCCTTCTTGGCCGCCTGGGCACACTGCTGGCTCTTGTTCAGCTGGCTGGCAATCAAAATCCCCTGGTCCCTTTCTGCTGGGCAGCTTTCCAGCCACTCTTCCCCAAGCCTGTAGTGCTGCCTGGGGTTGTTGTGGCCCGAGTGCAGGATCCAGTACTTGGCCTTGTTGAAGCTCATACACTTGACCTCGGCCCATTGATCCAGCCTGTCCAGATCCCTCTGTAGAGCCTCCCTACCCTCAAGCAGATAAACACTCCCACTCAACTTGGTGTCATCTTAGTTATGAACTTCAGAAGTTGTTCCAACAGCAGACCAGAAATCCACTAGCTGCTGGAGGTGTGAGGACAGTGCACCTAATAGTGATTATTGCTAATGTTTCCACTGGGTTACGCATGCTTCAGACACATAGCTCAGTCTTTCACTCTTCCCATTCCATCAAATTCTCAGCATGATTCTCAGCTTGAGTGATATAGTTCATATATAGCAATGGCTGAGATCATGGCTGTCTATGTCACAAGGAAATGGAACAGCTTAGAAACTAAGTTAAATGCAACACAGTATTTAATAGAGGAGAGGCACAGCACTCGTGAAAAAGTAAAGATATCAGACAATGGGTGGTTAAAAAATCCATATGAATACCATTCAATGCAGATATTAAATGAACTGTATACCTTAATACATACGTAAAATTATGCAGGAAAACTTTATATCAAACTACATATACATTTGAAGTGGAAAAATTTGTTAACAAATGGAAAAAAGCGTTAACAGGAAACAGAAAATTACGGTGATGTGCATTGAAAATAAGAGAAACAGTGTGGTATACATAGAAAGAAGAGATAAAATATGCACATTTCTTACCCACGAGAAGAAATTGTAGAAATACAAAGAACAATGATTCCTTGGAAAATGTCAAGTATTCACAGCTATGTGGAGTAGCAAGTGGTGAGAATAAATATCCTAGATTTTGCTTGTTTCAACATATACATTCTTTGCGCTTTTTTTCTGCTTTCAGTGTCTGGTACCCAAAACTGCATCTTCAAGACACTAGTGTCTCAGTATGCACTCTGTTTTCAAAGTCTCACTTCTGACATCTCTTAATTCAATACTTCTGAACAAAAGTCTGATGACCGTATTGGAAAATGGAGGAAACAAACTCCTTTATAAATAGTTCCACCTGTCCACCATACTTGTTTTAAGTCCCTGCCTGTTTACAGGAGACAGAACCCAAGCCACAGCTTTCAACACATTTCGACATATAAGAGCCCAG
>WUAM01000287.1:44657079-44677771 GCA_024336885.1 Actenoides hombroni
TGGTATTTATTATTATTTATTATTATATTTATTTTTGTTTACAGTATTATTAGTAATATATTAAGTGCTACACAAGACCATGAGGTACTGTGTGTACCTAACATCTGTTATATGTGTCATCAGCTCCACCACTTTTCTCTCCCTGCCAGTCAATACCCTGCTTATCTTCCATGTAGGGATTATTTGAGAAGATTTTTCAGGTTCTAAAAGACTCCTAATAGCATAATGCCACCATCTTCTTTTACTCATAGGTTCCAGCACTGTACAGTGTTTTGGGAGTTGACATCTTATGTCCAGATTAGACACCAGCTCCAAAAGAGAGGGAGAATCTATACCTGGGGACTCTGAGGGGTTGAGGAAATTAGATTCTGATGAAGGATAAAATTGAGACGTGCCTATTTAAGAGAAGCAATTGGCAGCCTTATGGTATAGTCTTACAAACACTTAAAGGAGACCAGTGGGTGTCAGGATGCCTAGAAGTCAAGCACATGATAACCAACACTAATGTGACTAACTCCTTTATGGATGTTGTTATGCTATGACTAAACTAAATTGTGTTTCACCACACAGTTGTTTGGTTTTAGGTTTTTGGTTGGTTGGTTGGTTGGTGTTTTGTTTTGTGGGGTTTGTTTGGTTGGTTTGTTTGGCTGTTGTTTTGTTTTGCTTTAATTTTCTAGAAGGAACAGATCAAAGTCTTAATTCATTACAGCAGGCTTTTTCTATACCACCTGGTTTAAAGTACACTGGAGTAAACAGGAAACCTTTTTCTAGCATCTTAGTTATGATGAATCTAACATATCCTCTGGCAAAACTAGCACTGACAGTTTTAGGCACTGCAAGCACCAACTTCTCTCCTTGCGACTCTACCAGAGATTACAACCTCCCAGCAGTCAGCAGAGAGGGACCAGTGTGTTGGACCCAGGCATCCCAGCCCCCGGGAGCTGCAGAGGCTGTGTCTCAAATACACATTCGGTAACCCTGACAGAGTGGCGAGGTGAACAGCTAACAGAGTTATGTCTTCACCCACTGCATGTAGACTTGCCATATCAGACTGGTAAATTAACTGCTATGGTGACAAAATTCGTTCCTATATAAAAGCATCTGATAATTACAGAACTGCTCTATCAGCTTGGTATGTTCTAGAAGACTGATTCCAGTAATTCAGATTCATAAAAAGAAAGAAGTCTAATGAAAAATATGTTTACATGAGTATACTTTTGAATCACAAGGGAAAATTATGTGAAAAAGCCACATTGGTTGACAACATACTCCTAACAAAGTCCTTATTTTGACAGTCACTTTAATCTGTTGTCACTGTCAAAGATGTTCCCCACTTCCTTCTAACTCTTTCATTTCCACCCTCCTCTGTGTACAGACATAAGCACTCAAGCACACTGTGTAATATCAAGGTATAGAACGTGGTCATTATAATTTTTGTTTTCTGAGAAAAACTTGTTTTATGCAGAAGAAACATTTCCTGATGTTTTACCTGAGAAATTATTAATTCCCAGAAAAGAATACTATTTTTCTTTTTTTTATTTCCCTGACCAGGTATTTCTAGGTGCTATTTCACAACTCTACTGCCAAGATATTTGCAGTATCAGCATGAGTAGAGACTTGCTGGAGTTTTGAATTTCTACTTACATTTCAGCAAAAATACATGATTGTCACACAGCAATACTTTGTATGCAAAGTTGTCAAAATCTGTCTACAGCTTCCACTGACTTCAATGGCCTTAGGACTGAGCTTCTTATTATCAGACTATGGCATTACCTAAGCAGTATGCCTAGGCAAGGCAGCAATACGGATGCTTAGAAACAGCAAGTTACAGCAGAATTAAAGACAGAATTATTCAGTTACTGTGAATTCAGTTACATTGCTAAAAAGCACTTACTCAAATACAGCTTAACGAGTAATGTCAAATAGTGTATTTTAGTAGTAATGTCTAGTTCTTTAAGTAATCCATCTATCTTCTGCATTACACCCTAGTGCTGCATTGTTGTTTTACTGTTTGAATATAATGGCATAATAAATTTATAAATTTTATTTTGTAGCTCCTGCGGTGCACCAGCAAAGATTCACGTGAAAAGGAGTTTAAATGGCTCTTTTTATTGTGTTTCTAAGCAGGATATGTATATATCCAAGTTCGGGGAAAGCAGACCCCTATGAATATAACCAAACCATGTGTGGCAAACAAGCCTAAACCTTCAAGAAATGTAAGATACACAACAGAATATCATTTCCAAGATGCAGTAAATCTGGAAAGAAATATTACTTGCCAATAGCTAATGTTAGATTCTACACAGAGATCACATTTCAACAGTAGATGTAGCTGCGTCCTGCCCCTTGAGAGCAGAAACATTTTCCTGTAGATAATGTAGTCCAGTGTACTGTGTCCTACTGCTATGTGCATGTTCTGTTTCCTCAAAACCAAAAATCATACATCAAAAGGACTGTAGAAGTGAAGAAAGACTGGCCTGGAAGACCAATTTATATGTGGATCCACAGTCTTTGGAAAAGCATTTTTTTCTTCTTGAAATCACTATAATCTGAGCACTACATTACCAGAAAGCATCTAGCTGAGGATCTCAAATTACTGTTTCATGGATGAATTTTAGCAGTACTTGCCTGGTTGGTTTGCAAGTGGAACTGAGCCTACTGAAGTATGGGTGGAAAATCAGGTAATTAGTCACACAAGCATTTTCAGGATCAAGATACCAGGCATGGCAAATGTAAAAGCTCCAGCAGGATGCTCCCTGACCTTCCACTGGAATTATGTGGAGCTTTTCCAGTTTCACAGATAATCTGGATGTAGCTGAATATCTTCTTGGAAATCGCCAGAGGCAGAGAACTGAGCCTCGACGCTTCCTTCAGTGGGAAATGTGTAGCCAAAGAGATATTTTAAAATGCCTACTCCTGTGGAAATAAAACAAAGTTGTCTTTTTGACTTTGAGGGAGAAGTGCTGCATCACACCTGAAAGCATGAGACCTAGAGAAATAAACAGGAAGGTTAATTAATCTCCTAATAAAGAAACAGGCCAGGATGAAAGTCTGATATTGCTTTAGGAATGAATGTAAAGTGACTGCTGAAGCACATTTGTTGAGTGAAATTCCCAAGGAGCAAGCTCTCTACGAGCTGTCCCAGGGATAGCAGTGACTAGCAGAAATGCCATCTTCAAAGACCAGACAAAACAATGACAAGACATGTCCAGGGCAAGTTTGTTGAATATCAAGAACTGTTCTCACTCGATAGCTGACCAAGAAGAATACACCCTCTATTTCATAGAATCTATCCTCTTAGCTGATACATCTGTCATCCTCAGGAAATGCAGCACCAGAGGGAAGAGGCAAGTACAAAATAATTAGTGTAAATGGGCATGTTGATCTGCTGCCACATATATTGACCTGCCCCACTGTTTCTCCTTGAGATACATCTGGAAATTGTATTATCAAATGACTTGGCTCCAGATACCTTCCACTAGTAGGCAGAGTGTACTGGATAGGACCAACTAATCTATATCCATTAAGCTATAACAAGATTCAGCTTTTTCACAGAAGATGCAGACTAGAGACCCTGATAGGGTTTTGAAACACCCTTCTTCCTGCAGCTCCATTCAGCTCCTTTTCAAGCCCTGAAAGTGGATGCATCATTCATGGAAAACCTGTCTTTAAAAGATTTTAGGATGACTCCAAAAACTCAAGGTAATAGATCTGCACTGATTGCTGATAGTGCATCATGTGGGCAAAGGCCCTTTAACTTGGCTGAAGGATTTCTGATCCCTGTACCACATAGGACTAAAGGAAGGGAGAGGGGGACTGGACTGATGCACCCCATGACCTTTACGAAAATACAGGTGCTGTTGGCCTTTGGCTGATGGTGTTGCTGTATGGTTTTGTATCACTATAAGCAGATAAAAGAAAAGATGTGCTCTTGCCCTCTGGCACTGGGCAGGGTTGAACTCAATACCAGAAAGGACACCTTCTGCTCTAACCAAGATCATGATGAAAGATGCAGCTCTGAGATGGCAGAACTTTGAGAGCAGAGAACACTCCAGTGCTGCTCTTCCTGCTGAGAGAACAGGTGATTACGTGTCAGTGGCAAGCTGGATGTCAGGTATAAAGTTGTACTGGGTTTATGTGGCAAGGTTTTGGTAGCAGGGGAGCTACAGATGTGGATTCTGTCAGAAGCTGCTAGAAGCTTCCCCTATGTCCAATAGAGCTGCTGGCCAAGGCTGAGCTAATCAATGATGGTGCTAGGGCCTCTGTGATAACATAGTTAAGAAGTGTAGACAAAGAAAAACAACTGCTGTGGAATAGCAGCCATAGATAGAAGTGAGAAAATGTAAGAGAAACAACTCTGTAAGTACCAAGGTCAGTGAATAAAGAGGGAGAGAAGGTGCCCCAGACACTGGAACAGATATTCTCATGCAGCCCATGGTGAGGCAGGCTGTCCTCCTGCAGCCCATGGAGGCCCACAGTGGAGAAGATATGCAGCCCATGGAGGATCTCATGCTAGAACAAGGGGATGTGCCCAAGGGAGGCTGTTACCCATGAGAAGCTCAATGGAGCAGCTTCCTAGAAAGACTGATTTACAGTTGACTTAGACAGATTTGAGGTGAAATCAAACCTGTTTTAGTGTTGCAGAGCTCACTCCACTTGCTGAAGAAGATTTCTGTAGTTGTCACAGACTTAGCCACATGATCCAGCAAAGGTAGGAGGGTGTATATCTTGCCGGTTACAGAATCAGATATTCTTTGAGGATGCCATAGCCCAGCCTAAGCTAGTAGCTTTACTTACTCCAGCTTCTGTACAGCTGTGAGCCCTGCTGATACTACCTAATAATGATACTGGCATATGGTTCACTGATTAAAGAGACTCAGGCAGGAGGAAAAGAAGTCTTTAAAAACTCTGACAACATGCTGGCCTTGTTCTTCAGTTCTCAGTGCTCTCTGTTTCCCCCATCTTCCTTTTAAGAGCTTCTCTATGACAACACATGACTGGACTGAGCATTATAATGACATATTTCCATTTTATATTTACTTTTCTTTCTTTTCTATTTAAAACTTCTTACTGGATATGGATACTCCTTGTTACACAGAGGAAACAGGAAAATAATCATATAAACCAGCAGAGATTTCTAACACAGCATCTGAAAAATGAGATGTCCTAACAATTTTTTTTAATATAGAAAGCATATTCTTAGTAATTTTGTGATTCTAATATCCAGTAATTGTAATAATTGTAGATTCAAAGTAAACCACTTGGCTTTACTAGTAACTTACACACATTTACATGCATACTTACAAAACCACTACTACTTAATGAATTGTAGACTATGAATTAGAATGAGGTAATCTTCAGCAACACATGTGTCTGGAATTTATGCTAATATATATATGTTTTATACAAAACAACAGAATGTTTCTCTCAAAAAAGGCTGTTGCAACCAACACAGAATTCAGTATAAAATCGATTGCTGAAAAAATTGGACAGTTGGACAAAACATTCCCAGGGTTAACTGCTTCACTCTCACTGCCTTTGTCTGGTTACAGGGGGAGGAAACTGTATCAACATTCTGTACAAATGTGGGCTTTTAAAAAGTAAAACAAATGGGAATAGAAATCAATTAACAGTGTCTACAAACGAAAAATACAATAAGGTGAATTGACAAAACAGTTAAAAATATAAAGTGTTAATTGAAACATTGGCTGCTATAAAATATGTACTCTAATTCATTTTGAATATGTACCAGTGAGGAAAGAGCATTGTTCTTCTCAGAAATCCATACATTTCAGAGATAATTTGTAGTTAAATGGAGAAGGTTGAAAAATACAAATTGTTATTTTCAGAATAAAGTGGATTTTAATTTTGTTTAAATACTTCCTGATGAGGTGTATGTTTTGTTAATGTTAATTCAGTTTGTAAGTCTTGCATTGATTTCAGGACTAGCATTCCCTCTCACTAGCAAAAAAAAAATTACACTAAAAATTTCTTAATAATTGTCAGAGTTTAAACCCACTGGGCAGCTACGCACCACACAGCCACTTGCTTATCCCCCCAACCAATGGAATGGAGGAAAGGATCAGAAGGTTAAAAGTGCAAAAACACATGGGTTGAGATAAAGACAGTTTCATAGATGACGCAAAAGCCACGTATGCAAGCAAACCAAAAAAGGGAATTCTTTCCCCCCTTCCCACTGGCAGGCAGGTGTTCAGCCATCCCCAGGAAAGCAGGGCTCCATCACACATAAGGGCTACTTGAGAAGACAGACACCATCACTCGAAACATCCCCTATTTCCTTCTTCTTCCCCCAGCTTTACATGCTGAGCATGATGGCATATGGTCTGGAATATCCCCTTGGTCAGTTGGGGCCACCTGTCCAGCAGTGTCCCCTCCCAGCTTCTTGTGCACTCTGAGCCTACTCACTGGTGGGGTGGGGTGAGGAACAGAAAAGGCCTTGACTCTGTGGAAGTCACTGCTCAACAGTAATGAAAATACCTCTGTATTATCAACACTGTTTTCATCACAAATCCAAAATATGGCACCATACAAGATACCATGAAGAAAATTATTCCAGCCAAAACCAGTATAATAATATTCTTACTATCTCAGATAAACACCCTGTCATGTCTCACACACTTCCCAGATTTAACACTGGACAGAAAAGCAGATGTACAGACTGCTTAATCTGGAACTGCAGGTAGACACTTCTTTAAAAGGGTGAAAACTGGTTCTGTCCTGACAGGGTTTTGTACATGTAGGTCTCCTTTCCTTTCAGTATATTGTAATATACAGAAAGTACATAGTACACTTAAAAGGACATACTGCTGAAATAGAAAAAAAATCATAGAATCATAGAATGTTTTAGTTGGAAGAGAACTTTACAGTCATCAAGTCAAACCATTAACGCATCACTACCAAGTCCCCACTAAAACATGCCTCTAAGCACTACACCTACGCTGTCTTTAAATACCTCCAGGGATGGTGACTCCACCACTTTCTTGGTCTGCCAGTTCAAGTGCTTGACAACTCTTTCAGTGAATTTTTCTCAGTGAATTTTTCCTAATGTCCAACTCAAACCTCCCCAGGCACAACTTGAAGCCATTCCCTCTTGTCCTATCACTTGTTACTTAGGAGAACAGACCAAGCCCTACCTTGCTACAACCTCCTTTCAGGTAGTTGTAGAGAGCAAAAAGGCCTCCCCTAAGCCTCCTTTTCTCCAGGCTAAACAATTCCAGTTCCTCAGTCACTCTGTATAATACTTCTTCTCTAGAACCTTCACCAGCTTAGTTGCTCTTCCCTGGACACACTCCAGCACCTCAATATCCTTCTTGCAGTGAAGGACCAAAAAAATGAGCATAGTACTCAAGATGTGGCCTCACCATTGCCAAGTACAGGGGGACAATCACTTGCTTAGTCCTTCTGGCCACACTATTCCTATTACAAGCCAGGATGCCATTGGCCTTCTTGGACACCCGGGCACGCTGATGGATCATATTCAGCTGACTGTCAACCATCACCCTCAGGTTCTTTTCTGCTAGACAGCTTTCCAGACATTCTTTCCCAGGCCTGTAGTGTTGTCTGAGGATGTTGTGGCTCAAGCGCAGGACCCAGCACTTGGCCTTGTTGAACTTAGTACAATTGGCCTCAGCCCATCGACCCAGCCTGGCCAGGTCCCTCTGTAGAGCCTCCCTATCTTCAAGCAGATTGACACACCTGCCTAACTTGATGTCATCTGCAAATTTGCTGAGGGTGCTCTCAATCCCCTCGTCCAGATCATTGATAAAGATATTAAACAGAACAGTCCCCAATACTGAGCCCTGAGGACCACCACTTGTGACTGCCTGCCAGCTTAACTCCATTCTCCACCACTCTCCGGAACTGGCCATCCAGACAGTTTTTTATCCAGTGAAGTGTATGCCCACCCAAGCCATAAGCAGCCAGTTTCTTCAGGAGAATGCTGCGGGAAACAGTGTCAAAAGCTTTACTAAAGTCTAGGTAGACAACATCCACATCCTTTCCCTCATCCATTAAGTGGGTCACCTTGTCACAGAAGGAGGTCAGGTTAGACAAGCAGGACTTGCCTTTCATAAACTCATGCTGACTGGGCTCGATCACATGGTTGTCTTTTTATGTGCTGCATGATGGCACTCAAGATGATCTGCTCCATAACCTTCCCTGGCATCAAGGTCAGACTGACAGGCCTGTAGTTTCCTGGATTCTTCTCTGGCCCTTATAGATAGACATCATGTTTGCTCCAGTCACCTGGAACCTCCCTGGTTAGCCAGGACTACTGATAAATGATGGGAAGCGGCTTGGTGAGCACTTCTGCCAGCTCTCTCAGTACCCTTGGGTGGATCCTATCCATCCCCATAGACTTGTGTCTGTCAAAGTGGTGGAGTAGGTCACTGACCATTTCCTCTGCTATTATGGGAGCTTCATTCTGCTTATCATCCCTGTCTCAGGGGGCTGGGCACTCAGAGGACAACAGGCATTACTATTAAAGACTGGAGCAAAGAAGGCATTCAGTACCTCAGCCTTTTCCTCATCCTTGGTCACTATGTTTCCCCCAGAATCCAATAGAGGATGGAGATTCTCCTTAGTCCTCCTTTTGCTGTTAATGTATTTATAGAAACATTTTTTTCATTGTCTTTTATGGCTGTAGCCAGATTAAATTCTAGTTGGTCCTTGGCCCTTCAAATTTTCTCCCTGCATAGCATCACAAATCTTTGTCATCTTCCTAAGTCATCTGCCCCTTCTTCTATAGGCCATACACTTTCCTTTTCTTCCTGAGTTCCACTCAAAGCTCTCTGTTAAGGCTTGTCTTCTTCCCCACCAGTTTGCCCTATGGTACCACTGGCACAGCCTGCTCCTGTGCATTAAAGATTTCCTACTTGAGCAATGTCCAGCCTTCCTGGAATCAGTTGAACAGAGCTTCTGTGAATCCAGCTTTTAGGCTTAGGCACCTACAAAGATGAATGACTACCTAATTCATTTTGAGAACCCAATTGTCATGGTTTAACTCCAGCCTGCAAATAAGCACCATGCAGCTGCTTGCTCAATCCCCCCCATCCCCTCCCACTCCACAGTGGGATGGGAAGAAGAATCAGGAGAAGAAGGTAAAACCCTGTGGGTCAAGATAAGGGCAGTTTAATAGAATAATACAAAGAGAGAAGACACAACAGTAATAACAATAATACTAATGAAGTGACTTATCAAATGAGTGATATACAATGTGATTGCTCACTGCCCAAAACTCCTCTCCCTGGTCCTCTTGCCGCTTGCTCAAATCACTGCACCTTCTCTCTGACCCCTGCCAGCCCTCCCCTCATACAGTGGGCATGATATCAGTATGGTATCAAACATCTCATCGGCTGGTTCAGTTGGCTATCCTGGCTTCTTGTGAAAATTAACCCTATCCTAGCTGAACACGGGACACTCAAAGAACAGGAAAAAATGATAGTTAAAAGGTCTAGAGGTTTATATACAACAATATGGGAGATATTATGTTAGACCTGAGACCTGAAGAAGTCAAAGAGCATGGAAAATGTCAAAAAGAGGTAAAAAAACCCCAGAACCATATGATAGTAAAAAATTAATTCAATTTATGTCACACTGAAAGAGCACAGATTTTCAGAATTCAAACTTCCACTGTAATCACTTCCTTGCCTTGTCATTTCTTATTTCCTCATTACTTATCTACTATATATAACATGACTGAAGTTTGAGTGACAGTCCTTACCTACTATTTATTGTAAAGAATCACAGCAAGCTCTAACTCTTCCTCTGCATACAGGATACATTTTATAACCTTTCCTCTTGAAATCTCATCCAGATCACATCATTGAATGGACTGCTCCTTAGAGGAAAAAAAAAGAAAAATTATTATATTGTGCCAAAGTGCTGAAGAGCAAGATATTTCAAGACTTGCTATTGCAGTTATTAGCTCTCAAATCATGTCTGATATTAAAAAAAAAGGGGACTGTATACACCTGTAATGATCATCTGAAGCCGAATTATTGCTTCATGTTGTTAAAAGCTATAGTAATGATTAAGGATGAGTGACGGATCATTTTTCATCATGTTAAAATCCATTAAATTTCTTTTTCACTTCATATCCCCCAAAAAGAAATTAGGAAAAAAAAATTCTCTCTGAGAAACTCCTTGGGAATTTCAGTACCACTCAAATACCATTTCTCTGTAATTTATTAATATGAGAAAAGTTATGTATAGTTCTTAGCAATAGGCACTGTCAAGGGTTATGGCTGAGCCAGCTACTAGACAAATGACAGATGCTCTCTGTCAGCCCCTCTCCCTTGCCAAAGGGGAAAATGGAGAGAGATTTATCAATTGGAAAAGAAAATTAAAACAGATTCAGTGAAAATAATAACATGGAATATATACAAAAAATATACAAAACCAATAACAAACCAAATCACCTTACTGATGGTAATTACATCACTGTCACCACTGATGATGTGGAGCAGGCACTGGCAGAGTCCCAGACTGGACTCAGTGGCAGACAGGAACTGGATTCAGCAGTTGGATTCTGGACCTGCATTCAGGAACACATGGATTGGGATTGAAGGCAGAATGGACAGAGTCCTTCTCAGATGCTGGCCATTGAAGAAGAGAGCTTGACCCTTGTGATCCCTCAGCTTTATACTGACTATGATGCATATGGGCTGGAATACCTCTCTGGCCAGTTTAGGGTCACCTGTCCTGTCTGCTCCTCCCCACAGGTACAACTTCTTACTTACTGCATCCCCAACATGGTACACAAGATTTAGCAGTGACCTTGGTCTTCACAGAAGCAAGTATAAGCAAGAGCCTTTCTACATATCAGTCCTTGGTAGTAACTCTAAACATTGTTACCACTTCCAGAAACAGACACTGTCTGAAAAAACACACTGTTAGCTTCAGAAAGTGCAGTTACATAGACTTACCTGAAAAGTAAAATCACTGAACAGAATTAGTGCTGTTCTAGATCAAACCAGTGTAGGCAAATATCTGAAAAATAAAAAAAAAATAAAAATTGAGCAATATAATCCACATTAACATGGTCCTAAATTAACACCGTAATAGTAATTATACATCTAAGTAACTTACTTGGGTACAACTGTAATGAATTCCTAAATTAATGTAAGAACTATACACTGAAAAAAATATTTTTATCCATTCTCTTGTATATTTCACACCATGTTCGTAGATAAAACACATTCAGAGCAAGGAAATTTTTTAAATATAAGTAATAGGATGGGTAAGGGATCTTTCCTTTCATTCTCTCTGGAGTTAGAAGGACATGAACCTTCCCCACTACTGTGTAGGTAACTGTTATCATTCTTGTCTGTGAAAATAATTCCACTCCTCCATAACTTGTTATCATGGCAGAGTTACACGCTAAAATAGCAGCACACCTCCCAGAGCATCCCCCTTTCCTAGTTTATTCCCCAAAAGACTGGAGCACCACTGGAATGGATGAGCAACCTTCTGCACTTGTGTCTCCAAATACATCAGATTTTTTAAAAAGTTTTTTATTTATCAAAATCCTCCAGGTTTGAAGAACTTTTGTCATACACAGTTCTTCTAGTCTGAAACCAGACAGTCACGAGGATTTCAGGATTCACGTTCCTGAGATACAAATGCAATGTGCAGTATCCTCTGGCTGCAGAGTCTGCAACTCCAGTGGCCTTTGAAACTCACAAAGCCACACCTCTTAAGTGGCTTCTCCTGTAGATATCTCAGACACATTCTTTCCTGCTACTTGAAGCAATGTATTAGATCATGTTGTGATAGGGAATATCTTAAGTTTCTGGACATAAAACACATTGTTAAGTCACAAAACTCACTAGTTGTTCAGTGGGCTTTCTTTAGCATTAATTTGTATCTCATTTGCAGTAGGATGCAGATCAAGGCCAAACCTCATTTGTACTCCCCAGCAACCACAAAGAGTAACAAAATGGGAGACAGGATGCAGTAATGTACTGCAGTTGCAAGAGGCTTCCTTGTCATAGGATTGGTGATGATGGGAATGATTTGAGTCTCTTGCCAAAATGATGGGACCTTACATAGCAGCTGCTACAAATCTTGTCATAAAATTATTTTCCCAGAGCCATTGCTCTTGACTGTCATACTGGAAGGTAACTCCAGAGCCCAATATCCAGACCCAGAGAAATTCACATTTACTACTGGTTTTAGCTTTTAGATTGACAAAAATTGCTTGATGTATTCATTTGCTAGAGCTGTTTTAAGTTCAGAGACACCCAGGATTAGGTACCTCAGTCATGAATAAGTCGAAGTGTAGCATACCTGAAAATATTTTCCAGTAATGATGAAAAGTATGGAAAAACCGGAGAGATTTAGGTTTCGTTTGTACAAAAAAACCATGCTGCATTCACTAAGTATTCAACATACAAAACATTAAATTATACATGACTAAGAGACACCTAGGTGTACGCTCCAGTACTGAAAAGAATCTGCAATTCCACTCAGATCAAAAGTCTTTTGTGGTTTTATGGTCATGCAGTTTTGAGATGCAAAGGTAAGTGGCTCTACTTTTCCACTGAACGTAACCTTCTCCTTCCTTGTCTTGCTCTCAGTGATAAAGTCAGATCAGCTGTCTGATCTATATGGAAACTGGATATAGGTGTACAAAGGAATTTGCACAAGTTTTTGATATTTTTTGAGAAAAAAACCCAAACCTAAAACTATTTGTGTGATTGTTCTTAGCCAGTAATCTATACTTATGAAAATATACTAAATTGAAGTGACTTACTTTCTTGGAAACTCTAAGAAATTGTGTATAGGTTCAGGCTGACTTAGCCTTTGAACTGATCAGCCCTTTTTAGACTCAAACTAGGCCTTATCCAAGTTTGTTTGATCACTTAAGCCGCAATATTTTTGTTTCTTTTAAAATTATTATTGTGTTTCATGACAGAGCGACTAATGGTAAAATCCCAAGGGAGTCCCATAAAGTGCAAGACATTATATCATTTTATGCTTACATGAATGTCAAATGTTTTCATGATGATTAGTATAAAAACAATATCAAATTAATTAGAGATTTATGAAAAGGTTTTATTTTCTCTTTTTTTCCCCCCCATAGTTTGGTCAATGAAAAAGATCAAAGAGCCAAATAAATTAACACTTTTTAGACAAATTAACTAGACAGGTAATGATTCACCAGCATATGACTTCGATAAATTATTCTCTTAGCTTACCATAAGCAGTAAATCATTATGTATTTCTTTTGGTCAACATTGTTACAGTATTAATCAAGCTATTTTGTTAGTCACATCAATATAATAACTGTGAAGGAAAATTATTTTCTAGACAGAAATCTTTATTAGTGAAATGCACTAATTCTACAGAGTTATTATATGGCTCTTCCACTGAGTCCTACTCAAAAAAGATTATGAAGTAGATTTAGCTCAGCATTTCTATCTGTGGAGCAGAACTGTGATCATTCCGCAAAACATTCTGAGCTTTAGGGAAAAAAAAAAGAAAGTACAAATTTCTACAGTTCCCATATGTTACTTCTCTGGAGACAATCTGTAACTAACAGGCTATAAGCTGTTTTTTTAAAGAAGAAACAATGCCTTTATAACACCTGTAATATCTGTTGGTGAAAATCTAGGGAACAGCATCTTTTCTATTGAAGAAAATTGCTTTGTCAAGTTTACCAAGAATGATGCCTGCCTAAGAAGAAACCTCAAATCCTGAAAAGTGCACCCACTGAGGTGAGTGAGAAGGCAATACTACATCTCTTCACTAAAAACTTTACAAGGGTGTGGTGTCTGCTTTCCAAGACCACACTGCTGGCTAAACATAAAAATATTTAGTTTAAATCACATGCATCTGAATTCTTTCTCTCTGTGCAAGAATAAAGCACCAGTTAGCCTGAAAATAGAGGCAGCCTGGTGCATTAGTATTAGGAAAACATGAAGCAGTTCTATTAAAGTCTTCAAACGTACCTGACTTGAACAGCAATATGAAATGGAAAAAACCCACTAACTAAGTAGTATTAGAGACATGAAACATATTGATAAAAGTAGTGATTTGTCCCATAAAAAAGTATAGGTACCAGAGGCATTTTGACCTTCAGAACATTTCGATTTAGCAGCCTTGAATAATGAGTGGTGACTTATGAACTAAGCGATAAGATGGATAGTAGGTATGAGGACAAATGCTTTTTCATAATTATTCTTGCTGTGTCCATACCTGAAGATTAATGTTGCTATTGCTAAAGTGGTGTGGTGAGAAGAGAGTAGTCTGCAAGGCTCAAGCAAAAAATCCATTTCAGCTTCACTCACAGCTTTAACTGCACATCTTAAGCAAACATTTTATTTGAGCTTCACTCACAGGTTTAATAGGCCACTAGTGCAGGTTTATCATTGATACATCACAAGAATGCACTATTACAACTTAAAAGCAAGAATACACTACAACGATCTAAAATATGTGCTAAATATTATACGTGTGCAAGTTAATTGCCCATGGTTACAAACCTACAGCACACTAAATATTTGCTTACACCTCCAGGTAAGGGCTTTCAATCCCAGAAAAGTGACCTTGGCCAGTGTCCCAACCAAGAAGGAAGAATTTCTATATAGGTGAGATGTAGCATTGGAGAGGCAAATTCCAATTCCTAAACTGCACCTTAATGTTTTCATTCCCTGATTTACGTGACTGCACGCAAGACTAAGCCTAAGTGGATTATACCATCTGGATACACAAGCTTGTTGTCTGAAACCAACACTGAAACCTTACGGGTTCTCTTTATCTTACTTTCTCAGGCAACTGAATAGTGGTTTGTATTGAGACTCAGGGATATTATTTGGTGAGGGATTTCAAGGCTCAGCTCAGGTTTCAGTTCTTTGAATGATGCAGCACTGCCCTGTTTGGTCTATGGCTTGTGAACAACTCAGAGCTGAGCTGTCTACACAGGCCCCTGTGGGTTGTCTCTGCATGGATAGGGCCTCAAGGAGATCCAACGCTGAGTCACTTTTACAATCCCCTATGGGTCACCTGTGTGCACTAGACGTTACTGAAATTTGTTTACGAACTATAAGCCTGATGATCCATGCAGGTAGGGATATAAATCTTGTATTAAGCAGGCATTTGGGAATGTTGGGTATAGGAGAAGCCTATGTTTCTGTCCACAGCCATAAGATAGATTACACTTACAAAAAAATAATACACAGCAAAATTATTTGAGTGATCAAATTCCTTATTGGGACAGATCAAATCCCTCCTGGGTCAGGCACCATTTATCATTCTTAGCTACAGGCTCAGTTTCAGGAAAAAGGAGTGTGCCTACCACTACCTGTTTCTGTTTGACCACACATCTCCTGTGTCTCTACTGTGAGAGGGCTGATGCTCAAGCATGGGGCTGCTGCTGTCCACATCATGTGTTGCTACACTTCTTGGCTGTAAGCATCTGAAACAACATGTAAGGATGGTGCCATACTGCACATCCTCAGGACTGACTCTAGCAGGCAGATGGTCAACACTGCACCAGGTGTGGCTGTCTCCACCTCCCACACTCCTATAGTGCTATCCTCACCAGACTTCATACTGTAAAACACTTCTTGATGTACTTGCATCATAAATGAGTGCATATAGACATCTTTTCAATTCACTCTGTGAAAATGAGACTTGGACAGGCTATGAAACAGCTGCCAGGAACTATGCATAGAAAAGAAAAAAAAAAAATCATACAAAATTACTATTATTTTAGGGTCACATAAGGATGAGAGTGAAGTTGTAACACATGTATAAACAGAGAGGCCATGCCTCTTGGTCTCTACCCTTGATCTTGTTTTGTTTACCAGTAGAGACGTAGGCGGTGCCTGTCAATAGAAGAATCAAAAACAATGGATATATATAGTAAAGGACATCCTAAGTCACACTAAATGCCTGTTTCTACTGTTTCCAAAATAAAACATGTCATAAATGGAAATCTAGAGAAGAATAAAAAAAATGAGAAGTGTCTGTGACACTATCCCCTAATATTGTTTCTAACGATTTTCAGTTCAGGAGGTAGAGATGATCATACATGCATTTAGTAGATGTCTTTGGACCCCTCTTCTATGAGTTTCCCCAGCCTCTCCTTCACCTCATGTTCCTTTTAGTGTTTCCAGCATCTTTTGGAGCAGTTCCACCGGCCTACAGCTGCTATATGAACAATTGCTTCCCTACAGTTGTTTTGAACCTGACTCCTACTAACTTGATTTATCCCTCCTTTTATTTTGGACAGTTTTATATTTACAATGGACTATCAATCCTCATCCAACCTCTCCTAGGCACTATTTAAAAAAAAAATAAATCCTCTATCTTAACCTCTTTCTTTGATATTTTTTTTTCAAAGCCTGACAGTGTCATCTTATTTCATTCATAGAAAGAAGCAGTTCCATACCTTTGATAACCCTTGTTGTCCCTCTCCAAACCTTTTCCAGGTTTCATGGATTGTTTTAAATGGAGGAAAGAGGGATGATGCCAGAGAATTATACATTTGATATTCCCTGTTTTATTCTTTACTCCTTTTTTAAATAATTCTTAGCTTTGATTTTCTTTTTTAATGACTATTGAGCTGACGTTTTCATAGACCCGTTTATTATATCCCAAGATTTTGTTCCTAAGTGATAACGGGCAGTTCAGGGACCATTATGTCGTACCTGAGTGTAGGCCTGATCACTCCCATATGCATGGCTTGACATTTATCTGTACTGAATTTCATCTGCCATTTTATTTTATTTATTTTCATTCAGCTTCCTAAGGCCCTTCTGCAATTCTCCGTAGTCTGCCTTCATTTTTACTGCCTTGAATAACTTGTTATCAGCACTAAAACTTTGCCACTTCATTAACCACTTGCTGTTCCAGGTCACCTATGAATATCTCTAACTATACAAATCCCAGCACAGATATGGGCAGAATTCACTGGTTATTACACTACAAAAAGTATTTTTTCCTAGACTCTATTTCGTCATTTAACCAAATGGTAAAATAAATTGAGGGACTTCTTCCTGTATGTTCTAATTGCTAAGGGTTTTTACAGCATCTGGTGACAAATTGTGCCAGAAACCTTGTGGAAGTCCAGGTAGGATATATCAGGCAGAATATCCTTTCCTATGTGCTGAACTTTCAAATGACTCCAGTATGTTTGTGAGGCAGGATTTCCCTTCAAGGGTACACACTGACTTTTTCTGAGTATGTGGTCAGGTTTATCCAAGTGCTTATTAATATATGCTTTATTATAGGCTCTACTAATATGGCCTGTTGAGATACCAGGCTTATAGACCCTGTATGACTTGGAATCTCACCTGGGATCAATTTAAAAGGTACCTTCAGGTCTGCCAAGCACTTAAGTACTAGGAAAATTAAGACAAGTTAGAATTTCTATTGTTAGTATATAGGTTCAGTTCTTAGCATCCTATTTAAATCATACTCTGTGTTAGATTAATATCATCCTGTGCTCTAGCCTTCACAGAGACTAACAATATTTCCATAACATCATCCATAATAGATATGTCATCTTCAGATCTGTGCTGTTCTGTACTTGTCAGCTTTCTCTTATTCTTTCATTGAAAAGCTCAGTCTCAACTTCCTTGACATTAAGTGCTAGCAGCTTCGCACACATCCTTCAGATGAAGTACATCTCTCTCTCATGACCATCCATTATGCTAGAAATGCCCCCGGCTTTTGATGCATCTGAATCCTTCTTCTCAGCCCAGCATTAAAAGTTCACCTCTCTTCCTCCTTTGGTCCCACAGGAATTACTGCGAGCACTGCAAACTTCACTAGTTTAGTGAGTTTAGTATTTTTAAAACATTGTTAAAAGCCTAAATTCCACTCCTCCCCCTGTAATCTTCTGCCTTTCGCTGTGCTATTTTTATTCCCATGCACACCATCTACAGCCCTCCTCTGTCGTTTCCTAGCAGTTGGTAGGGACATCTCACAAGGTCTGACACATTTGTGCACTTGGCGATTTCATGAAATTCTCTCCCCAGTCACAAACATAGCTTGGTATTTTTCTAATAGCAATCGCCCACAGTTGCAATATGCTTCTTGCTTCCATTAGAGCCTCTGCTTAAAGAGGCATTGCCTTGGTGCAGGATGGCAGATGAGCAACTTTCAGCAAGGCAGACCCCTGACTGGGATCCTTTGCCCTTCACCCACCTGTTGCTTCTGCATCCACAGTCCCCAGCTGGGGCTGCTTCTTTGGTCTCAGTTCCTATGTGCCAATCTGAAGTGAAAATATGAACCTCTCTGTGCATCTGTGCCATTCCTCAGCAGTACTGGGTTTGCTGGCTTGAAGAAGAGACTGATTAATTAACTAACTACCTGAAAAAGCTCTTGAAGAATCTCTCCAGACTGAGGTCACTCAGTTCAACCACTCTAGCCTCAGAAGAGAAGGTATTCTTTTCTGTTAGAGTTACAATTTACCTACAATATATACACACCTGCTTCTTGCCCATGGAGAACATACATATTCATATGATACTGAACATAGTAAAATGATCCCTCCATCTTCCTGCTGGAGAACACCGCTTCTACTTCTTCTCTCTGAAAGGATGAGAAGTTGATTCCTATTGTAGATATACATGTCTGATTTAACAATTAGTTTTAAAAAATTAACTTTTAACTTTCTCCTGACTTCATACATGGTTTTCACAGTTTCATTCTAACTATAACTATTTTTCAACACAAACTCTTCACATAACAGATAAAAACAAGAATAAGTTATTCAGCTCTACATCAGCATAGACATTGCAGGGAGCATGCAAGTATTTTCCCAGAAATCTTAATCACTTCTGTAATATGTCATTAACTTTTTATCTTTTATTAATACATCCATATTTCGGTCAAAATAAAATATGAAGACTCCAACACAATGCAAAATATGGAGTTTAAATTTTAATTTGAATGTAGGTAGGATAGTCATTTTACCATCTTTTATGAATTATACAGTATCCAAATTGCATTTTCTTTTTGGAAGCAGGACTTGCATACCTGCACTTCTGTCCAGAGCTAAGAGACTGAGATTTAAAACAAAAGCATATTCATCTACTGCCAAAAATGAAGCTGCAGTTATATGAAGCCAGATAACATACTTTGCAGAGTGGTTAAGAAGACAAAAGGACGCCGTGATTTTCACACGATGGCAAATTTTGCTTGTAATGTTTTCATATTTTATTATCACTATTATTTTTTTTCAGTAATGTTTTTTAATCTCAGTTTATGTACTCTGTGTTGTGTTACTCCAGCCACTGAATAATGAATATAATGATTTGAAAAAGCATCTCTCTGCTGGCATCCTGGATGTACCACTTTCTTCCAGAAAATATTCACTGTGTTCATTTTTGGAACACTTTTACAAGCACAATGCCAACAGGCCTTTTCCAAATGGCTTTCTTTGAGATGGATTACTTTTCCTTCCTCTGGGTCTGTATGATTTGTCTGGGAGACTCATATGAAGGCTGCTATATAAATTAGGATTGTAGCTATAAGATTTGAGTTTGTTTATAATAGATGCTTTCACCTTCTCTTTGTAAAACATAAATGGTTTCACTGAATAGTAATTAAATAAAAGGTTCACATTATTTATTGTACTCCATCAAGTAAAAAACAAAACAAAACAACATTATATACCATGAGAATTAAAATGCTGATTAGATTACTGGAGATTTCCAGAGAGATTTCAGTGAAAGTCTCAGATCATTTCACATAACACTCATGACTTCATAAAACCCAATAATATATTAAAGTATAATTTTAAAACAAAAGATCAGCTTTATTATGATTGAAGTACCCCAAAATTTCAAAATGCATTTTGGAGTAGAGAATACTCTTGGTTTGGTTTTTATTTTAATCAAATTCTATCTCAGTAATGGGTGAAAATAGTTACTACAAATTTCATGGGTTTTTAAATTTATTTTCTGAGAAAGAGAAAAAAAGTAAAAAACAAAGCAATTAGAATTAGAGGGAGATTTTGCAGTTACTGTCCAATCAAAAAAAAAAAAAGTGCAACACTATGATATACAATATATTCTCACTGCTTTTTAATTCATTTGTCTAGCAAGATGTCTGTCCACTGCTGTCATCTGAATGTAACCCATGCTCCAGTCTCATTCTCAGGCAGCTTTTACTGATATTCACCTTAAATACCCCCCTTTAAAACATCATCCTATTAGTCATAGTTGTATCCACCTAAACAACTTTTTGCGTAGTTCATGTTGACATTTTTCCAGACACTGTGCACAGGCAGTTATGTCTCCAAGCTACACATATTTGTATCTCTTTTCTCCAATCAAAATTTACCTAGATAAGATAATTATATCACCTATATTGTCTTTTTATTTGAGCATTTGACATAAACCCCCTGAATTGTAGAATAGTACTATTCCCATTTTACAGATTGAGAAATGAGGCATTAACAGGAAAAGCAATTTTTAGGTCACAGAATCACAGATTGTCTTTGGCTGGAAGAGACCTTCAAGATCAGCTAGTCCAAACTTCAACCCAACACTGCAAGCTCACCACTAAACCATGTCCCTAAGCAGCAGGACTACATGCCATTTAAATGCCTCAAGGGATGGTGACTCTACCCTGCCCCGGGCAGACCATTCCAATGTTTGATAACCCTTTCAGTGAAGAAATGTTTCCTAATATCCAGCCTAAACCTCCCCTGGTG
>WUAM01000287.1:44684915-44700049 GCA_024336885.1 Actenoides hombroni
GATAATGTAGGATTCGATTTTATACACAGAAAACAAAATATTTCCTCAAAAATCAGAGGGATTTGAAAGTAGCTTCCTTTCAAAAATCTAAGCTGTTAGTGTAAAAGCTTGAAGAGCAATTTCAAGTATTATTTTATATTATTAAAGACTTATACTAAGTAGAAATAAAAGATCCATAGGATAAATTAGTTTAAAATCAAATATTTTCCTTGCTACAGAAACACTCTCTAAGCTATTAATTACTATTTTAGGTATCTCAAATGTAACCAAGTATACAGAAAAACTAAATTCCAAATCTAATTTCTACCTAAAAGGTGTAGATTATTTCCTGTTTATATTTTGTTTTTAAAAGTGCAATTGTGGTGCTAATTTAGTCCTGAGAAGATTTTGAAGCATGAAAAAGACAGACAAATACAAGCATAAGTTGTGGGCAGGATTGGATTGTTTTAGTAGGACACCTGAAAACTGTCCCTGGCTTATTTTTTTTCTAGTAGGGTTACTCCTTAGTCAAGCCAATGAGACTGTAGTATTCACTATGGCAGTAAAAGCACCAGAGCTGCTGAAACCGATGGACTGCATCTCATGAAAGAACAAGGCTGTACAACAGTTTCACCTCTTCCCGATACTTCCAACTTTAAAAAAGAATGATCACTGCAACCCCGCAAAGATAAAACAACTTATCACCCTCCCTCAGTATGAGGATATACACAGGTTGGACTTGTTTCTTGCTATTTCTTGACATGAACATCACTCCTCAAACATTTCAAAAGACTGATCGGAGACAGCTTATTTCACAGTATGACTGTTGTCAATTGTTTAGTGTCACAAACGTAAGGTCAGCTTCATCTCTTCACCAAGAGTGTGGTGTTAGTTCTGTGTACTCTGTGTACATGCATTATATAAACACAGTTTTGGAGGCCTATATTAATCCTCTTACATGGTGCAATTATCACAGTTGCTGTCCATTAATATCAATTGCATTGAGTCACGTTCCATATCAGATCATCTAAATGGTCTAGCTTTACTTGCCAAATCACAAACAGGCACATTTTTATTTTGCAGGACAGCTAGGCTAGCTCCATATACTAAAATAGAAAGTGGTTACTCACTTCCCTTTAATATAGCCAAAAAGTATATGTTAATAATTGTAAATATAGTACCCCTGAAACTGAATTTCTTTCTGATCCCATTATTTTGCTTATCATAATTTTTTTTTCATTTTTTCATTTCCTATTTGTTCTGTCACATAAACAGATGACCATCTGCTGTGTTTAAACTAAGCAATTTATATTTTGTTAATTTTTATTTTTTAAAAAACCTGTACATTTATTGCTTACTTTGTAGCTTAAAAGGCAGAGAATTAGATTAGAGATACTTTTGGAGTGTGTGTTTTTCTTCCCTATTAACTTTAGGAAACAGAAGCATTAAATAAAAGGGGAATAGTAAGGTTGAAAGCAGAAACAAGACAAAGCTCTTGGAAACTTCAGTTGAATGAAGGAAACTGAAATTCAGACCTTAACCTGCCCTCCCACAAAAAGATGAATAAATATTTCATGAAAAGTTTTACACCACTCAAAATAATAATTGTCAGCCTAGCAAAAAGAAAATAGTTTTCAGGCTGCCACGGTGATGAAGTAAAATATAACTTATGTTTGGCATTCAGGAGTCAATTTCATGAATTTTTAAAGGGTAGATATTGCTTCAGAAATGCAATCAACATAACCACCATTAAAGCTAAAACACACCACTGTTTCCTACAAGAAACTATCAGTTATTCACATTTGTTCAGTAGTTAACTTTTTTTTTCCATGTAATACATATAAATGTTTTTGTGTTGATCCTTGTCCAGTACAAACTGTCCCTTATGGTAAGTGGGCAAAACAGACCAGCTTGTAAAGCAGTTTTACTTCGGTTAACTACAGAGTAAAACAATGCACACTGGTGGCCTCAATAGCCATTCTCATTTCATTTGATGACAAGTTTCTTCTAGCTAGGATATGTTCTTCAGGATGTGTAATCAACACAGATGTGCATACAGTGAGTATTCTCCTGGTTATGTGAAACCAGGAAGATTTGTATTCAGTTGATAAAGGGCATTCATGCTAGTGTCAAAACTTTGTGCTGTTCAATGCATAGTATATGTAGGGGAGCACATTTGTTGCTGGTTTTGCTGCTCTTAAGAAACAGCTGTTTGCAAAAAAAAAAAAGACCAAAAGAAGATGGAAGGCAAGGGTGTAAGTGGACTAATTAACTGAAATACCTCCCTTTCCTGGTGAAAATGTCCATATATTTATTTTTTTTATAACAGGTGACAGTTACCAAACCAGCAATACCCTGCAAAGGACATACAATTCCACAAAAAAAATTAAAATAAATAGTTGTCCCAGTTCTGGGTGTTTTACAGAAATCACAGTGTATGTAGATGAAGGTGTGACTAGTACTTAGGTCAATTGTAAACAGCAGATGTGCACAATGGGAATCTTGCACAGCTGTCCCAGTAAAGAATGTCCATCTGTCTGCTAAAAGCAGAGCTCTTCTCCAAGAAAGATTTCGAGATAGTCTGAGTCAAAGTACATGGGGAAGAAGAAACCAGGAATATGCTTCTCTGAAAACCTGGTCTATTTGATAAAGGACCCTCAGTTCAGCAGAGAGGCCTTCAGCACAACAAATATGTCCCGGAGAATCTAACCAGGCTGCAACACTTCAATGATTTCATGTAAATGCGTATCATTAAGTTTTCTTGAAGTGTTGCAAAGATGTGCGTCAGAACACACAAATGCAGACATTCATTTTACACAAATTCAGCATGTTATCTCTCTTCCTAGTTAGGCTGGATGAAACATTTGACATTTTCCTGCAGCAGCCCTCTGGCCTACAGGCTTTTTAACTTCTAAAACATATCAGAAGAAGGAAGTCTGGAGGCAGCACAGAGGCAAACAAGATAAAATTAGTAAGCATTTTTAAGCAAGAGAGATTTTTCACCACAAACTTCATCTTCTTCTAATTACATACAGGAAAACTGGCGCAAATGGGCAATGAAGGGAATCAAGGGAGAACCTCTATCAATGGCATCACTGATTGTTTTCATCACACACATGGTGGTAGAAACTACCTAGATAGAAAGCATCTGAGATCTTTCACTGGCTTCAGGGAGTGATGATCAGATAACAGATGATGGCCCCTAACAAGTTTGCTGCTTTGAACTTGAAGACTAGCTTAATATCAAGGTGATGCTAAATGATGCTGAGGCAGCCAAAGCTGCTGCTTGATGAACTGGTGCTGGTGGATAGGTTCAAGGCTCTGTTTTTGCAGGATATCATCTAAAACTTATCAAGGTACAGCAGCACCAGAAAGGCTATCAGGGTGAGCTTCAAGCTTTGAGCCAGACTCAAAGACAGCTGCAGAGTGCCAGGAAATCTCATTATTATTGGCTATTTCAGGAGAAGGCAAAGAGGAAAATGTCTTTTGCCAAGGATCCTGGAGCTGATATTCCTAAGGGTGTTTGAATTCTTTGGAAGATTCAAGCTCAGCAGAAGTCTTTGCTTGAGTTAGATCTCCAAAAATTGGGTTTTCACTTTTGCTTTTACTTGAGAGGACTGAGATAGAAGCATCTGTAAGAATTTGCAGGCATGTGACCCTCTCCAAGAAGCTCTGAACCACAGGAGCAAGAGTTGGAAAATGAAAGATGATCTTGCTGGTAACATAAGATTGAAGTGGTTGTTCAGAGGAGGCACTGAAATCCAAACATGCACAGGGTAAAAATTTCTATGCAATGAGAAAAAAAAGCAGTGTGCTCTGACCCAGCCTATATGCTTGAGTCCTACTGTATGAAGCAGGAAGTTTTCCCTTTATGCTATAGACCCTACTGCTTCTCAGTGATTCCACTAGAAAGAAGCAGCACAGCTATTTCCCTTTCAGTGCCACCCAAGCAGACTATTAGACAACACCCATAGATTCACTTCCAAAAATATTTGGTTTATTATATCTAACTAAGGACTGGATTTTGCAAGCTGCTGAAACCAGAGAGGACAAGTGCTATGCCAAAATGCAAGCTGCCACACATCTACAAAGTTACCTGTACAGATAAGGCACTTACAAAGATGGCAAAATCCTGTTACCAGATGTATTTGACTCTTACTCCGATAAATCTGATTCCATAATAATCCTTGGTCTCGATTACCTTTGAAATTAAGTAGTCTCCTACCAACTAAATCCCTAAACACAGTTTTCCAGCTTTTAAAATATGTTCCCAGTAACATCCATAGAAAATACACAGTACTTGTGAAAGAACTGATCTGTATAATACCACCTTAGAATCATGCAGGAAGTCTGGTTCCTTGCCTGTGGGTATTCAACATCTGAACTGATACAAACAGACAAGGGAAAAAGAAATGGTGCTCAAGAAAAGCAAACTGAAGCAATTGCATTCAAGGTGCATACACTACAAAGAACTCACATAGAAACATGACACAGAGCACAAGCAACGTCATACTGATAAAATTCCATACATACCAACAAAACACACCTGCAGCAAGAATGATGTGCCCATCTTAGTGTTATATCTTGATAAAATCACACCAAATCAGATAGTGATTAGAGTCACTTTGGTGAGGATTTGAACATATGCTTTTAAATCTCCTTTTGCATTTCAGGAATGAGAGCATTCAATTATGCACCCATCTGTGCCTTACTGTACTACTCAGTGAATGTAAAGGCTTGTAATCTTTACTGCAGACAAAAATGAACAGCTAGATTTTTAGTGTGTGCGCAAGGGTGGAATTCACCCCAAGGCAACTGGCCATAGCAAACAGTTAAAAATCACTTAAGTCTTGCCTAAGTCTTACTTTGAAATATTGTGCAGTTGATGGTTTTTTCACTGGACAAGCGCTTACAGTTGAAGTTCACTCTAACACATTTTCTGGGGCATCATCTTTGATTTTCTCCACATTTTTATGTATATCTTCTCCTCTTTTTCTTACAAAATTATCCTGTATTAAAGTACTGATTGGGATGGCTTTAGAGAACCATTCAGATCAAGGCATAATGTTCATCACTACATGGCAAAGTGCTGGTGTCTCAATTCCTTGACAACACAATGAATAGTTTAATAATCCTTTTATGAGTACTATAAGGAAATTTTTTGCAAGTTTTAAAGTGTCCTGACATTCATTCCATGATGAGGCCAACTTATAAAAGAGTTAAATATAATCCCAAATATATTAATATAGAAAGAGTGAACAAAGCACCTTCAGTTGAGTGACTTGAATTGGTAGGAGATTGTATTTTTATACATTCGCTTGGATTAAAAAAATACAATCAACTATTCCCAGATAGCAGTGGCAGAAACCCTACCTTACTAGGAATTAAGAATGCTATATGAATTCAAGGAGTAGTGTCTTTTCAAGGATCAGGACTGATGGAAAAAAAAAGGCCTTTGAGGGAAAAAAAAAAATAAAAAAGCACACCCAAGCAATATTTACACTTAGTGGCATAAGAAGAACTTAACCAATGAAAAACACTAGGAAATTTCATAAGTGTACAGTAAAATTAAAGGTACTTTTAGAGGAAATTTCAAAGCAAGGCTTTTGCTAAAAGTGTGACACTAAAAAAGAGCAAAATTCTGTTACTTCATATGTAGCTGTGACTGTCTTAGACTGCAGCACCTGGAGCATATTCCTATTTCAGTGCGTCGTGATTTAACCCCAGTCAGCAACTAAGCACAAGACAGCCACTTGCTCACTCCCCCTGGTGGGATGGGGGTGAGAATTGGAAGAGTAAAAGTGAGAAGTCTTGGAGGCTCAGATAAAGAGAATTTAATAGGTAAAGCAAAAGCCACATGTGCAAGCAAAGCAAAACAAGGAATTCATTCCCCCCTTCCCAGTGGCAGGAAGGTGTTCAGGAAAGCAGGGCTCCATCACACATAACGGTTACTTAGGAAGACAAACACCATCACTCAAAACATCCCCTCCTCCACTCTTCCCCCAGGTTTATGTGCTGAGCATGATGACATATGGTCTGGAATATCCCTTTGGGCAGTTGAGGACAGTTGTCTCAGCTGTGTCTCCTTCCAGCTTCTTGTGCACCCCCAGCCTACTTGCTGGTAAGGTGGGGTGAGAAGCAGAAAAGGCCTTGACTCTGTGGAAGTCACTGCTCAGCAGCAACTAAAACATCCCTGGTATTATCAACACTGTTTTCATCACAAATCCAAAACATGGCATCATGCAAGATACCATGAAGAAAATTCACTCTATCTAAGCCAAAACCAGCACACAGTAGTGCTAAATTCAGACTTCATTTAGGCATATGTCAATTATTGCACTTTATTTAAAATATTCCAAACATTTTCACTAAATCTGAGCGTGGAAATGGGCTAATATTACTTAATTTGCAACTATTATGGCTACATACTTCTGCAGTCTTTCACTGACACCACACAGATTCATCACTTCCCCCAAAGCAGTTAAATATGACAGTAGTGGCTGTAAGGAGGAGTTTTGTATTTTTGTCTTTAAATTTTTGCCTATGTATGAATAAAGTCCCTAAAAGTGCATCACTGAGTACATGTTTTGTAAGGTTTCAGTTTCTTTTTCTTTCTGTAGCATTGGTTAGAGCTGTGGAATTCTTTTATACTTTTGTTGTCTGGTCCTCTCAGGGCTTTATTATGAGATTTAACTGGTTTTTTCCTATTCTGCTTCACTGCAGACTGCTTAAAAGTCTTCAAAAAAAACCACAAACCCCCTATAACCCACATATATATGCAAACACTTAGAGAGCCCCTATCAATGACAACAGCTTTCAGCAACAATGAGTCAGACTAAGGGGGGGAGTATGATGATGTCTTACTGAACTCAAGTAAACTTTAGACTTTCTTTGAAGTCTAAATCAATCTGGAAATACAATTTTCTATTTGCATCACTCATTAGTTCTTAGGAAAAAGCCTAAAGTTTGAAGGTCTGTTTTACTCAAATTATTGCTACTTTTGTTTCAGGTTTTTGTTTGGTCTTGTTTTTTTCTCTGAAAATCTTCTATATGTTTGCTGAGACCTGGAATTCCTGACAGCTGGAATTATAATCTTAGTTCTCTTCAAGAGGACATAATAATTCACCATCAAACACTCATTTGAAAACAAAACTACTAATTTCTTATAATTCATAGCCTGTAAATTTATTTTACAATGAGGTAATTTACTTAATAATTGAAAAAGGTTTAGTCACAGGAAACCACAGCAATAGGTATAAGGAAGCAGAATTTTACTCTAAAAGATGCAGTAAAATTTATCTACCGGACTTGGACAAGCTGAATGTTCCTACCAGGGCAGTTCAATAGTAACAATCATCAGGGAATCCACTTCTTTCAGATAAACCAGATATAATGGGAAGAGGAATTAGAAGACATGTATGTATCATAAGCAATACTTTTTAACAGTCCTCAGGTGATTTCTCTGACAAAAGCCCCATCTTCTTATTTTCTTGTCAATAAAGGCTATTTTGAAGAAATGCTCCAGGTATTTTATACTTGCATGTCCCTTCTGCTAGAAAACTAGAGTTGGTAATCACAAAGAAACTCAAAAGAAGTTTGAAAATTCATACTTCCTAGTATGCCTGTACTTACTAGCTAACCATACTTCCTAGTTAGCCTTCCTAGCTAAGTATTCTTACTGTAGACTCTCCACTATATCTGAATGGCTAACAAAATATCCATCAGAATGGCACATAAACCAGAGTATTCTTATGTGCCCACACAACACTCTAAGAATGATATGCAAGATACTAGTCTCAATACTAAAAATGCTTAGGAAGTTTAAAGAACTGAAAGGTTAAGCCATAAGTGAACACCATTCTTCAGTAACACCAGGCTTCAAGAAAAAAATGAATAATCCAGTTACAGACTCAATCCCTCTGTGAAACAGTAGGCCAATTTCAATAACTTCTACAGTTGCTGATTTGTGTTTGTTCCATTTTAGATCCTATTTTCCCTCAGCAAGGGAGAAAGGACTGTCTTCTGATGCAGTTTTTCCTGAAAACTATACCTGCAATTCATTGTTAACAGACTGTTCCCATTAACTAGTACTATGTAGTATGTAAAGAGGTTGAGTTTTTTTGCAAAGCACATTTCTTGATGATGGAAGTTTGACAGAAACTCACTCTTTTTCTCCTTTTCTACCTCTATATCTTCTATGACAGCAATAGAAGCAAATAGATGTAGGAAGGTATGGAATAGAAGACATGTTCTTTTCAATCTGATTTACAGTAAAGATATGATATGTGCATGATATTGAAATCTTCCCTTGGGGAATAATTGTTACTGTTTACATCTAACTAACCTTCCTGTGAAATCCATGAGGAAAACCACTTGTATATATAAATAGAAGAAGGATTAAATGCTATGTCATACCTTGCACTTGTTACTTAAAAATATCTTAAGTCCGCATAATGTAAAATAACACCCAAAACAGTTACGTTCTCCTGTGGAAAATATATTTTTAAAAAAGGCCAGCAAATTATGCTAATTTGTAATAAACTCAACCCAGTGCATTGAGTGTTTTCCTCTGTCACATCAGGAGAATTGTCTTGTTGCCAGTACTAGCTCCTGCAACGCTGAGGAAGGTATTTTTTATATATATATATATATTGTAGAAACCTAAGGTGGAAGCTGGGACTCCCCTTCCAAAGAGGCCAGTAATCAGCATCAAAGATGGAGAGATATAAACAAATAGTTGTAAAAAAGGTGGGGGAAGGAAGATTATAATTTATATTGGCTTTTATCTACTATAAATGACAAAACCAACCAACAGCAAAACCAACCAACAGCAAAACCAACCAAACAAAATAACTGTGATGCTTTTATGACAGTGGATAGAAATTCATGCCTGAAACAATATCTCCAAGTACTCAAACATCTGGTTTCTACCTTCAAGATGAAGTTTTTTAAGAAAGAAAAAGTCTGCTTACCGCCCAGTATCCTTTTCCCCAAACTTTTTCTTCTCATTCTAAGACTTCCAAAACTCCAGTTCCAAACTTCCTTCCTTTCTTTCACCAGAAAGTGAGGTATAGAAGGAGTGACATTTCAGAGGATTCCAGGCTTCTCCACTTTTCTACATGTTTTTTAGGAGAACAAATATGATCTGCATCTAGTACTATCGATGAGTTAATCATCCAAGAAAGAAGGCAATTTCCATCTTCTGTTTTCCAGAATGTTAAGAAACCCATCAGCATCAGTCAGCCATGACTGAAGAATTTATTTTCCTTCATGGCTGAGGCTTTATTTCCCCCATCCACTGAATAAAGTAGTTTGCTCCCATGAAAGGATCAGCCTACCAACTAATCAGTTCAGATCCTGTGACATCACTGGAAAGCAAAACACTGGGCAATAAACCAGCATTATAGGCCCTACCTACATATTTTTAACAAATAGGATTTACAAGGAAAATAAATGTTTTCTGGCAACAGTTGCTGTTGTTTCCAAATGTCGGGCACATGACAGGTGAAAAATCCATACAGTCTGTGACTTGCTCTGAAGAACATTTTTCTTCAAAATAAATGCTGCTACTGGATTTATAGCCAAAGAAGCCAAGAAAATATTACAGGCTCTTCCACATCCATAACATTAACTTCCACAGTATATACAGTAAATGCATTATGCTACACTAGACACTGTGTGGGCAGTGTTATATTTATATTTCATTTACTACCATAAATACAAAAGAGTCCAACATGGGTTTCACTATGAATTATATATTTTCAGTACATAAAAAACATATCCTCCGTGAATGTTATATCTGAATTCTCAATATCTATTATAGACTAATAAAAATGTTTTCCTGTGCTGTTTATATATTTTATCTTATCATACATATGTTCCACTGTATAATTTGAGTGCTTATTTACACCAAATCATATGTTGACATGATTTATGGCCCTGATGGAAGCCATAATAGTGACCCTTTCCATTACTTTTAATTAATTTGCTGGTGTTAGTAGGTTTCTTGATATATATTTAACTTATTTCCTGAACAGGACTTGCTGTAGTGTTTTTGTCTCTCTTCGGGGTTTGACAGCCCTTGGTGTGTTGGGGTGCTTTAAAGGCAAAAACACCCAGAAAACAACAAAACCACAAAGGTTTTGTAGTGGTATTCCAATATCCAAATGAATCAATGGCTAAGGGTGCTCTCTGCCTTCATAGAGCCTGCCAAGAAATAGCCACTGAAAAATACCCTAGAGAAAAGAAGGTATATAAAATTGTCACTTGAGCTACAGAATACTGTGAAAAATAAAAGGGAAAGGCCCCCAGTTCTCAAGAAGGCCAAAAGCAATCTCAGTGCATGGCACAAAGAGCAAAATCTGCATGTTCCATGGATTTACACACATAGGTAAGTCGAGTTCCCATTGGAAGTTTGGGCAAACTAAAATTCAAATGACTCTATAAGGTGAGGACTGTCAGCAACCCTCCGAATGGGTGTGAAGGCAGAGTTTACATGTGGTATTCTTGTTGTATTACTAAGTTATCCTGAAGAAAATATATTTAGATTTAATAAAACTCTAATGGTCCAAAGCAGAGTTGATTTTTAAGGAGAGCTATTGTGATGAGCAACAGGCAGGCACAAATAACTACTCAGCACAACTATTCAGAGCCTCTGTCCTGCTGCCATGCCATGACTGTTCTGCTTTCCCATGCCATTTTGAAGCAGAGGTAAGAGGACTTCTAAAGGTTGCAAGAAAATCTTTTATAATAACCATGGTTGCAAAGGTGCTCACAGCCAGACACTGTCAACAGACAGATTCCCGCAGGCAACAGCAGCCTCCAGTCTCCCCAACAGTCCCAGACATTAGCATAGGAACCCATCTTTTACTCTTTGTCTTACTGGGTAGGCCAGACCTCCAGCAACACCATTAACAATGAAACAAGATCATTCACTGTTTATTACTGTTACACAACTCCATGATGTCTAATGATATCACAACTGGATGATGGAATCTCTGTGTTGTAGTAAGATTGTGACAGATCTTTCATCATCCTGTTAACTTGATAATTTGTTACAGAAACTGATTCAAGGAGAAATTTTCATATCTAGTTTTAGATAAATCCCAAAGTTAACTTCATAATTAAAGGAGATCTTTCACATGCAAGAGAATGACCTGGAGAAAAAAAGTTGAATAATATTTCTTTAGAGATAAGTATTTGTCCATATTAGCACGTTATTTCATTCTGGAATAATCCAAATACATACTTGTGTCACTCCTGTCTTCAATAGTTTTGGACAAGATTCTAGAAATGATTTCCTAAAAAAGCTTGGTACTTTTCATTAATATTTGTAAAGAAACTTAATTTCTCATAGAAAGGTTTTTCTTAAGCAGTTCTTTATTTTCCATGTCTGCTTTGCTTTTGGTGGTCGTTTTAAGCACCTGTGAAGGTTCTGCTATCTAAAATGAGGAGCTTCATATAAGCAATTCATCCTGCCATTTGGTAACAAAAAGTCTTTCTTTTAATCTTCTCTCTTTTAATGAACTTCTTTTGGAACTGGTCACATACATGCCAGCATCAGCATAACAATGCCCTGTGTCTTTTTAATTCTGTGTTTAAAATATATTTGTTTACATTTCTTCCAGTCCTCTAATTAATTTTCTAAATGTGCCATAGCAAAGAGAAAGCACTAAATGGAAACAAGAATTTCAGCTCAGTGAATGAGACTTGAGCAGATGCACCTCTGGCACTAGGGAGTGCACATAAGATTGATTTCATTATAATTAAGTGGACTCGGCTTAATGTTTTTTGCTTATGAATTACTCAGAGTTATTAAAATGATTCTAATAAAAATTGCCAGGACATCACTAAACACACTTTCAAATGACTACATTCTGATACAGCAATACTAGCTGTTATTATTCTTGATACAAATGATAAGACTTCTAGTTGTAGTAACTGTTGCTTAGTTTCCTAATCAGTTGGTTTGCCAGCTGTATTCCTATTTTAGTTTTTGCTTTCTGAATTTATTAATAGTCCATCTTGAAATCCTACCCTCTTAGCTAGGGTTCTAAACCTGATGTCTCTCCTTTCACTTGCATGTCCAGCATCAATTATGAATAATAGATCCATACAGATGCAATGGATGCTATATGAGTTAGGGAAAGTCTAAGGTCACATGTTCATGTGAAGTCTCAAAAGAGAAATGCAGTCAGGAAGAAGCCAGAAGAGACTTCCAGCAGGAGAAGAAAGAATCCAGCAAATATGAGTAGACATTCATTCATCAGACTTTCTACCGCTCTAACCCAGACTTCAGCCATGTGCTAATGGCTGGTTGTTCACATTCCCTTTATGGAGATCTGTGGAGTTTTACTCCTTATTTTCTTCCCCTTTCCCTTTCTTAGATGATCTCTTTTTTATTAACTCTTAACTCCAAAACTTGCAACAAATGACTGTTCTTCTATGAGTTCCCTTCATTGTGTTATCTGTGTATTGAGGTGAACCTTTTCTGTGCAAGAATCTGAATCTTCCTCTTCTATAGTTTTATGCCTAGAAGAATGAGGCCTGATTGGTTTTCAGTCTTCATTAGAATGAAAAACAATTACTACTTAGTTGGGATTCAGTGAGGTTGCTTTCTTATTAAATGTTGCCCCAAGTTTGGCTAGGATAAGGTTAATTTTCAGCCAGGCTAGTCAAATGAACCAGCTAAGGGGATATTGGATACCATACTGACTGTCATGCCTGGTATATAAAGGGATGGCTGAGCCCTTGGGAAGGCCCATGATTTGAGCAAGCTGAAGCCCAGCTGTGTTTCCAGGTGTGGTGAGTGTTGTGGGTTTTATCACTTGCTTTATATATTTCAGTAGCATATTTAATTAGCATTATCATTATTACTGTTGTTTCTTCTCTCCTTCTGTTGTTGTTAATCTGTCCTTCTCTCAATCCATGGGGTTTTACCTTTTTCTTCCAATTCTCCTTTCCATCCCACTGAGGGATGGGGATGGGGGAGGAGTGGGTGAATGCTGTGTGGTGTTTACTTACTGTCTGAGGTTAAATTGCAACATATGTCCAGCAGACATTAAAGTCAAAATGGAAGTTGCAAACCAACAAGTTTACAATGCATTATGTTGCATATAAAATACTTTCTGTAAAAAGGCTCTCTGCACAGAAAAAGACACACTTTTCATTTTACTTGTCTATCATCATTTGAGATACTATATTTTTTTCATGAACATCTTTTGAAAGAATGGACTGTAACTCTAAATACAACCAACTACATGTTGGGAAATTAGAGCAACAGTCCTGTCACTGGGCACCACTGAAAAGAATCCAGCTCCATCCTCCTTGCACCCAGACACCCTTTAGATATTTATAGACATTGAAAAGGTCTCCTCTCAGCCTTCTCTTCTCCAGGCTAGAGAGTCAGATAAACTGATTCTTTCAACCTCTCCTTCTAAGAGAGATGCTCTAGTCCCCCAATCATCTTTGCTGCCCTCCATTGGACTCTCTCAGGTAGTTCCCTGTCTCTCTTGAATCAGGGAGCCCAGAACTGAACACAGTATTCCAGATGCAGCTTCACCAGGGCAGAATAGAGGTGGAGGAGAACTTCCCTCGACCTGCTGGTCACACTCTTCTTAATGCACCCCAGGATACCACTGGCCTTCTTGGTTACAAGGGCACATCGCTGGCTCATGGTTAACTTACTGTCTACCAGGACTCCAAGATCCTTCTCCTCAGGGCTGCTTTCCAGCAGGTCTACTCCTAACGTATATTGATGAATGGGGTTGTTCCTTCCCAGGTATGGGACCCTACATTCGCCTTTGTTCAACCTCATTAATTTCTACTCTATTCAACACTCCAGCCTACCCAGGTCACACTGGATGGCAGCACAGCCATCTGGTGTGTCAGCCACTCCTCCCAGTTCTGAACCATCAGTAAACTTGCTGAAGGTACACTCTGTCCCCTTACCTAGGTCACTGATGAATATGTTAAATAAGACTGGACCCAGTACTGACCCCTGGGGAACACCACTGGTTGCAGGCCTGCAACTTGACCCTGCACCATTGATCACAACTCTGAGCTCTGTCACTCAAGCAGCTCTCAGTCCACCTATCTAACCCATGCTTTCTGAATTTCCTAATGAGGATGTTATGGGAGACAGTGTCAAAAGCTTTGCTGAACTCAAAGTAGATGATATTGACTGCCCTTCCTTCATACAGCCAGCCAGTTATAAAATCATAGAAGGCTATCAGATTGGTTAAGCATGACTTCCCCTTGTATCCATGTTGGCTAGCTAAGGAGCATTTGTAGCAAGTCTGGTTGACCTGGCTTATTCCCCAGGTGGATGCATTGACATAAGCATCTCCACTTTGGACCCCACCCCCAAATCCTTCAGTTTAAAGCTTGTTTCACTAAGCTGGCCAGCCTGTTACCAAAGATTCTCTTGCCTTCTCCAGACAGGTGTATCCCATCCCTCCCTAACAGGTTATGCTCAGTGGAAAATATCACATGGTCATAAAAACTAAAGCCCTCTTGATGGCACCAGCCATGCAGCCAGATGATGTGCATTATACATCTATTTCTGGCTACCCCCTTTCCTCCAACTGGTAAGATTGAGGAAAAGGTAACTAAGCACCAATTTTTATTTCTATTTTTTTTTACCTGTACCCCTAGGGCTTTATAGTCCTTGATTCTGCTCAGCTTCTGGTTTGCTGTGTCATTCACACCCCCAAGAAAGAGTAACAGGGAATAGTTGTCTGTGCTTTTGATCAGTTGCAGTACCCCTTCAGTAATGTCTCTGATCTTGTCTCCCAGGAGGCAGCAGACCTCTTGTGACCCTGTCCGGTCAGCTGGAGGTACCTCAGGGCCACTCACCCACTACAAGTACTTTTTGTTTCTTTTTGCAGCGTTTACCCTGTGCTGCTTTTGCAGCCACTTCCTGCTGCCCTGGTTCGTGGGTGTCCGTGGTTGTTAAAATCTCCCATCTGTTTGTGGTTGCAATTGTGGGGGCTGAAGGGGAGTCTTGCTTTTGGGGGTCACCAGCAGCCACAGAGTCTCATTCGCTGTGGTGTCCTCAACAGGAATGTGCTTGCGAACCCATCTATCTATCTATCTATCTATCTATCTATCTATCTATCTATCTATCTATCTATCTATCTATCTATCTATCTATC
>WUAM01000287.1:44700149-44725035 GCA_024336885.1 Actenoides hombroni
TTCATTTTCATTAAAGCTGTTCTAGTTTCCTTTTCTAATTGCTAAGTCTCTCTCCCTTATTCCCTTTCTCTTTCCCTCTGGGGAGGGAGTTGGGTTAACAGAGAGTGTCTGTTACAGGTCTAAGGGTCTGCCCTGACCCTAAACCGTGACGTGAAGAAGCAGAATGTAGATATGAGAATATTGAGAGATACCTAAAATCTGGGAAGTAACAAGAGGCAGGATTTGAACGTTTTGGAAGCAGTGGAGCAGAAGAGGTCAGACAAGAGGAGGAACGTGCCAAAGGAAATGTGTGCGGCAGTTCAGTGCCTGCAGAGCCAGGTCCTCCTCTTCCTTCAGTCTCAGCACTCTGCTTGTGCCAGCAAGCAACAGTGAAATCCACCAGCTGTGCCACTCAGTGGCAACTGTGATACCACTTAGATGTATTTAAAACATTTCTGAAAAGATATTTTAGCTGTATTTGAGAAGAAATCAAAACCAAAAAGCACCTCTTGTTTCTTCTTCAAAGCAAAGACATTATGTGAGAGGAAATGAAAAATTACATAATTGGACTTGAGGGTTTGAGTGGTTCCTAGACAAAATATCCTGTATGTGGGACGAAAAGATGTTCTGCCACTGTGTATTGCAAAGCAGCAAGAGAGGAAAATTCACTATGATTTTTTGAATTGCACTGTCATGCCTACAAATCTTTGCAAAGTTCAAACAAGAAAGACCCTTTTTTTTTTAATTAATATCATAGAACTGTAACAAAATTATAAGTCTATGATTCAAGCTGACAAGATTATTAAAATTGTCCAGATTATTCTTATACCAAAATCCTCACCCTGGCTGCTCAGCTTCTGTCTTTTATGTGTTTTGTTCTTCTTTCAGCATTATATCCTCAGAAGCTGCATTGTGTCCGTTACCATGGAAAATAAAACTGTATCCTGACCTTTATTTACCCACCCACCCCCTTTATTAGTTTAAGTCTAATTAAATTTGCCTTCAACCTCATATATCTTAAGTAGTGGAGAATCTACTTTGTGAATGTGGCTACTCTAGCTCACAGTGTTGATGATGTCTTTTCCCTCAAAGGTAGGTGTAGATGAGAATTTCAATCCAAATCATCAGAAATGACCAACTGAAGATAAATCCAGCATAACCATTTTTGTAAGTGATATGGATTTTTTCAGCTATGACAGGGACGACTAAGGATCAAAATTTAAAAGCTGGGTGAGAAAAAAAATGGTAATTATACAGTTTTACAACTGCAGCACCTGAAGATGCTCATGATGTCTCAAAACTGTGTACACTAGGTGTGTTAAATACACTATGTGTGTGTATTCAACAGCCTCTGAGCAAAACGTAGCCTTATTTTTCTTCTTTTGTTACGCAGCTGTGCATTCTGCATCTCGGAAACAGTGGAATACTATTTGGAGTCTGTTTCTGCTTTTAATAACCCTAGAGGGATTATTTTGTATTTCAGCATCATCTTGGTTAAAGTCTGTAATGATTACAAAAACACTATGAAAAGTATCCCACTGGAGACTCAGCAAGACGTTCTATTGCAATATTTTGAAGCTAAACTTGGAAACAGCCATAGTAGGTAGAACTACATTTCTAAAGTGCAGCTGACAAGATTAGCATAACAATTTTGCATCTTGTGTATGGTGTAAGAGTTGACTACCCACAGAGATAAAGACTATTTTTCTCCTCTTCTTTTTTTTAGTGCAGCCAAATTACTATCCTACCAGCCACAAAAAAAAAGGGGGGTGGGGGGGAAATGAGAAGTACCTTCTGGTCCAGTAACTGTAATTCTCTTTTGTCAAGGCAAAGCATGAGCAAGTGTTTTTTTCATTAACTGACCAAATTTAGTCTTAAAAGTGATTCAGCATTTACCTCTTCTCTTACCAGAAAGAATTTAATGAATCCACTCAAATAGCTGGTAGCCATTTTCAGTTTCCAGGCTAAAATTATTCAGGGTCACATAGATCAGTGGGGGCTGTAAAGCTGTCCAAGAAACTGAATTAATACCTGGGATATTTTCTTATCCTGTACTCTGAGATGCTTCTACAACACTTACCTCTGACATTAAGAACTGCACTAAGTAGCACATACCTACCAAAGCCACATTCACAAATGACAGAAGCGCAACTGTATTTCTAGGTTCTCCATCCCTCTAAACCTTTCCTGAACCTCTTCAAATTTTAATTCATTTTTTCAGTATTCCAGATGAGGTCTCCTGCCAGTGCCTTACACAATGTCATTAATACTTTGCCACTTCTCCTGGATAAAACTTTCCTGATATAACTCGAGGTCACAATTTTGCAGACAGATCGCATGGACAATTCAGACTCAATCGATAATTGAATAAATGCACACAGATTTTTATGCTTTGAGTTATTTTCAAATTATAAGATTCCTGCTTCAACTAAAAATTCTCCTTGTCTCCATATGAATGACCTTGGATTTCATACTATTCAGTTTCATCTAATTTCTAATACCCTGTTCCCCAAAACCATGCAATTCATCATGTCTAAAATCCAGTCCCTTTCTCTATACATGAGCTTTTTAACTTCATTGAATCAACAAGTTTGATTAATCTATTTCTAATTTTCTTTCTCTCCCTAGCATGGTGAGCCTGCAGTTAAGGAATTCCACTTGTAAGTGACGTTCCAATCTGCCACATGCTCTTTTCAGCAGATGCCCCATCCTCTCACCTGCACCCACTAAAACAAGTTTCCTAAGAGTTTTCATGCCATTGAACTTCAACTAACATTTTTGCCTTGTGGTAGCATATGATGAGTTATTGAAATCTTTGTGATTCAGATCTACCACATTTCTTTCCTCCAGATAATGTTGTATTTCAACAGATGACACATTAGGCTCATACAATCTACATTTTTGCCTATTTAATCAGTTTGCTGCTGTTTCTCTTTTCCCTTGTTCTTCCATCTTACATTATACAAAATTTCTCAAAGTCCTTTCTCTGTACTGCTCCTGCTTAAATATAGTTACCATATTTGTTATTTTCCATTCATTCATTGCCACCTGTCACAGGATCTAAAAATAGCTGCAGTAAGAACTATAATTTTACATGTTAGTAAACAATACATATGCTCAAAACATAATTCCTTACCTATTAACAAAAATTGAAATGTCTGGCAAAGGCATTTTTATAGAGTTTTGCTGCCATTTCAGTACTTGAAACTAAAGCCTGGGAATTATAATTAATGGAACGAATTTAAATTGTTAATAATTTTGAGGTAGCAGATTAACATCCATTTTTGCTAGTTGGTGAAAATGAATTATTTCTAATAAACATTGGTCCTTGCATATTTTGAAGGCTTAGAGAGGCATCATAACTACAGCACGTACAGTAACAGGAACATTGAAAAACTCCTTCGTACATCTTTATCTCGAAGATCAAAATTTGTTTAATGCATTTCATGGCACAGCACGCTACTCTCAATATCTTATGCAAATGCTAACAGGAGGAGAAATTTCTAAATCTGCATCACTGAGCACTACATACACTCAGATCATGCAGGTGGGTTTCCTCATTTCTTATTCAGATTCGTATTCATATCATACATTCTGTCTCCAGTGCTATTAAGGCCCAAGGCCAAGCAATACTAAAAAGCTCAAGACTAGTGCTTCCCGTGGCAAGTCAGCAAGGCAGACTTAAAGACCAAAAAGCATTAACAAACTTAACCATGATGTAATGGTGTAATGCTTTAACAATGTGTCTCATTGATCTGAAGATGGTTTTAGTTGCACTTGGAAATCAGCTGCTTGCAACTAAGCCATGCAGTAATGGTGTGGTTAAGAGCATGGCTGAAACAGCTTAGCCCAGGCTCAGTAGTCAGAATGTCTTGTAGTCTGACCAGAGGAACCTCGTATAAAGGACAGATGTGAGAGTCTTCCCTTCATCCCAAGACTTCCAGTAAGTGAAAGCTCTTTGTGAAAGCTCTCTGCCAAGTCAGTCCAGACCACAATATTGTACAAAACTTCCATGCGTTCTGCAAATTGCATGTAGGTCAAGTATATGACAAAACCCACACTGGTTGAGACACACAAACCAGAGTACAGCTTGAAGTCAAGGAATGTCAAAGTGTTACTGAACTTAAAGTTTTTACTTTCAATTGTGAAGATCACTTTGTATGCCTCTCCTTTTCTTCTCTTCCCTTGTGCCCCCTTCCCTACTTTAAATGTGAGCAAAAAGGATCAAGCCTTTTTTCACTGAAAGCAAATATATATCTCCTTGAACCACCAAAAAGGAATATGTCAGTGATGGCAATGAGAAGTACATCTTCCCAGATGGAAAAGCCTGAGTGACACAAGTCAGTTTACCTCTTTGAAACACAATAAAAAAGTCTTTAGAAATAGTTCACATAGCTCCAGGGCCTGTTTGAAGCTTTTCTAACTTTAATACCAAGGTCAGCATTACATTTTTCATTCAACATATCCTATTCTCAGTCTGAATGAACACTGAAGGGTTTTATATCCTGCAGGATCATCAAGATTTATCCACCAGAGACTTCTTTTCTCTCTTATCTAGCCTCAGCCTAACAACATGACTAAGCACTACCTTTACAAATTTGCAGAAATATGTAAGACTTTTTGTCGTTAGGGCTCGTGGTGAGTATCACAACTGACTGTGAGATCTGATGATTTAGTCTTGTTTTAAGTAACCACACCCATCCTAGAGACTGATGATGTACAGCAGAGCCCCAAGTGATGCTGGCTTTTCTGCTGCCATTGTAGCTTTGATGATCAGCTTGGGGTCTGTGCTGACCCACATGTAGTGTTACAGTAAAAATGGCTTTAGCACTGTATCATAGGACTAGTATATTCTGAATGACAAAGGTTGGTAGAAATTATGTCTAAATTGTGGCATAACCAAAGGCAAAGGTGACATTGATTATGTTAACAAGGTTTAGAGTCTGAAACTTGGACATTTTGAATTTTCCTCAAAGTGATTAAAACAAGCTTGCCATACTGTACTGAGATTCAGCAGCAGCTTTTCTTTTGGAGTTAATGGAAGATAGGAGGGAAGGAGATACAGGACAGCCTTAAAATAGTTTTGAAGATTGAGTAAAATTATCCAAGTGTAAAACTTCAGGTTGATAATTTGTCTAGAAAATTCCCTTCCCATTGACAAGGGCAGATTGAAATAGGAAAGAAATATTAGACCTCTTTGTGAGGTGATACAAAAACAAAGTCCCAGCACTGCTATTGAAAAGAAATACCAAAGTGCTATAAATACTGATGTGAAAACTCCAAGCCTTGAGTCAAAATCTCTGCCATCAAAACAAAGTCAGAAAAAATTCCATTGGCCAGAGTGTTTTCTTGGGTTCATTTTCCAGAAATTAGCCTTTGCCAAGTACTACATAATGCAAATAAATCTACAAGTAAATAAATAAGTCTTAATTAGAAGGGCAGAGATCTATTAGTAAATTTATTTTGTATTTTTATCAAAAGATTCACTCTATCTTTTACAACTACCTTCCTAAAACTTAAAAAACCCCTGACATTACTATCATAATATTCAACTCTTTTCCATGACAGAGAACAGGAAATAACAAGGGAGGTCAGAGGGATATATCAGTGGATATTTATCAGAGAGAAGTAATATTAAATAAAAGATAATGGATGCCTTTTTGATTTCTGTATACTATAGATTAATGTTCCGAATCACAGAAACATTGGGGTTGGAGGGGACCTCTAGAGATCATCTAGTCCAACTGCCCCACCAAAGCAGGTTTGCCCAGAGCACAGTACACAGGACTGCATCCAGGTGGGTTTGGAGTATCTCCACAGAGAGATTCACTGGGCATCACTGAAAAGAGCCTGGCTGCATCCTCCTTGCACCCACCCGTGAGATATTTACAGACATTGATAAGGTCTCCTCTCAGTTTTCTCTTCTCCAGGCTAAATAATCCCCGGTCTCTCAGCCTTTCCTCATAAAAGAGCTGCTGCAGTCCCTTAGTCACCTTCATTGCCCTCTGCTGGACTCTTTCCAGTAGCTCCCTGTCTCTTGAACTGAGGAGCTCAGAACTGGACACAGTATTCCAGATGTGGCCTCACCAGGGCAGAATAGATGGTGAGGATGACCTCTCTTGACCTACTGACCTACTGTCTTCTTAACGCACCCCAGGATACCACTGGCCTTCTTGGCCACAAGAGCACATTGTTCGCTCATGGTTAACTTCTCCGCCAGGACTCCCAGGTCATTCTCCACAGAGCTTAGGACAACCATAGAGGTTGGGTCAACCCCCAACTTGTACTGCTGCATGGGGTTTTTTTCTTCCCAGGTACAGGATCCTACATTTACCCTTGCTGAACCTCATTAAGTTCTCCTCTGAGCAGCTCTCCAGCCTGTCCAGGTCACACTGGATGGCAGCACAGCCTTCTGCTATACCAGTTTTGTACCATCAGCAGATTTACTGAAGGTACGCTCTGTCCCCTTGCCTAGATCATTGATGAATATGTTAAATAAGACCCGACCCAGTACTAACCCCTGGGGAACACCACCGATTGCAGACCTGCAACTCCATCCTGCACCATTGATCACAGCTTTTAGTCCCGAGGCCCCGACGGCCGCGGAGCCTCAGCGCGCTGCCCTCGCGCCACCCGCCGCGCTCCGCGCCGCTCGCGCTCCCCAGGGCAGCGCTGGGCGGCAGTGGGGTGGCCGCCGGGGCTGCTGCTCCGCCGGGGCTGCTGCTCCGCCCGGGCCGCCTCAGCTGCCGCCCGCAGGCTGCCGGCCCCCGGCACCAGGAGACGCTCGCCCCCCCTTCCCACAGAGTCCAAAAAAGCCCCCTCACGGCCCTTTCTATCGCGGTTTCCCCTCTCTAGCACGGACTCACCACACTGCAGCTGGTCCCTCGGCGAGCTGCCGTGCCCCGTGTGCCCGCTCCGTGCCCCGGGTGACCCCCGGGGGACGCCACTCGCCGCTCGTTGGCCCAACGCTCCCGAGGAGCTGCTTTTGTGCCGGGGGTGTCCGGGCGAGTGGCCGTTGTGGCGGTTCCGCCTCGTTCGGATCTGCCGCCGCTGGGGCTGCTCCGCCCGGGCCGCCTCAGCAGCCGTCCACAAGCTGCCGGCCCCGGCACGGCCCAGCTGCTCTCCCGGATGCATTAAGCCAATGCATCTTTTTGTAAGCTAGCATGTAAATTTCTTAGCATCCTAATAGTTGTTCTGTATCCTGACTGCTAACTTCATTAATTTTCTTCAGAGCCATGTCAAAGATTAGGTAACATTGAAGTATATATAATTATCTGCTTGACTGTGGATAAGGCTGCTTACAGACCAAGGTTGAAAAATTTGATCTTGCATTATGGGCAATTAGAGTGGAAAAAAACCCCACCAACTGTGACTGGGCCTGCTCTGCTTTGCATCACAGCAGCATGGGAATATCTGATGTACATTTCTGAGGGACATGGTTGCAGTTAGCCAAAATACTTCCATCTAAAGCATGGATGTTGTGAAGTAAATGATCATTTAAAAATAAGCAAGTCATGTATAGTGACAGTGGATGTTGCAAATATGACTGAGTCATATAAAAGACGTACTTCAAAATTCTTATTTCCTATAAGTAGTTATTGAGACAAAGAAGATTGAAGTTTTGATTCATCAGCATTAGGGAAAAGGGAATCCTTATTCCCAAACATCTGACACTGAAGCCTATAGATTGCTTCCTTCTGACGTCTTGTGCTTGTGTAAATGCCTACGATTGACTCTGAAATATCAGAGTAGTACTCCTGCTCCAAGCAAATTTTCTCAGGACTTAACAGACATTATAATGCATTAAAGTTTTTCTCATGATCTAGCTCACAGTGAAAAGCAAAATGATGTTTCAATCATCTGAGTTCAAATACATACTTTGTCAGGCTTCCAGTTTGCCAGAGTACACCTAAAATAATGTTACATTTCCACAGGTGAAGACCAAATGACATTTAAAATCTGCCAGCTTTATGGAATAGGAAAAATGGGGGAAAAAACCTATCACTGGAATTCAAATTACCAAATCAGTTACATTTTTCTTTATTTAAACTGCTATGTATCAAAACCCATACATTTTTATTCAGCAAGTCTATCTTTTTCTCTCAACAATTCTTAATGGCCCCTAAGGAGCCACAAAGATGATCAAAGGACTGTGCCACAGGAGGAAAGGCTGAGGGAACTGGGCTTGTTCAGCCTTGAGAAAAGAAGGTTTAGGGGAGACCTTATCACCATGTTCCAGTATTTAAAGGGTGGCTACAAAGAAGATGGAGACTCCCTTTTTACAAGGAGTCACATGGGGAAAGATGAGGGATAGTGGGTCTGAGTTTCTCCACCGGGGATTCCAGATGGACACAAGAGGAAGATTTTTAACAATGAGAACAATCAGCCACTGGAATAATCTCCCCAGGGAAGAGGTGGAGTCCCCAACATTGGACACATTTAAAATTCAGGTGGATGGGATGCTGGTCTATGCTGTCTAGACTGGGCTTTTACCAAGAAATGTTGGACTAGATTATCTTTGAGATCCCTTCCAACCTAGTATTCTATGATGATTTGATGATTTCTCTGGTATTTTTCTATTAATTCATATACAGGAATGTAAAACAGAACATACTACTTTCTCTCAGTCTACATAATACTTCCTCAAACTCAAGGTAATAAAGAATACCTTTACAATAATTAATGAAATACAATATTTTTATGCCTTTTTCCCCCTTTTTTTTATAGCCTACATTATACAATCATTTTTAAAAGCAACTGATGAACAGTTGGCAGCCAGGCTTTGTTTCATTGTTACTGATTTGAGTTTTGATTTCTTATTCAGATTAACTCTTTTCCTGAACTGCTGCTATGACTGAAATTGAAGCTTAAGTATAAGTGGCAAAATTTAGGGTTTATACATCTTTTCTTTCTAAATACAGTCTTGCTTTTGAAGGATTCTTAATTCACTGTATCATGGGCATTTCACTAATTGTGTTTAGCTTACTTAGATACAGCACAGAAAAAAATGGCAATGTGTGCAGAGACCCCCTTTGAAAGGTTATGATCTAAGTTTTTTCTCTGTGCCTGCCCTTAAGGAAGTATCTATGACTAATTAACCCTTTTTGATGTTTATTCTCAATCTAGGCTTCAAAACCCATAGTGCATGAGTATGGTGGTTGCATTTCCCTGAGACCACCTACCACAAGAATGACAGAGTAACTGATGGTGATGGTTACCTATTTTATCAGTAAGGCCAAGAGATAACCATTCGACATTTCCTGCTATAAGAAGCTCAAGGAAGACTCTACACCCACCTTTCACTTGGGGTGAAAACCTTCTTCCCTTGGAGACAATAGGACAAATTGTTGCCACACTGCAGTACTTTGTTGTCTGCTCTCGAAGCTACTAGCTTGCATACTAGTACTCAATACAATGACACCCAATCTGCTTTGAGTAATTCACAAAACCAAGACCAGCATTCAGAGTAATCATTTAAAGACGTTGCTAACATTATGCACTTAAAATTAATTTTTTTAACCATCATTTCCCCTAAACTACAGGAATATCTATGGGAATACCTATAGATGCTAAAATGGCATTATTTTGCAAACTATTCTGAACAGGAATCTCTTGGTAACTCTAACCAAGCTCATGCTATACATCAGAAATGTAGACAACTTCATCATCTTGACTGAATGCATGGATGTCTTTTTCAAGTTGTGCCAGGAATTTGTTAATCATCACCTCTTCAGACTGTCTTTGGAATATTACATCAACATTAATAATTTATGGGTTATAACCCTAGGGGGTTTTTTAATATGTATTTTTCCCCATAGGAAACTTTTTGTCCAAAAGTGCACCATGTCTCAAAAAAAAACCCTGCAAAGAACATTGCTGCATAGAATATCTATCAATTAATATGTCTAATTTATATAATAGTCTACTTTCCAAACTACACCCCAAAAGCTGTAACATGACCACATCATCTAGTATCACTGCATTTACTCTGAGGTTTAGCTTGCACTCAGAATGCTCACTTCAGTCACCTCATGAGGATTGCCCTTTAATAAGGGCAGTCCTTTAATGAAAGAGATCACATTGTTTAAAGAGCCACTTGAACATCATATAAAGAATTACCTCTATATGAGAAGAAAATCCTCACTGCTTACTCATTTCAGGTGTTCACATAATGTCTTGCCTCAATGCTGTAACTGAAAGTAGCTGTATACTGGATGAGAGCTCTTAATTTTAAAAGAGGTCTTTTTGAAACTACTGATCTCAGCCTTTGGAAAGTGTCACCCTAATCCCACTCAAACCCAGCTACATTCTCAGTAGCAAATGCCCCGTGGTCCAAATTACAGCAATTGTTGCACTGGCACCTGCCTAACAAAAAACATTTTCACCATCACCTCCTGAATTTATATTTGTGTTTTCCATGAGTGTAATATACTTCACTCTATGCACAAAATATCCTCATGGTTACCTATGTAAGTAAAACTAAAAATATGACTGTTTGCAAGAATGACCTCACACTAATAATCAATAAAGGATAAAGTAATTAACTTCCAGGGAGCATCCATTTCTCACAAAATGGATCATGATATACTTGACCACCCATATCCTCAAGGGAGGGTAACATAAACACATCCCCCACAAAAGATTGAAACATAATTGTAGAATATTGCTGGTGGGTTTATAACTTTAAGCTTTTCATTAGTTAATGTATCAAGAGATCTGAAGATGCAGAACACTTACATTACTGCAAAATATGACAGTTAAGGGTGAGACAAAAAAAAAAAGACCCCCAGAATACCAAAATCCCAACTGAAAAACAGTGCTCTGAATAAACAAAACCCCTCAGTATCCTTTCACAACTGACCTTAAAATGAGATTCAGAGATACTTGTGGAAGAAAGACCTCATATTAACTGCACACAGCTTCTGTAAATAATTACTATCTTGAAATAATTGGATCATGCTATTCGAAGGCCAAAATGCTTAGCAGAACTTCTACAATACATTGTGTCCCAGGACTGTACACTTTCCCTGCACGATGTCTCGATCAAAAGCCCAGTTCCATTATATAGACTACTATCTAAATAATCTTTTTTTTCTTAGCTTGAAAAGATGAACTAGAATCCATCCCAAACTGAGGATACGTTTGATTACCACATTTTCTTTTAGGAATACTGGAATTGTATAAAACTTAACTCATAGGGCTTCCATTTTTGATATTCAGTCTGTATCTGTCCAGCTGCCAGTGGGTTTTTTAGCAACAATTTGGTATTAAAAAAAAAAAAAATACAAAATTTTGATTCAGAAGCAGAACACTCAGAGTGTGTAGAAAACACACTGTACCTAATTATCTAGTCCCCTAAATTAAGTAGATTTATTTATTTTTTTTTACCCCTGGTTTCAACAAAAGCACCCACAGCCTGGTATGATTACTGGACAGCTACTCTTGAATTATTCAGTGCAAGTAAACTTTTCATATGTATGTGAGACAGTAGAAACAAGTCTGCAAAGGTATATGGTGGAGCAGCATATGAAGAGATAGACCTTCAAGTAATTAAGAAAGTGAACACATTGTAAGGTATTTTCAAGATTAGGGCTCCTTTTCTAAAGTATAAGAAGTTAAAATGAATATAGGAAAATAACATATAGTTTAAAGAAACATTTTAGAGTATTTTTACCACTTTAGCTTAAACCTCCATTGCATTTATTAGTAGCAACCATTCTACCTGGTCATCAGGCAATGACATTTTGGAAGCAAGTTAGCCTAAGGAGTGAAGAAAATTGCTTGGATATAAATTTGTTATGACCACATGGAATAATTAGGCAAGAAATTCCCTCCAGTTAGCTGAAATCAGTTCTGAAAAACTACCAGTTGGTACAGTTCCTCATCCTTTAATAAAAGAGACTGTCAAGAGACACGAGGTACATGGAGAAAAAAATGCACTAGAGACTGCAAGTCTTTTAATTTGCCAATACAGTGTAAAAAGATAATGACTGAGCAGAAAACTGAGTGAAAGGATGCAGACGCATCATAGATGAATGGGATCAACCTTTTAAAATCTATATTATGTTCTTTTCAAAAGGGAGTGGCTAAGCTTGCAGGCCCCTCTGGAGATCATCAGAGATTCTGTCTCCTGGTAAACCCGAGCCTCCTCCAGAAAAGACAGGTTCAGAAAACATGGGTCACAGAAGGCTAAGAAAGAAAGAGCTACAACAGGGAGGCTGTGCTTAGCTCCATACCACCCTGAAGCCAAGCCTGGAGACAAGAGGCCAGCCTGCAAGGTTAAAGCGTCCGAGAGACAAGTGGCTGTAAGCCCATTTTATTTTGTTAAAGCACATTGCCTAGTATTCTCTCTATTTAAAAGAGATGTATATTGTTATGAAGAAATTGTTTTTTCCTTTTTTTTTTTTTTTTCACTTTAAAATCTTTGGTCTTCATTTGGAACTGATTTAAAGGAAGAGATCCAACTTGATCAACCTCAGAATTCTGGCAGACTCGCTGTCCCTTTAAAAGACACTTTTCAGAGCTTAAGAGGGGAAAAAACAATACTCACTCAGGTGAGGCATATGGGCATGTTATGCAGTCAGACATAAGGTCTTTCTACTTTTTTTTCTGAGCTGTTGAGTTATAAGCTAGCTCCAGTCCAGAAACCATGTCAGAGAAGCCACCCTCATAGGTCTTGTCTTTCCCTAGTTTCTTCACTGTAACAGAGCTCTACAATTTTATGAGAGCTTGGATTATGGCTTGGACTTTCTAAAATACTCCAAGCACTCAAATCATGTTATCCCTCTTGCTAGTCCGCCTTTCATGAGGCTGACCCCCTTTACCAGCATGTTTCAGATCCTTTCCTCAAGTTTGCTGTGCTACATCTGGGATCTCTGCGTAATTTCACTAGGAACATACTGTGTAATTTTGCTAGTGGGGTGCTGGATGATAACCAGGAACCCACTCTGAAAGCTGCAGGGCACTGCAGGGGCTGGTGGTGAGCTGGGGCTGGACACCCATCCACCAAGGGCTGCCTTGGGCCCATCAGGGCAGGGCCAGGCAGGCAGAGCATGTCCCACAGCCCCAGCCAGGAGCAGCACAGCAGGGGGGGGATAGGGGCAGTCCCAGCCCTGGACAGGCTAAGGCTGGGCTGGGAAGTGGGCTCATGGTGGGTGTCTGCTTGGAGGGGCCCACAGCCTGGCAGGACATGGTGTAGAGAGCTGGAGACTGGTCCTGCTGTGGCATTGCTGGCTGATGGCCACAGAGGGCTGACATGAGGTCCTGGGCCGTGGGCAAGTGGGGGAAGCCCCAAGGGATGGGCAGGGTTGGTTGGGGCTAGCAGTGCCCTCAGGGCCCTAAGAATTGCTCAAGCACACAAATATATTATTGAATCAGGACATAAACACAAACATGGTGATTGAAATGGTAAAACACACCATGAAATGCCTTTCATTTTGCTGAATGCTTTAGTGAATGATTTAATTCCTGTTTGCATTTTTGGTTCCCTCTCTGTTAACTAATTCTGTTTATAGAATAATTAGGCAACAACTTAATTGAAATAGAAACAAAATTTAGAATATTTCTAAATTTGTAAATTATAATTGGGCTGCTTATTAAATTGCATTTGCACAAATTATACCTCTTTATGTATAAAAGGAAACATAGCTAAAAGATATAGTATTTTAAAACAGCTGTGAGTGCATATGTCAGATGCGGTATGTGCCAGGTACATGATTATCATCCAGGGGAAAAAGAACAGGTTCAAAGGAGTGTTAGTTCAAAAGGATTAAAAATAAGGAGATAATTCAGACATTTGCACCAGAAAGAGTCTGAACAACTTTCCTATGTCCAATGCTCTGAAGGCAGGCAGACTTTGCCTTGTTTAAACCTTTTTAACAAAGTAAAACTCAAAGTTGAGGGCTTTTGGTTAAGAATTCACTGCAGCATGTCCAGTCATTATTTTTCTTGTACCATGTAGAACAAATGCAAATGATACAGGTGCAAAAGAAAAGCAATGGACTGTTAGAAAATATCCCTCACAGGTTGGAGTTGAGACTTAGAACTGCTCCATAAAGCTACAGATTTCATGCAGCATATTTCTCAGTCTAGCATAGCAATTTATAGTTAAAACTATAATATTTTAAAAATGTTTCTTGTCTGATTCAAAGGATTCACTATGCATATGGTTCTGATGGCAAATTACCCTCACATTTAAAAACTTGTGCTTTATTTTAGTTTTCATTCCCCTTAATTTACTTCACAGCCACTGGACACTGCTACATCTTTCCTTAATAAAATGTATTTGGGAGCTGCCCATAAAACGAATCTTATTTAAAATAGTATATACTGTATATATATGTACAGATGTATATACTGTATATTAGACAGTCCTTAGAGTGAAATAGTGCATCTTTCAGCTTTATATGTCACAAAACCAAAAAAACCACAACATTATTATAGAACAGTAATGACCAACACACCTAATTCTCTATTGACTTGCTTCTAACTTAAAACTCTTAAAGGAAAACAATAAACCTGATATCAAATAAAACAAATCAGAATTATTAGGAATACATAACCTCCCTCTACAAGAGTAAGTGTCAAAGAAGTAATGGTGAAATGTTATATTCTTTATCCTCGTTATTAATAAATATGTCACAAGAACCAGATCTCCTGATTTTTTTAAATGTCTGTCATCTTTTTTTTCATTAGGTCTTTGATATATCAGCACTTTGATACATCAGCACTTCCAAAGGATTGTCATTTATGCAAAAAATAGGTTGACTTTTACATCTAAAACATCCTAAGATGAAATGAATTACAACTATTTTTACTAGCTTGAATTTTGAGTCACAAAATGAGCTTAAAAATACAATCAATCAGAGCTGTCCTCAGTAATCATTAATAAAAGTATTTTTTTAAAGAAAACTCAAAGTCCTCACCTCGAGAAAATAATTTTTGAAAGCAATAGTTGAAAGTTGAGATTTGCAGTAATTTACATATTACTTGTTATATTAGTTATAGAAAGTTTTCAAAGTAATAAGTAATGGATGTATTAATTTTTGTCCCCCAGATTTTGAGTAAAAGCATTTCAGTTTAAGGTTAGTGTCATAAGATTTTAATCTTTTTACATATTAAAGACTGGATTCTTTCTGTCTTCATCTAAATTTAGTTCTAGAGGTTGTGACATTAAAGCAAATCTAGTTTAATCATACTGGTAGTTTTACATGTAAATTAATGCATGTACTTATACAGAATTACAGCATTAGAGAATCATTAACAAAACCAATGATGGGCATTCCCCCCAGAATATGGGATCCCTAATGAGCTATAATTTGGATTTTAAATGAGAATAAATTACCATGCCAACAGTTCTTTGAACACAGGTTGTTTTTCAAATATATTTTCACTAAGCAGAATATAACTGGAAGTGAATTAATCATTTAAGTGCAGAAAATCAAATGTGTTGAAATAAAGCTTACTACTGACTATTCTTTTATATTTTAATTTATTAGGACAGTTCTCTTTGAAAGAAATAGAAGGACGATTGGTTTTAAATCTCTCTTTGTTTACTTGAAGAAGAGTAAAAGTTACATTTGCCTACCAATAAATCAGATATCCCATTTACTTGGAAACTTTAGCATATAGTGAAGACAGTTACACTTAAAAATATACACCATGGAAACATCAAAGAGCCAAATGAGATACTATGTCCTAGAAAAGAAAATGGTAAAAAAGCAGTGTGAAATTCTTTAAATTTCAATGTGATGCTACAGGAGATTCAAAGAAGGTGGCTGGTTTTTTTATGCTTTGTTCATGTATTCTCTTGCCACCTTCTGTCACCACATTAAGTGTAATGAGACAAAATCTAGTTTATGTTTTGAAGCTGACTGAATAAAGTACATAAAGTAGTTAAACATACATGAAGCACACTGGAAGTTGAAAATCACTGTTCATGAAGTAGGCAAGAGAACCCCAAACAGAGCCTAGATCCTCATTAAGAACCAAGTTAATAATTTTCCATGGCTAAAGCTGTAGAGACCTTCTTTTGATCAAGTGTTGGTGGAAACGTAATACTGCAACAAGCAAAGAAATAGCTCTTGCAGAAACAATAACCAAAACGTGTAAGATTCAGCGATAATTAGCCATATTGTCTGAAATCTATTTGTCTTAACGATGTGAAGATAAGAATTTATGCAAAAATTTTGAAATATTTCAGAAGAAAGCTGGAGAACAAGCATATCTGTGTTCTCAGTTGATGAGTGTTTGAAACTTGGATATAACTTGCAGGCACTAGGGCAAAAACTTTCTGGTCTTAGCTGTCTATGGCTTTAATTAATCCATCGAGAATGGACACTTGAAGACAGACACTATTTTTGAACAGTTTCACACTAGATGTCTAGCTCCATGGGTGACTTGTACAGAAATGGATTGGGATACTTCATATCCTCAAAGCAGACATGCCTTTTAATCTTTTCCCCTGCACTCTGGCCCATTCCATTTTGTTTAGTGGGCTTTAGTCATAGTCTGAAGTTGAAACAGGGTATGTGTACATTAGTGTTGTGAATTTACATCAGGAATGTGCTTTTGAAATGAAACTCCTAATTGTCCTCACTTACTGTGCTTTGATTTATATCACAGAGTAACTGCACACTACACAAACTGGATTCTTTCCAGATTAAAAGAAATTGAAAAATGTGCCCCAGGAGCCCACATAATGTTCTTCAATCACTTGCAAGCATTCAGTCCTGAGTGCGAGACTAGAGCAAGTCTGAATTAACATGTGTTCCTCCCATCTTCACCCAAACATGTACTGTGCAAACACTGAGTCCTCTATCAATTATTTCACTGTACAGATCTGCTCTTACTATGCTGTTCTAGTTGATAATATACTGTAGTCACAGTAGCCTAAATACCTTACTGAAAAGTGATCCCGGATCTAAAGGGCAAGACTTCATTATGATTTATTTTAGAAGTAAATGTGTGATACATCATGAATTTTACAACTTTACAGCAACCACCAAAAAAAAAAAAAAAAGGTACTTTCTTGTATAAAGCACTAGCTGCACTTAACAGGAGTAGCCTTGTGCAACTCAGTGAAATTACTACATATATGCTAAATATAAAATTATTTAAAATTAGGTATGTGCACTGAAAAAACTCACATCAGTGCCCGTGATGACACAAGGAATTTCAAGACATAAGTTAAGGCTTCCCTTACAAAATCTTCTTCTTCATATAGTTCCTCATAAATGTAGGAAAGACATTTTGGCTATTGACATTGAAACACTCACTTTGAAAAGATCAGATATAAATCCTTTAAAAACCTTTAGCCAAATATTTTGGATTTGACTTGGGAGAAGAAATAGGGCAGAAAATATTTTAGTTAACGTAAATTAGCATCCCAAATTTGTAGCGCACTTAGAGACAACGTATGAAAAGTTTTAAACAAAGATAATTCCTTAGGTAATATTGTTTCAATACTATTGCTGGAATTTACCTTACATCTAGAAAACTGGCCATATGTCTGACTACACCTCTACATCTTTTTTTTTTTTCTGGTTCATGACACAAGTATTTGCTGCCTACCACATAATGATACATGCTTCTAACAATTTAAGTTTTGATTGCACCACCTCACAAGTTGTATTTACTTCTTTAATGGCCTGAACAGATCCTTTTTCATGTCTCACCTGGTCAATAATATCAGAAAACTTGGAAAATGTTAGTATATGATCCTTACTAGCATTCTTTCTGCTTGAGTTAGTACTCCTAAGTAATTTACAATATGGTGAGAAGCCAAGACTGGCAGTTTTCAAATCTGAAAGTGATGGAGTGATTAAGAAATTATTCAGTGATGTTCATGGAAATATATTAATTATGGAAACAGAATAATAATGAATATGTTATAAATAATGTTGTCTTCACTGACTGACATATTGTTTCTATCAATAAAGGAGGCTGACTTTTGTACTTCCTACGTTGTCTTTTTGAATACAGTATGAAATATTATTTCTTTTCTGTTACATTAACTATCCAATATATTCTTAAGCTTTTTTAAAGCTTGCACAGGTACATAGAAATACCAGTTATTTACCTCAGAACTGCATCAAATCCCGATGTCCATGTGCATAACTTTTATTTTCTGAATCCATTTTCTCAGAGCATCTGAGGGAGTGGTTTCCTTAAGAAAAACAACTTAGTGAGTTAATAAAATAACCACTGAATATTCAGACCCTGACTTATGATGTCAAGAAAAAAAGTGGTACGTCCCATCCATCCATATTTACACAAGTTTCTTACGTTAATATCAGTGGCAGATCATCAAGCATTCCACTTAGCCTCAAATCCCAATAAAAGACACGGCATAGTTCTAATATGTTCTTTACAGTGGTGCTATGCACAAATTAGTAAACAAATATTCAGTAATAGGGCCTAGAACTGACATGTGTAAACATTTTGCAGCTGCATTATCCTAAGGGGAGCAAGAAGCTTGACTGACACAAAATACAACATCGTTACTGGCTGGTAACAGTATTGTCTGTTCCCTACAGGGATTGTTACCATGTTACAGGTTGTCATCATCGTAGGAGCTGTACTGATGGTCTGAAAAACACGGCAGTAGAAGATCAAATAGCAGTCCTTACAGGCAAAAGAGATTCAGAAGATAATGTGTCACTGAATCCACAGAACAAACAAGACATTTATTGAAAAATATATATGAATAAAGTTCATTTACGATATATGCTATACATGTTTTACATTATTACAAGTGACACCTTATCTGTGTTCAGTTTCTGTATACTTCTGAAAGAAATATGTTGATTCTGAACTATATATATATATGACTTCAATATACAGGTATTGTTAGGGCAAACCAAGCATTAACTACAAGCTCTTAATCAAATTGTTGCCAATTTCTGAATGTGCTTAACTCCTAAAAACCCTAGAAATCTTTATAGCAACATGCCAATAATTAGTTACCCATCAATTACTCACCAATTTTGCTGTGCATAAGAGCGTTTTTTTTTCAGCTATAATTTCCAGTTCTAATAAGCTATTCTCTTTGACTTCCAAAGACTGCCTTTTTAGAATGAGTCACACATGAGTTTTACAAATCAAGGCTTTATCTTGTCTTTAAATGATCTCCAACTACCCTAAATATAAAATAAGCTTTGACCTTTTAAGCACTGTTCTTCAGTTTGCTAATGCTGGGACTTTAGTCCCAGGATAATAACCTTCCACATTCCTTTTTCCTTTTGAATGTTTCCTATTTGTATCTATCAGAATTTTGATTTATGGACATATAATGTTGTACTGCTCAAGTCTGTCATTTCCTATCTGTACTCTGCAGTGCACTTGGCTTTTTTCAATTATCAAGCAAAGAGATGCTTGAAATATTTCCCCTTTTTTTTTTTTACAAACTTCAAGAAGTATTATTTTTCATTAAAGTAAACTATGCAAAAGTCTTGGAAACTGAAGAAAAGATGTATTTTCTTCAAAAGTGATTAACAGTTTGGCAGCACTATCACTGTAAAACTTCTGCTCTAAAGTAAGAATATTCCTCTGCAACTGTTCTAACCATATTAGAAGTTTTAGCCGAATTGAAATGGCTTCTATTCTGGTTTATCTCCATCTTTACATTTATACTTTTTCACTTCTCAGTATATCTACTTTCAATGAAACGTATCTATGGATAAATATTCATTCATGTTGTTTACAATTTTTTTTTCTAGTAACTCATTTTTAAAACCCACTAGCATCTTCATAATGGGCTTGACTCTTCCTTAGAAAGTCCTCTAACTTTTGACTTCCTTATTTGACATTATATTTTAACAATTTTTTTTTCTTTTTCACACTCCTCCACATTTACTCTAATTATTTATTGTTTTCATTATCAGGAAAAGCCTTATCAGATCCCTAAAAGCTCATATTTCACTGCAAAAATATAATATCATTAAACATTCTTCCATCTTTTGACTTTCTGTAAAGTTTTTTAAAGTAAAAATCTAACTAAACATGCAGCTTTACAAAACTTCCTCTCCTCAGAAGAAAAGTAAGAAACAGGAAATTATGTTAAGGAAGCTGTTCTTCACTATTGACTAACAAAGACATTAAAAGTTTTAAGAAAATTTCTTGTTCCATAGTTATTTGAACTGTTAATCATGGCTTCCTTATCTAAGCTACTTATTTGTCAAAAATGTCCATAATTAAAGAACTATAAAGAACCTCTTCACATTCATGGTTTAATGTCTATTCCTGGCTTATTTAAATGCAGATCAAAATATACACAGTAATACAGATACCAAGGGAAAAACAATACCTCTGCTCTGAATCTCACCAGAGATGACAACTCAGCTATGGTTATCTTCTTCAAAGATGCACAGGCTTGAAAGATCACAAAACAGCTGTTGTTGCTGCAGGGACAAAAAGTAATTTCACCATAATTATGCAAAAATACATTATAGGAAAAAGGAAACATCATTATTGTCTTGAGAAATGCGTACTGGAAAGAAGTTGAAAAGAATAAGGCATAAATTCTCCAGAATGGGTAAGTGTACCAAGTGAAAGTCTAATGCATAGGAAAGAACCTGCACAGTGCAGTCAAGTGTGCGCATGTGTTGTAACGCATCTGAAGAGTGCAGTAAGTCACCTCTTTTGTCTTGTGGTTACTATGTATTGGACTAGGCCATTCCAGAAACACCCATACAAAAACCTACCCCTGACACACGCAGGTGGCGAGCCGGGTCGCTCTATGCCAGCTGCTCCAATGCAGCAGAGGGATTGCAGTCAGTTTAGGCATATGCATACCTTGTGAGGACGATGCTCACAGGCCACATCCCACACCCTAGGGTGGCTCTAAAGCAGGTATTCATAAGGACATCATTAGTAATCCTGTCCATCAGTTTGATAACTGATTTGTGAAATCACCCTGCAAGCAATCAAATGAATAGCTTTTTTCTTTGCTTCAAATACAAACAGATCATGTGCCTTTCAAACACTTACTAAGAATTGGAATGGTTATGATTTAGATGAATATTTAGCAGTCAGAGTAGAACCAAAATTTTAAGGGTTTTTTTTGTTTGTTTGTTTTTTGTTTGTTTTTTTTTTTAACTGAGAATTACTGGAGATAAAAACAAAGATATAGAAACACAGAGAAAATTTTCCATCTGCTCTCACTTGATACAAAGACTTTGACAATGGTATCTCATGAACAGTAGATATTAATGTTCAGACTGTAACAGAGTCAATTTTTCCATAGCTTCACAGGATTTACTTAATCAAAAATTGGTGGGCTAGTGCAAATCTAGTGAATATCAAAATTACATTAATACAATTTGGCTGTAACTTTCAAGTTAAGCCATCTGGTCCTGAAGGAGAAGTCATCTTTAAAAATAAATTAAATAAAAATTAAATAAATACATTGATATCACATCAGTTATTAGTTAGTTTTCATGAGTTTCAAGACAGACATTACATTAGAGTAATATGAAATTATTTTCATGGGTCTTTTATGTTTTCTCCCAGACATTTTAAGCTGAAATGAATTAAAAATCACAAAGCAAATAAAAGTTAACATGAAGAAGAGTCCAGTGTAGTGTAAAATTTGAAATAAATAATATCTCAGCTTCTGCATTCTAAGTTTTTGCTTTCTTCCCCTTATAAAGGTCTTTACAACATTTCAATAGCATTGTCTTTTCTGTATTTCTTTTTTTTTCCTGGGGTTCTATTTGGTTGGGTTTTTTTTTTCTCTAATGTGTCACCTGAATTCTATAAAGATATTTAGAATACAGTTAGACAGTGATTACCGAAATCTTTCCAATTACAGTAACTACATTTCAGTGGGGTTTTTTTGTTGTTGTTTTTTTGCTACTTCTCTGATAATTCAGACCATGATACCATACGCTCATGGATGATAACTGTTAAAATGCAGAAAAGGACAGATTATGTCATATTTTTCACTGCACTTCAGTTCTGTTTCTATTCTCTCTGGCCTTTTTACTTCCACTCAGGTGTGTCTCCAGACAACACAGTTCTCTCCAAATTTCCAATCATTTTTATATCTACTGAGAGTGGTGTTCCTTTGCTCTGTTAACTTGCTAAGCCCATACTATCATCCTTGCTGTATGCTATAGATATCAACAAGTGTAATACATTAAATTATAAAAATAATTATATAGCTATCTGGCTATTACAAGATTTTTTTTTTGTTGTTTTGGATTGAGAAATATTTTCCCTATTTGTGAAAACTTACTTGATTACTTATATATTTCCATAAGCTTTATAAATAATATTGAACTTGCTCTAGAGAAGAATATACAGTGACTGGTAAATTGTGTGCCGCTAGACACAGATTCTCAATATCTTACTGCAGTGATTTTTTTATTTAGGTTTTTATAGGAGAGCTACCTCTGCACTAGGAACTAAATGAAGACTACCTAATACATTCGGTATAAGGAGAAGCTAACAAAGAGGTTTTATTTTTTGTTATTATTGTGTTCTGAAATAGATATTTAGTAAATAATTAATCTCATTGAGGCATGTTAAAACAAACAAACACAACAAAAAAACCACAAAACCAACAAAACTGAAACCAAAAAGCCCCAGTATTTTTGAAGATGTGATCTCAATCCTCTTTTCAATGCAGATGTGCAGATGTTCCTTAGGATTCCAAGACAGTTACTACAGGATTTAGCGTCGTACAGATTTACTACAGTCTAATGAGAATAGAACTAACTAGGTTTCATCTATACTTTTCTTCATTTATAATTAAGCCTTATATATTGAAATGACTTTTTCATTGAAAATAAATGCTGGTGCTTTTAGTTTTGGTGTGAGGAAGTTTTTAAAAGAAGTTTTTGCATAGCTGATTTAATTTTTAAAGAAAAGGTTTTGGAGATGTAGGAAATAGGCAGAATAAATACTACAGGAAAATCTTCAACAGAAAGATTAAAAAGCCAAGCAGAAGTAAATTTTAGACTCTACCTTCTCAAAAAGAAAAGTGATAATCACACATAAGTTCCAGTGGAAAAGGTGATTTTTGCACCTGAATTTTTTGACTATAAAGGAGAGAAAAAAGCTGAATGTGTTTGTTTTAGAGAGAAAATCATCCACAGATCCTCTTTTGTCACAAAATGGTTTTGTAAAAAATTAGAAAAATAGTTAATACCTTAGGAGATTTTTTTTTGCAGTTGGAATTAAAACAATGAGAAGGCATGCATAAAAAAAAGTTGTCTCCCTACCCATTGTCAGAGGGTTTATAGAAGACAGAGGGGTGCAGAAAGACAGGTTGCTCCAAGTACAAATTTGAAACCTTTCTCTCATTGTATAAAAAGCTCTTAAGGCAATGGGTCTTACACTATTCTTTCTTTTATTACTCTAACCCCAAAATCATTTTGGCATTGAACTAGCATACAATATTTAATTGAACATATAATTTTCTTTGCTTTTTTAGATTATTAATGTTATGGTTAGAAAATTTTAAAGACATGTTCCTTCGATCAGAATAGAAATCTAGATACTGGTTCAGTTTCTTCTTATTATCAGTTCTAATTTTCCCCCTAACATTTTGTAGTTTTGCAGGAAGTGTCATAATGTTTTAACAAGTTACACTTATTGCTAGTATTCAAATATAGCACATCATATTAGAAATACAGAATCTGTAGTTTAAGGCAAAAATGTTTCACCCAATTTATTTCTAATCACACTCTTCTCAAGGTGAGATATGACTCACAATTAATTGCAGAACAGTTAAACATCTATAAAAGCTAAATACATTACATTAGAGAAATATTTGCAGATTTTCTGGTACTCTTTTTTGTTTAGGAACATGATCATTAATTAGCTTCTAAAGCTTCTCTTCAACACTTATTTTGACATAAAAGTACATCCTCACATAAAGAGATGCCCTGAGAACATGCACAATGCATTCTTTTTTTTTTTTTTTTCTTATTGTCTTAAGAGCAAATTAGAAATCACCTTTTAACTGATGTAAAATAATCCAGATGCTCTAGTATCCTGGTTCACAAACTTCCTATACTTATTCACTTTTTCAGCTCTCCTTTTCATGTTGTGTCTGCTATGATGAACCCATATGCAGCATACAGTTGAGTCTCTTATATGTGTTTTCGTAGGCTTCAGTACGGTCTTGGAATCCTAATGTTCTTCAGTCCTTAACAGCACAAACTGCCTCTTCCATAACAGGTAGTTCATTACTCTTTGTGGGCTAACCAGTAACGGGTTACATGATCTGCTGAAATGAATCATAGTACACACAATTACCTATTCTGTTTGTTCCTCATTGTCTCAGTACTCCTGGTCAAAGAAACTTGTATCATTTCTTTTAAAAAAGATATTTTAAAATTTACTGACATCACTGGATCTTTTTTTTCAGCAGCAGACCTAAATAAATCTCCTTTGTCTTAAGAGATTATTTTAAAGACTAATATATATTTTCTTGTCTGTTCTTGTCACATCTCTCTCACCCTTCCTCTCTTCATCTTTTGATAACTTTTGTCTGTATCAACCTTCAAGAGCACAGAAACAATATGTAAATTTTAGGTATCCCAAGTCATGTATGCCCAAATTAAGTGGAAATACATGACACAAGTCCATTTCAGAAAACAATGATTAAATACACTTTGAAGGTAAGTCCTCTAAAGGAAAATCAATTAAAAGTCCACATAATTACATAATATGAGTCACTAGTTATCTTAAAAAATCTTGTCCAGCTACATTTCTATGTAACATATATTGATTTAAGAAATAGAATTGTATGCTGACAAGTATTTTAATTTATATATGTTTCTATGTAAGATGCATTTTCAAGCATAAAATCCCGCCTTGATGATGAAGCTTAGCCCTGCCTATTTCCCTCAGGCAAAGACACTAAACAAGAACCTTACACCATTTCTCAGTTAAAGGA
>WUAM01000287.1:44725135-44737280 GCA_024336885.1 Actenoides hombroni
ATCAAATGAAATACAACAAGGGCAAGTGTAGAGTCTTGCATCTGGGAAAGAATAACCCCATGTACCAGTATAGGTTGAGGATTGCCTTGTCTGAGATTAGCATGGGGGAAAAGGACCTGGGAGTCCTGGTGGACCACAGGAAGACCATGAGCCAGCAATGAGCCCTCATGGCCAAGAAAGGCAATAGCATCCTAGGGTGTATTAGAAGGGGTGTGGTTAGTAGGTCTAGAGAGGTTCTCCTCCCCCTCTACTCTGCCATAGGGAGGCCACATCTGGAATATTGCATTCAGTTCTGGGCCTCTCAGTTCAAGAAGGACAGGGAACTGCTTGAAAGAGTCCAGCTCAGATCCACAAAGATGATGGAGTGCATCTCCCTTATGAGGAAAGGCTGATGGAGCTGGGTCTCTTTAGCTTGGAGAAGACTGAGGGGTGACCTCATTAATGTTTATAAATATGTAAAGGGCAAGTGTCAGGAGGATGGAGCAAGGCTCTTCTCAGTGATGTCCAATGACAGGACAAGGGGCAAGGGGTGTAAGCTGGAGCATAAGAGATTCCACAGAAACATAAGGAAAAACTTTTCCACTGTGAGGGTGACGGAGCTCTGGAACAGGCTGCCCAGAGGGGTTGTGGAGTCTCCTTCTCTGGAGACATTTAAAACCCACCTGGATGCATTCCCATGTGACCTGCTCTAGGTGGTCCTGCTCTGGTAGGGGGGTTGGACTAGATGATCTTTCGAGGTCCCTTCCAACCCTTAACATTTTGTGATTCTGTGCTACCGCATCTTGACTCTTCAGGCAGCCCTGAGAGATGGGTAAGACAAGGCACTCCTATGCAGCAGAAATGTCACAGGTCCACTTATATACTCATGATTCTCTGTAGTATAGAACCCTCAGGAATCCTAGTCCTAAAATGCTAGGGAATTCTGAGCCTCTCAGAACAGGCATGTGTTTCAAGTGATTGTCATTAAAACTAATTCACCTCTGCATGACCGCTACCCATGTCACACATCTTTCCTGTGCTGACAGCAGGCATCCCTTCCATTTGGTTCAGAGAGCAATAGGGTACACTGGGCACTGGTGCTCATGAGCGCTTCATATCTAGAGTCTTGTGCTGGGTAACCATACCTGAACTATTCAACTCTTGAACTATCCTTTTTTTGGATTATATTTTGTGTCCTTTGACTTTTTTGGATCCTTTGTTGGGTTGCATTGTACCCCTCTTTGTCATCCAGTAAGGATGACAGGTCACTTGAATGACCTTTTCTACTTTCAGTCCAGGTACTTGGGCACTTTAAAGACCAGCTCCTTACCATGGGTGCTTTTCTCACTGATTTCCTTCATGTTTGTTCTATAACTGACTGACAGTCTGCACTGGGGTCAAATGTGAGACCATATAACACTTCTACTGTTCTTTCTCTCTGTAAGACCGTATCCTCTTTGAAGTCCTGCCATTGGCTCTGGTCTTGCTGCATTTGTGGTTACTGGGCCCTTGCTCCCAGTGGCAGCGGATCCTGCAAGTTTCCCCCATGCTAAGTTAGTCTCTCTGTGGCAGCATCCCCTGCCAGTGCTCCTAGCTGCTGCTTTTCACCCTTGATTATACCCGTTCCTGTGGATCCATCATTCTAGAAGTTCAGCAGTCACATAATCACTTCTTCCATCATTCATTGCTTGTGCTGCAGCTGCTCAGGCTCTGCAGCAGCCACCTGATTGTTCTATCTTGCTCCCCCAGCTACACAGCTGGGCTGGTTCCTTATGTGCACCCATCTTAGCTCTTTCCTCCTCTTGTCCTTTTATAATGACAGTGATGGTTTGGTTTTTTTCCTTCAAAGAAAGCAAGGCTTCCTCATCCTTGGAGGAGAAAGGAAACCAGAAACCCCCATATCCCTGTGCTACAGGTCCAAATAAGAAGCATGTCCCCAAGCAACCTCAGACATTGGGATTGCAGACTTTTTCACTCAGCAGGGCATCTGTTGCATTTTTCAGCAAGCCAGCTCCACTGCTGGTCTCTCAGCACTTTTTCTGCACTTAGACCGGTATGAAGAAAATGTAGGATAAAAGTCTTACCACTGACCTAATTGAAACAGTCAATATGAGCTTTGCAGTAAGCTTCACCTCTTCCTAACAGTTGCAGAAGCATTTCTTTATGAGAATGACACTCATGGGATTCTTTTTTATTTCATCAAAATATACACGAGTGGAAATGTGGATTACTGAAGCAGTGGCCCTTACTGTAGGGAACTTACCTGTTAATGAAAGAATTACCTTTTAAATCTCTGGATGACAGTGTCATTCTCCTGCTCAGCATAAACATACACAACTTAATTATTAATAAAATCATCAATTTAGTGTCAAAAAAAGAAAACATTTTGTTTCACAGACAGTCCTGTATCACTCTTATCTGAGCCATACAATAGGCACATTGTGTGTTTTTTTCAATGATAAAGGATATCAGCTCTGTCAAGGGGAAACTTGCATGAGGCTATCTTAATGTGGATGCCTCTGGAGTGTTGCTTTGCCTTTTCTCAGCTAGTAATTGCATAAAGTGCTTTGGAAGAAAATGCCTCCGAGTAGAAACATAATACATAATCAGCTCAAATAATTACAACAAAAATGCTAACTTGCTGTTTTCACAACATGGATAATAGGCTTGCTTAAGGGCATGGAATGCAAAATCAGTTTTGCATGTCTTCTTATATTTCAGAATGATTAAAATGTGCTATAGCCTGAGTACAGAAATAAATGCCTCTGCTGCTGACTGGAGTGACAACTGGCACACTGGGAATTCAGCTGTTTCATAGTGTGGCAGACCTATCAGCCAGTGAGTAATGTGGCTATTTTTTCTTAGTTTCTATCTCTGTTGAAATATTTCAGTTTCAAATTTCGGAGGCAGAACACGACAGCACAATATTGAAATTCAGAGTCTCAGAGAAGTGAAACAGGAAAGATATATGTTATCATTGGTTAAACTAATGTTGAACTCTAGGATACGAAATCAATGGATTTCCATTTTACAGTGTCAGAGTAGTATTATGTAACAGAATGCATACAATTTAAGCTGTATTTCACATACTAGAAGCGCTTCTATACTCCTAACAGTTTCCAAACAAACTGTTCTTAAGGCTTGCACCGGTTTTGGCGGGGATAGAATTAATTTTCTTCATAGTAGCCAGTATGGGACTAAGCTTTGGGTTCGTGATGAAAACAGTGTTGATTAGTCAGGGCTGAGCAATGCTTGCACAGAATTGAGGCTTTTTCTGCTCCTCATCCCACCAGTGAGTAGGCTGGGGGTGCAGAAGAAGCTGGGAAGGGACACAGCTGGGACAGCTGATCCCAAGAGACTAAAGGGGTATTCCATACCATATAACATCATGCTTAGAATGTAAAGATGAGGGAAGAAGGGGATGCTCAAAGTGATAGCGTTTTTCTTCCCAAGTAACAGTTATCCATGATGGAGCCCTGCTTTCCTGGGGATGGCTGAACACCTGCCTGCCAAAGGGGAGGGGTGAATGAATTCCTTGTTTTGCTTTGCTTATGTGCACAGCATTTGCTTTACCTGTTAAACTGTCTTTCTCTCAACCCATGTGATTTCTTACTTTTACTCTTCCAATTCTCTACCTATGCCTCCAGAGGGGTGTGGTGAGCTGTATGGTGCTCTGTTGCTGTATGGGTTTAAACTATGACAAGGTTAGACTCCTACATCCATAATCAGTAAACCTACCTTCGAAGAACATGGGTACTTTGTACCAAAAAATCTTATTTTCTTAAATACTTTAACTCTTCGTACAGATAAATTTCTGATTTTATTTTTGAATTACCAGTAACTGCATTTATTCTACTAGCAATTTGGCAGCTGTTCAATATGTTGAATCTGTCTGTTTGTATATGTTCAATATAAACAACTTCAAAATGCCAAGTATATACATATGCATATAAATATTGATGCATATGTATCACCTGCATATATAAATATTGATGCTTATGTATCATATGGGTGCCTGTGCCATCAATGAGGAAAGGTATTTACAGTATGTTTTCAGTTTCCTGTTCTTATAAAGAGTTTATCCAGATGTCCCCATGCTATTGCTAATAGCTGATTAAACACTAATTAGCATTTACTAAGACTAAGATTATTCCAGTAAAAGATTAATAAAATAGTCCAGTTTTAGTTTAGTTTCTTCTCAGTGTGTATACTTCATCCCTACCCAGCAGAAAAACATTCCCAGACCTCTTCTCTCCCAGCTGATAGTAATTCTTTTGCTACATAGCAGCTCTCCAGCTCGTTCCTTTGCTACCTTTTCTTGGGAAACTAGGGCAAAACCACTGATGCTCTCACCTTTCTTCTTCTAGTGTACTGTTATTTAATATACTAAGAAAGAAAAAAAGTTCTCTCTTTGTTTTTTTTTTCTTTCTTAGCATATTAAATTACAGTACATTAGTTAAATAAAATATACAGAGGTGTATGCAACCCTGATATGACTGAGAGGGTTGCGTTGTCATGGGCCTCCACCAGCATCATATAACACAAGAAAGTGTAATTTAGCAACTCAGAGACAAAAGCTAATGTCCCCTTTGTTCAAAGATCCCCTCTTTTGAACTGCTCTCTCAAATACCAATGCTTCTCACAGAGCAGGAGGAAATGCAGACTACCTTCAGCAGAATACACCACCTTCTTCAGACATGGCAGCTAAGCTTGTTTACTGCAGTAACTGCATGTGAGCAATACACAAGCATCCAGAATAGTCATTTGTCTGTGTGCTCTTTTTGTCCCTGACATACCTTTTTTTTTCTTTGCAGCAGAGTGCAAACTTTTTAACTTCTGCAAATTGACATAGTTGTATTCACTTAAAGAGCTTAATGCCTCTAAACTAATTTCCCTGTCTGCACTGCTAGTGTTATGTAATGTAATTTAAATTTGAGGCTAAAAAGAAAAACAGACTAGGAAATTAAAACTGTAAAAAGTCACACTGAACATGAGATTTACCATATTTATGTATTATGAACATGTTATTACATATGAGAAATGAAAAGTCAGACCAAGAGCCATATTTGGATAAACAAGGTCAAGTATATTGATGAATTTTGTACACAAACATAACATATTAGATCACCATGAACTCATTGTAGTACTAAACATTTTGGAAAACTATTTAATTACTAGCATGGTTAATTTAATCTAGTGTCATAGGTAAGGTACATTGCAGTGAAGAGTTAGACAGATTTGTCTCTATGCTGTAACTGTGACTGTCACAGAAGATCAAAGCTGGCAAATTCAGCAGTCTAGGATTTCTCAGGGTGCATGTCACATAGGTCTGTCAGAACTGATAGAAAGTGCTCTCATGAACTGAAGAAAGCTTGATCACTGAGATTTCACTGCTGTAATTGGTACCTTGGCAATACAGAGTCCTTTGTGTGTTTTAAGAGTATTTGGACTGATAATTGTAGTGCAGCTATAGTATTTCTACAACAAAAATGCAAACAGGCTTAAGGTAGACAAGGACATAAATATTAGTATAATTGCCATGTTCCAGAAAAGCAGCTACATGTCCTTGTAGCTGAAATGTTAATACAAGGCTGATTAAAACTTAAAATTTTGAGAACAATTTGCCAAGGTCCTAAGAACTATAAATTCCTGCCAGAGAGTCCACAAGGCCAAAGGAGAAGTCACAGATAGATAAGATGAGATAAGATAGATAAGATAGATAAGAAGGAGATAAAGCCCTGTCTGAATTCATTTCAGAAAGGGCTGGGGAGATTCTCATGGCAGAAACCTTTATCTAGCATCTCACAAAATAAATGGCTTTCCATATTTCATTGTCTACCAGCAAGTGGGTTGACAAGTCCCATATAATTTGCCATATCACAATTACCAATCTCTTCCACATTGTGTTCTGCCCTCAGTGCTTATAGGCACAGACATTTATTTCACTTGGATAATTAGTAGCTTGATTAAGACCCCATCTATAAATAGGTATTAGTACTTAATATTTGTTACAGATATGGATCATTTGTTTTGTTTTCTTATTCTTGTGATAGAGTTTTTATAAGCACATTTATCTGATGCAAATATGGTCTATATAATAGGATAAGTACAATATTCTTCAGACTGATCTTTTTTAGCAGTGGCATTTAGATGCAAGTATTTGAAAATATGATTTTTCATGTTATGTAGAAAGCTCCTACTTCCTTTTTCTAATAACAACGTGTATTACTGCTTTGCACAAATTCTCTGCATTTACATTTTTTGCTTCCTGATTACCTAATAGTTTATTCTGTTAGGCTTTGCTTAGATTTTTCCCTTAAAATAAGTAATAATGTTTCAGTAACACTGTATTCTCTGTGTTCTCCAAAACCCCTATATGTTTACAGAATTTTGGGACAGAGAGAAGATGACAATAAAGGGGAATGCAAGACAGCAGAAGAAAATGTTTCAGTATTCTTTTTGATCATGATCCTTATAACATTTTTATACACCTCCACGGATGGAGTAGAGTAAATTGAAATTTATAAATACAATAATGTTAAAGAGTGTCTACAGTAAGACTGGATATATTTCCCCTTATAGAATAAAGGAGGCTCTGGATGAACTTTTTATTTGCTATTCAAAATAAGCAGCATTTCTTTCCCAGTAAAATTACATAATGGGCTTCTGATTATGTACAGCCAAATCATACTTTCTTTTCTTTTTCTGGGAAACCAATAGTATGTTTTGTGCTTCTGTTGATAGCTTTAAGACAATTTATGACTCATACATGCAAAACTATTAGTAAAATACTCTATTAGTAGTAAAAGAAGAAAAAATATAAACTAGAGAAAAAAAAAGAGAAATGTTGCTCTGTATCTAATATGGATAGTCTTGAGTGACATGTTTATTATTTATGAAAAGAAAAACTTCAAAAAGAAAATGGAGGTAGTACTCAGAAACACACATGGTCTGTGAGATTTTTCTAATCATAAAGTGGCTTAGTCTAATTTCTGAGTTTGCTTACCAGAAGCTACAATCAACTTTACCTAGAAAATTATTTTTCTGGTATTTTTGTTTGGTTGGTCGTTGGGGTTTTTTTAATTTTGGTTTTTTATTTTTGTGTCCTGTCCATCCGTTGTCCCTCCCTCCACCCTGAAACAGTGAATAGGAAAGGACTGGAACATTAATACATTACAATTTGAAGTTTCTCTACCTTAAGAGAACAAAAAAAAAATAATTTTATATATATATATTTTTGACAAACTTCATGCTTTACACAATTTCCCTTGAAAAGTAACATAACCCAAAATTTCATTTGCAGATTTTGAATTAAGCACCAGGAAAGGAGTATATTCATGTGAAAACTCCAAATACAATTCATCAGAGTTAAAGGAAGAAATATGTTTAAAATGTTGAGTCAGTGTCCATTAATATGAAAAATACTATTCTGTCTCCAAATCTTACCTTTACTTCAGAATCGATTTTTCAATCTGAATACATTTAAGGAATTCCTATTCAGCTGGGTTTTTGGAGACTCACTTGTTCTTTCCTGCATCGTTTGGCTTAAAAAGAATAGGACAGAAAGCAGCTCCAGGGAAAAAATGCAGACAAACACTTCACAGCTTGTAGGGCCAGCTGAATTAACTCCATTACCTCAAACACTTTATGCTAGAGTATAATAACAGTGATACATTTCCTGAAACACCATAGACTTCGAAAAGCTTACTTACAGCATGCTTTTCAAAATTGGGTATGTGTTATTGCCTTCCCTGGGCTCAATGTGCCAAAAGTTGTTTGACAGAGAAGTGTTAGTTGACCTGATATAGACACACATCCATCCCTTAGTCTATCCAACACTTTTTGGGAAAATAAATGCCTTCTTGTCTTCAGGGAGAGGAGAATGCTGTGTGACAATGGGATATGGTAAGAAAAGTAGAGATTATACCTTGCTTCTCTCCATACAGAACATAGTTCCAGTAATGAAAGTGTATAGGACATTTTAATGTTCTCTAAATTATTCTAGACTTTAAGAGAAAAAGAGGGCAGGGCAAACTGAGAGAACCTGAAGAGGTCATTTAATCTATTCTTCTGTTCAAAGAGAGAATTGGGTATTACTACATCACTTCTATCAGATATTCACCATCTGTTCTAAAGGCCTTTAATGACAGAGAAATCCACAGCCTGCCCAGGCAATCTATTACCTTTCCTACTATCCTTAGTGATAGAAAAAATCTCTACTGTCTAACATGACACCCTGGATACAATTTAAGTCCATTTTTTTCTTGTCTTATACATCACAGAAAGTGGAAGGGGGGGGGAGGGGGAAACCCCAACAAAGAAAACAAAACAAAACAATCACACCATTTTGCTTGGCAAAACTTTGCTAAGAAAGCCAAGATTAATTCAGTCTTCCCTTTCTCATTCTGGAGATTCTCTCCAAATCAGTCCCCATCTTTCTGAACTTTGTTTCTAAACAGTGTGATGTTACTCCAGGAGAAACTTCACTGCTGTTAAGTACAGGAGAAGGATAATGTTATAAACATGCAACAAAATATGAGACATACTATTTAAGTGTCATGGTGTTTTTGATTCTTGTTTAGCTTATGATCACTTCTAAAACCTCAGAAACCTTTCTGCACCTAGTCATTAATTTCCTCTGTAGTCTGAACACAGCTGAACATTTCTACATTCATATTTTGTATCTGTCCGAAATAAAATAAGAAGAGGTTTTGTTTCCTTAACCATTATCTTGGATTTTTGCAGGATTGTGAGTTTCTAACCTTGTATTTCAACCCATACAAACAATTTTAAAGTTTGACATAATCTGAAATTAGGCCTGTACTCTCAATTCTGTTGGTCAGATTATTTATTTATTAAATCATCGATCATTACCAGATTAAGAACTAACCCATAAATCCTTCAATTTTTGTGAAAAATCCAATACATCTTTTAATATAGTTTTCCAAGGAGCTCTCTGCCTTCACCATAATTTTTCTCAAGACATTGTTTCCTTAAGTTGCTTATGAACTTGCTACCCTAGTATTAACAGTTTACACAAGACTAGACATCCTTTCTCTTCTACATACAAGGCCAGTTATAATGTCCAAAGTGAGTTACCTGTTTTGACAAAAACTGTTCCTGAGAGATCTCTGGTGACTATGATTTTTTGTGTTATCTTCCAAGTGCCTTTCAAATATTTTGGGGGTTTTAGTGCTTTTCATTTTATGTCATCTGTTTTTTCTAAAATATGAAATTATAAACTCACATGAAATTTTAATCTAAAGAAAGATACTTGTATGAAAGTACTTACAGGAAAGCAAATTGAACACTTATGAAAATATGTGAAGTTTAGATACCATAACTGCATTATTCTGCATGGCAATTGCTGTAAAATTTGGGTTTGTTTGTTTTGGAGTGGTTTTTTTGGTTGTTGTTGTAGTTTTTTGTGTTTTGTTATGTTTGTTTTTAATGATCTAGATGCTTGTTTAATTTGGACATTGCAATTATGTCTTCTAAATCTGAGGAAAAACTCCAAATAAAGTTCAAGATTTCTTTAACAACCATCCAAATACCTTGAAATAATTTCTACAAAGTTCCAAGAAACAGATGGCTTCCAAAATCATATGAATTTGCTTCCTAGCCCCATTTCTGAATTCCTGAGGAATCTGCCAGTCCATTGCATGATGGCCATGACTTCCTTATCCCTAACAAAATGCGAGGGTTTTTTCCAGTGTTAGATTTTTAACCTGATCTGGAAAAGCTAAATTTTAAAATATTTCATTTACCAGTAAATTTTTTCATCAAATTTTTGATTGGTAGGATGATAAACCACAGTGAGACACATAAAGCATGTGTTTCTGTATGCACAGGTACAGTGCATATGTATGAACTGTATGCACAGCATTTCCAGATGTTGTTCTGAAATTCTGAAACATTAATTTCTATTTCACTACCAAAAAAAAAATAAATTGTAATATGAATTAAACATGAACCTACATTTTGGTTGTTCTTTCACTGTCAGATTTCTTCGACAGAAACCTTTGGCAAGGTGAATTATGGCTTTTTTTTTGCTGTCATTACATTCTTACACTGATTTTTATGTCTTTCTAAGGATCTTCTAAGTAATAGTTCATACTCTCTCCTTTACTCCTAGTAACAGTCTCTAGCTTGGTCTCTGCAACTAATCATGGCTATTTACCATTTAAGCTCCATGCTATATAAATGTTTTGTACAGAAAAAAGTGGAATAGAACAGGTCTTGTTGGCAAGAACTGGAGGGTGTCTCAAATGCACAGGTTAAATATTAATATACATTTAGAATTTTTGCAGGGCTCAAAAAAAAAGTGGCTTTTTTTTTTAGTTATTAGGAAGAGCTTCTGTTGAGTGAACTGTGCACAAGCATTACTGTGGGAAAAATAGTTTCATATAAACACTTCTCTGTTTGTGATATCAATAACAGAAACACACAACTATGTGTATAATTTTTCTCCTGCCAGTCAAAATATCATTATACAAATAATTCTTGACAAACTCCCTTTTTTTTTTTAGATAATCTAAAATGCTGATTTATCTTCTTATGCTTCCTGCAGTTCAGTAGATACCTGATCAATAATGTACTTCTAATCAGAAGTTTCATAATCTTCCACTAATTTTAGCTCTAAAAAGATACATCCTTTCATTTGCATCACGTGGACTACTTAATTTTCCATTTGTCTATTAAAAAGTTGCATTAATGATTTTTTCCTTCTTTTGAAGTATATTTCTAACAATGAACAATATGTCTAACCATGGAACATGATCCTTGCTTGCTTGTATTAACAAAGGCAAACATGCCTTATGTAAGAAAGACAGTTTAAACCACACATACAGAATTAAGTCATATTAACAAATGCTTGCACTTCAGGACGATAAATGAGATTGCAACATTAAAAAATAGATAGGTAGTACAAGGAAGGAAGGAATCGATTCTCTTCACTCTTTCATGGAGGTCAGAAAGGCCAGCGCACAAGTGTAAGTAACTAGACTGATAGCTGAAATTATGTCAGATGTTACAGTTAATAACAACAACAAAATAAATTGAATTCCAAGGACAGAAGTGACCTAAATAAGAATAAGCAAAAGCATAGTGTGCTGGTAACTCATTTATCTTTGATATGGCTTGAGGCCTCTATAAGACAGATGAACACAGAAATATCAACTTATTTCTATTTCATTATCATAGATCACCTCATTGAAAAGTACTAATTTGCATATTAGAGTGCTCTAGATCAAAAACTTCAGAGAAGAAATACTAAACCAAGAAGTTGTACCCTGGTAATTATTTTCAGCTCCATTGAAATTTATTTATGAGGCATCTTGGGAAATTCAGAGACTTAGCTATATAATGCATATTCTTTCCCCTCTTTCCACTCCCTGCCCCAAGCTATGAATCTCAGCTGCAAAGTTGCAAAGCCTGGACTTAGGAACAGGATATTATCACAGAATATTAGGGGTTGGAAGGGACCTTGAAAGATCATCTAGTCCAACCCCCTGCCAGAGCAGGTCACACAGGAACGTGTCCAGGAGGGTTTTGAATGTCTCTGGAGAGGAGACTCCAAATGTCTCTGGGCAGCCTGTTCCAGTGCTCTGTCACCCTTGCTGTGAAAAAGCTTTTCCTTATGTTTACCCGAAACCTCCTATGCTACAGCTTATACCCATTACCCCCTGTCCTATCACTGGATGTCAATGAGAAGAGCCTGGCTCCATCCTCCTGACACTTGCCCTTTATGCATTTATAGATAAGGTCACCCCTCAGTTTCCTTTTCTCCAGACTATAAAGACCCATCTCTCTCAGCCTCTCCTCATAAGGGAGATGCTCCACTCCCTTAATCATCTAGTGGCTCTATCCTTCTTCCTAATTCATTTTTTAGCTCAGCCAGTTTTGGTAGGTCATATCTTATGACACTCAGCCATAACATTTCAGCTTTCTAAGCTGTATATCCTGTATGTAAAACTTACCCGCAATGCAGTGTTCAGTTCTAAGTATTCATTTTGTCTCTTTAGAGTTCAAGCAAAAAACCTTCCACATCAGGACTGTCCCTGAATCAAAGCTTCTTGCTATTAGAGGGGGAAAGCCACACTAATAGCAAGGGAACAGCCAGTTCCCTAAGAAACTGGACAGTATTTCCTTATAAGGCAAGAAATAT
>WUAM01000287.1:44742153-44759470 GCA_024336885.1 Actenoides hombroni
CCCATCTGGCCCCATAGATTTATTCACATTGATATTGAGGAGCAGGTCATGGACCATCTCCTCCTGAATTGTAGGGGGGACACTGTGTTCCTGGCCCCTGTCTCTTGTCTTGGGGGAGTGACTTTCCCCAGTGCAAGTGCTTCCATTACTAAAGACTGAGGCAAAGAAGGCATTAAGCATCTCAGCCTTCTCCTCGTCTTTTATTACCATATTTCCTTCTGAATTTAGCAGGGGATGGAGGCCCTCCCTGGCCTTTATTTTACTGTTAGTGTATTCAAAATTTTTCTCTTTGTTCTTTACCTCTAAAGCCAGATTAACTTCTAGTTCAGCTTTTGATCTTCTACTTAATTCTCTGTATGACCTAACAACATTCTTATTATGAATCACCTGCTTCTTCTTCCAGAGGCCATAAATCCTCCTTTTTTTCCCTCATTTTAATCCAAACCTCCCTATTCAGCCAAGCCAGTCTTTTTTGCCGCCAGCTTGTCTTGGGGATGGCCTGCTCCTGGGCCTTTAAGATTTCCTTCTTAAAAAATGTCCAGCCTTCCTGGACTCCTACATCCCTCAAAGCTGACTCCCAAGGGATTCTGTCAAGTAACCTCTGAAACAAGTAAAAAAAAAAAAAAATCAAAAACCCAGAGTGTCAGTATTGCTGCCCCCCTCCTAAAGTCTCTAAGAACAGAGAAGTTAATAATTTCATGATCACTATTCCCTAGACAGCCTCTGACTGCCACATGCTCCACCAGTCCTTCTGTGTTTGCAAACAAGAGGTCCAGCAGGGCACCTTCCCTGGTCGGTTCACTTATCAACTGTGTGAAAAAGTTGTCCTCTACACATTTGAGGAACCTGCTGGATTGTTCCCTCTCTGCTGTGTTGTATTTCCAGCAGATACAACCTGGGAAGTTGCAGTCCCCCATAAGAACAACAGCAATTGACCTTGAGATTTCTCCTAAGTGCTTATAGAATATTTCATCTACCTCATTGCTCTGGTTGGGAGGTCTATAGCAGACACCCACAGCAATATCAGCTGTACTGGCCTTGCCCCTTAACCCGATCCACATGTTCAACCTTGTTGTCACTATACTTAAGTTCCGAACATTTATAACAATCCCTAACATACAGGGCCACCCCACCACCTCTCCTTCCCTCTCTATCCCTTCTAAAGAGCTTGTAGCCATAAACTGTGGCACTCCAGTCATGTGAAGCACCCCACCGCATGTCTGTGATGGGCACTATGCCATAGTTTTCCTGTTTCATCATGGCTTCAAGCTGTTTGTTGCTCACACTCTGTGCATTGGTATAGATGCACTTCAGATGAGCTAATGATCCCAGCACCTTTCTGTGAGTCTGGGTCCCAGTTCCTACCAGACTACTCTTCCTGATAATCCCCTTAAATCCTCGCCACTGGAGAGATAGAGGAGAATGCAGCTTGCCCTCCTGATACCTTAAGCAGCTTCCACAGGGCCCTAAAATCTCTCTGAATTGATTTCGGGCTTCTAGTAGTGACATCATCACTACCCACCTGAAACACCAAAACCAGATAATAATCAGAAGACTTCACCAGGGTGGGGAGTTTGTCTATCACATCCTTAACTCGTGCCCCAGGGATACAGCAGACTTCCCTATTAAGTGGGTCTGAGCAGCATATTGGGCCCTCCATTTCTCTAAGGAGGGAGTCACCCACAAAAACTCACAGACATGACTGGGAGAAGGCATATTCAGCTCTTTCTGAAACCATCTAAGTGTTTATTTTCTTTCAGTAGGCTATGATTTCCAAGTGTGAAATGGCCTGTACAAGTAATGAGGGACTTAAAGGGACTACTGTTCATATAGTCATTAAAATTGCTATAATGTGCCCTAAATAGGCAGCTTCCAGAACATCTGCCCTGAAATACATATGCAAAATTTGTGTAGAGTTATTCTTAGCCCTGGGGATGGCTTTGAAAATATTTTTTGGATATCAAGTACATATTTTCTGCTGACTATTGAAGATCACTGCCAAAGAGGCAGGGGAAAGCATATGTGAGAGTGAGGGGTTTTCTTATGCCCTTTAGCATGTAGGCATATGGGTGATGTTTATATCTGTTCTCTCCTTCCCCCTTAGTAGGGGAACTATGGCTGATAGCAGGTGCCTTGGGACAACTGCTACAATAAGGTAGACACCTAATGTTGCTTTTCGGGATTAGCCCTCCAGCCTTTCGAAACATGACATGGCAGTGTCTTTTTATTCCAGAATCATTAATATTTGAATCCATCCCAACTTTGGTATACTTATCTTAGAGGTGGTAAGTTCCACATCTGAACTACTTTTTGTCTGAAGAAATATCTTCTTTTAATTTGATATAACTCCTATTTTAATTTGTTTCCTCTCACCTAGCAATTTGGAAAAGACAGCGAACATCCATTTCCTATTGAACTTATCAGCACCACTGGTGAGTTTATAGAGCTGTTCAGTAATCTTTGTTTTCAAAGTTTTGGCTTGACATCTTCTTAGTCATTCTTCCCAGCCATTTCATACATCTGATGATGTTCAACGCTGTTTTGTCTATGGTCAGCTATTTCACCTGTATCTGGTTCCTAAATCTATAAAATAAGGGAAAATGATCTTTTGGTTGTCAAAACTAGTAACATTGATATATTTGCAATCAAGTGTAATACCTTGTCTGACAGCAGGTCAGGAAAGAAAAAAAGAGAAGTAAAGGTTCCAGCACTAAAGAAGAGAAAGTGAACATGATCAAGGGAAAATAAAGTAGTATGACTCGAGAATAAAGAGAATAATCTTACTGAATAGATGAATAGGAACAATTTCTGTTGCTTTCTTTTTTTTTTTTTCCAGAAGGCCCTTAACCTTCAACATTTGCAGGTAAAATCAGTCAATATTGAAGGTCAGAATGAGATGTTTACATGAAGAGGGAATGATTAGCCTATGCTCACTCACCACATGGTTCATGCCTTTCAGAATAAACTGTGGTTCTCTTTTGGCAAGTACATGAATCTATAACAAATATGCTAAAATAAGAAACCCTAAATTCCTTTCTATTTCCTGTGCTGTAGGAAACAAAAGCATTAGTGAAAAAATGAAAGTGGTGTTACACTAAAAAAAAGGGAAATTAATGACCACTCAAATTTGAAAATAAAATTAATGCAGGAAGAAAAATATCTTTGATCTCTGAATTGGTATTACGTATTGTGAGGTTTAAAAGAAACTTAAGTTTAATGAAAAATGAACATCTGGAGGCATGCTCTAAAGTTTTTTTTAACCTTCATAAGCAAACCTGCTCTCATTTCAATTACATGGCTGTCAAGACTAAGATGAAACAAAACTTTCTTCCTCTAATGCAGTTGTGACAATACCATGCCTGTATTAATATAAGCACTCTGACGTGCAGTTTTAGATTATATTGACACTCTTGTTCAATGGACTCTATTCTTTTCTGCCTCACAATCCTGATTTCTTTAAAAAGACAGTAAATTCTACAGTTTAGATATAAACTTCTTCTATTTAAATAAAGAATGGAAACTGCATGAATTTGAGCCATACTTTGACTCCTTTTAATAGTCATTTAGAATAAACATATCTTTTTAACACTGCTGTGTTAATTTGGTAATTTTCATGTGCTCAAGTAATAGTCTCCTACAAGCAGCCATGAACACAAACCTCGATTTATTTTCTAAACACAACATTGTCTTTCTAAGTAACAGGCAAGTTCAACAACTCCTTGGGGTATTATTCTCCGAAAGGAAGGAGGCAGAAGTAGTGATACCTAGAATGTAAAAAACTGGGATAAAGCAAGAGAGTGTAAATGGGATGGGTAAGGGAGATGTGAGCTATTCCATAAATGAAATCACTTTGAAAAAAATACATAATGAAAAACTACAAGTCTTAAACATAGCAAGAGAAAAAGATCATAAAAAATGGTGCAAGACACAAAAATGGGAAATGAGACTGACAAAGGACTGCTCATGAGAAAAGATTCAAGCAGAATCCTGGCAATGTACAAGGTTAAGACATTTTTTAAATCATGCTGTAAAAACCAACTAGATGCTGAAGGTGGAAAAACCCTTACTTGGGCTGTAGACTAATGGATTTCAGAATTATTTGGCTGAGAAAATAAGTGTCCTGTGCTATATGAATTACTGTGTACCATTTAATTAACTGAAAATAATCTTCTCCATTCACCTCAAAATAAGTGTTAGAGTTGCACTACTTCATGAATAAAAGGTTAGTGAGAACAAATGACTGGAAGTTGTACCACTCTACCCAAGTACATGTACAGTTAACTCCTCAGAATAGCTAGAAGCCAACTTCTGGACTCCATATCTTTTTGTTTCTAAAAAAGGTTTAATACTGTTAAACATTATTTCAAGCATCTAATTTTTTTTCCTTCTTCCTGACAATTCTATTCTAGCCTCACATGGCAAAAAAAAATTGTTCATTTGAGCAGTAGGAAACACAACTTGTAGCCTTAATCAGTGGTAGTTCAAATCATTGTATTATACGTAAGTAGTAATTTTCATACATGTGCTGTTTATTCCATCTTAATGCAGTTTAAGAAGAATGACAAGGAAGTAATTTCATAAAGATAGTACCTGATAGAGGATATAGCAGCAGTTATCACAGGTAAAACAAGGCTATCTTAGAGTCAAAGAAGAAATTGCCAGTCAACGAATGCTTATACTATAATGATAAAAAAATGGAAGGGACATCATTACTAATATTTTTAATTTCTGATCACTCCTCCTCTCTTCAATAAAGTTTCAAAGACTTTTTTTTTTTTAAACCAGTGGAGGTATGGTAGACTCTCTTAAATATGTAATTTGATGTATTTCCCCCATTATAGTGTTTCAAGGCAAACAATTGCTTTTATTTAATTTTGAAGGAAGAGTGAAAACAGCCTTAGATTTTTCTATTTCCTCAGATTCCTACTGTCAGATCTGACTGTATGACAAAGCCTCTATTTGTTTCTGAAACAGTTCCAACATTCATTAGAAATAAAATGGTCTGACTATTGTTTATACCTGGGAGTTTATTCTACATTTGAAAGGTACAAAGAACTGTAAACATCTTTTCTCCAGCTGCACAGTTTAGGAATGTGAACATATGGGGTTTGTTATTAAATAAAATTCACAGGTCTTCTTGCTCCTACTGGCACCATTTCTTATTTCTATCAATTCCCTTTTGAAGAAGCAAGTACTTTGTGTTGCATAGACAGATCGTGGGCTTCAGAAATAAGAAGCCATTCAGAATAGACTAAATTTTTATGAGATGAACACAGAAAAGAACACTTTACAGCTTCCTTGGTTTGAAATTTTTCTCTTTCAATTAAAAAGGTATCAATGGAACCGGGATGATGCTTTAAAGAATAGCTAATCGATACCTCTCATTTCTACTCTTACATTTGATAAATAATAAAATAAATTTATTACCTCTTTTCAATAATCCAATTTAATTCTTTAAGCACTTATAGATACCATTTAATGGCAAGTCAAAGATGACTCTGTGTATGTGGAATTGATTTTCCTTATTCAGCTTGTCTGCTTTCAATATTTTTTTTACCCTTCACTTATAAGAGCAAATCTAGGGAATGGTTATTTTCCCTTGTTATTAATAAGAAAAGGTTAAGAAAGTGTTTAATATATTGGTGTAGATGAGTCCTGGTCAAATATTATCTCCGATGTAACTGATAAGAATTAAATGAGATTTTTTTTTTCTTTCTCTCCCAAAGAACTGATGTTTTATCTAAAACCACATTGGTTTTTATACACATTCTTTTTTCTTATAACCACTGAGGTCCATCCAGATCCTTTGCATCTTCCCAGTGATATAAACTGTCCTTTTTCCTCTTTTTCTGTAAATCTTTACTGCCACTCAACCACACTATTCCAGAAGCAATACAGAAAGACTAATTCTCTCCAAACAGTAGAAATGCCCGCAGAAAAAAAGTCCTTTTCTCAACTGTTACATGAGCACCTGAGAATGAGGAGAATATTCCTATTAAAAAAAAAAAAGAGAGCAAAAAACCTGGTTTTTTTTTGGAGTGTCATCAGTATAGTAGAATTTGACCAATGATATGAAAAAACCTTTTTTTTTTTTAATTTTTCAGTTGCCCTCCATCCTAAATCAATGTAATCCCTGACATCCATCAGAAATTTGTTTTCAGAACATAACCAGCAAACCATGAAATTTCTTTAGGTAATCAATAAAGAAAACCAGATATTTAAAAGGAGTACGTCCCAAAGATTTCAAAAAGAACAGGAAAAAATCTGATGTGGATAGCAAACTATATCCACAAGCTTTTACCAAAAGTTTGTCAGGGCTCTGGATTCACCAACAGGCCTTAACAGGGATGACCACCCTCACCTGGGACATACCTACATGGCCCTGCCTATGGGTCCAGGTGCAACATTCAAGCTCAGTCCTCATGTTCAGTTCCCACCTGGACCGTGTTGTAGGAGTGCTGGTCTGCAGCTCTACTGTGCTTGGGACAGGCCATGGACCATGTTGATCCTGATCAACAGATTGTTTTCCATGAACTTGACTGATAGTACCTGGATATGATCCTGGCCTTCAGGTTGACTTTCTAATTCCACCTTGTACCTGCCTCTTCACCACACACTTGCTTGATGATCTTGAGTCAAGGTTGAATATGTCTGTCATCTCTGAGTCCATCTTACTCCCTTTGCTCATGATGAAGGGCTGGTCTTTAGTTGGTGTGGTCCTTGTCCTGCTGGCCATCTGACTCCTCAAAGAGTAGCTGTGCTACTCAGGTTCACCTGGGCTGTTTTGAGCCCTAAGCCGGGCACAGTTTGTGTCTGTGTAGGGGCTTTCCCCTGTGAACCCTCCCAACTACCAGCCTTGCTCTGGGATCTGATATCCCCACACTTAAGCTTTACTCATCCTCAGGCTACTGAGGAAACCTCTTTGGGTCTTGCAAGTGGTGGTCTAGGTATCCTTCCCCTTTGGGCCCGAGACCACCCTTAAATGAATTTAAAATCTCCCCTGATATCTCCCTGTTTCTTGCCACTGCCCTGGCTGTCCTCTGGAATAGCCCATAGATGACCTGTGGTGATTAAATCCCTCAGATTTGAAGGGTACTCCTTTCTATTATTCTCTCTATACAGATTAATAGAGATATTATTCCACACAAAGTATATATGCTAAATTGATTTATAAATATATCTAAATTTTAGATTTACATACAAAGTTCTATTATTTACAAATAGTTGTATGATAAAATAGCCATGTCTTCAAGAAAGTTATGAGAATAAAAATGCATCTCCTTTTTTTGCTCAGCTTCCAATTAACTTGTGTTTAGTCTGATGTACTGGTACCAAACAGAGCCACTGTTTTTTACATCTTCAGCAACTTTGGGGGGTTTTTTTTGGGTGAAAGGAGGGTATCTCATTGTTTTGAGTAGCCTGGCACTCTGGGCAATCTTCTGGCTCATGACTAATTTGCCATCTAGTAAACGGCAAAAATAGTAAGCCATAATCATTATCCTAAGGAAAAATCCTGAACTGAAAAAGTTGTCATTAATGTCCTGTAAACAGAAAATGTTGATAATGAGGAAAAAGGGAATGAAGATGCCACAGCAATAAACAAACCTGGGCTTTTGAGCAGTGAGGTTGTGACTGTGAGCTAGAAACTTGAGGAGTGGAGCTAGAAGAAAAATATGAAGCTTCATTTAAGTCAGTGAGGAATGGATTATTCGAATCATGGTGGACAACATTTGTTCTATTTGGCTCTAGATTTGTTAGCTATAGTAAATATTCAGTAGGATTCCTCTAGAAGCAAGTGATCACTTTTTTTTTTTCCAGGTATGATTAAGAAAGCTAAAGAGAAGGAAATGTAGAGACCTCTCAGGAGTCCTCAAATAGAAGAAAGGAGCCAGAAAGTCACAGAAAAAACAGCTGAGAACCAGTGCAGAGTAGTTACATCTGACATCCTGAATGCAAGGACTGACTGGCAGAATTGTTTATAAACTCTTTACTACTGGTATTCCTCCTGACCTAGTCATTTTGATCTTTCTCTATTTAAACACTTAAATATTTTAGTTTAAATTCCAAGAAAGAAAAGGTTTTTTGGCCTTTTTTGAGATGCTTAGTGTGAGGAAAGGACAGGCAGATAAAACCTAACTTGGGACTAATAGTAATAACATTAGAACATGAAGCAGCATCAGTAGAAGCAATATTCTTCTGCCTAGCTGATGCTAAACACTTAGAATACAATACTAGACATCAGCCTATCTGTGAAACGTAGATGTTCTAATTATCTAATCTCATTCTTTCTGGTTTGTGAGAGCACCCTAGGAAACCAAAATGCTTAAAGAATTGATGCATAAATGAGTCAGGTAAAGTATTTAGAAGCTGATGGTGGCAGTCTAGGAATTTAGATGTAAGAGATACAGCATATCAAAATTTGTCTTTAAGACTGGTTGAAGCTGGGTTCACTGCAAGTCAAACCAATGTCACTATAGTTCATCAGGTAGTTCTACATTGAGTTTGTGTGGGTGTGACTACCCCATCAATTATAACAAGATTTCTGATAACTATTTAATAAAAGTTTCAGCAAAGTATGGCTGACCATTGAGGGGATGGGAGTGTTTTTTTAAGGCCTACAAATATTAATAGTAGAAAATGGTAGGAATAATGATAATACTAAGTATATTAATATCAGAAAAATATGCTTTCACTGAATTGAATAAGTAAGCAAAAGTAATTACGTAGTATTAAAATCCAAATATCTGAAAGGACACTGGAAATGTTGACAGCATCCATTTTTCAAGAAGTAGGATAGAAACATTAGGATTGGTTGCCTATTTCATGAGTGCTGTTTAGAGAAAGCTCTCTTCTGTATTTGAGGCTCATCAACGATGGATCCAACCTGAACTTTACCTGTCAAGATGAGCCAATGTGTATATGAGTTGGCAGAATTTGATCTTTGATAGTTTAATGAGTATTCTCTGTGTTGTTTTATAAATTGGTTTGATCAGTCTAGATTGAGTTACTACAGCTCATACTCTCTACGCTATTTTGGTTTTTTTTTTATTTTGATGTAGTATGTATTTAAATGTTAGGTAATTGGAAGGAAATAAACACAATACTAGGTTTATAAACCAAATAAAAAACACCTTTCACTAAAAAAACAACCCAAAAAGTATGTATTAGTCTTCCTTTTTTATGTCTCATTTCAATAAAACCTCTGCTTTAATGTCTTGTTAAACCAGAACAGTTGAGTGTCCTTTGGTAAGGTATTATGCTGAGAATTTATTATGAAGAAATTCTCTTATATTCCCCCCCCCCTTTCTTGAACTTTGGTTTGAATTTAATCAAAATGCATGTAGGGAAATTTGAATGGGGTTCATTATTTTCATTGGATATATGCAACATTTCAAAATGAGGTAAAGCCTGTTCTTATATAGGCAGTGTGCTTATGGAAATACAGAGGAAATTGTTTTATGTTAAGGTTCATTAGTGACTAAAAATCAATTAGATTTGATTCTTGCATGCTTAATTTTATTGTTTTCACTGAATTAGACTGTGTTTGCTTTTAACTGAGAGGGTCTATTTGAGGACTTACGTGAAGCAAAATTGCAGTTTCTGGATATATAAGTAAACAAATCCAAAATTACTTCTACAAGAATGTAAATTTTACATGAAAGACACATGCATATATTAAGTGCTTAAATATGTGCATTATATTTCTTTAATATCTCCTAGAAAAATTATTTTATCAGCAATCTATAAACTCTCCAGGTGAAAGAAAAGAAAAAGATGGTCACGAGTTTAAAGGAAGCTATTTGTTAGAAAATATTCAAAACAACCATGACAGATCTCAAAGGTAGCACTTAGATTAATTCTCATTTAGCACTTAAGCTATTTGGTCATATTCATGTACAGGAGACACAAGTGGTTTATATGGGAGACTTCTTGTACAATTCTCTACAAGGTTCAATAAATCCCTTTTCTAATTGATGAGGTATGCAGCAGCTACTTAGTGTAAACAAACACACGTGATTCTGAGGATCTAACACCATATCTCAGTCTCAAAATTATTTTCCACCACAGAGAAACAATAGAATTTTCAACCTCCTCCTGGATCTAGAAAAACTTGTTCTAGATCAGCATAGAATCAGTAAGGCTGATTACTGTAATGAATTGAATTGTAAGAGTGTGAAGTCTCTCTCAGTCCTCAAGTGTTTAAAATTTGTATGTAAATAAGTTATCAGAGAAATAAGTCATCATGAGTCAAGCCATAAACTAAAAAAATAATTACACTTAAAAAATATTATATATTTTAGACTGACATTTACATTTAAAACTATTTGGTTGAATATAAAGAAGTAAATGGGCTTTAAGTTTTTACCAGCATTTCAAAGTAAATAGCTGATTTTGCAAATTTTAACATTTTAAGATGTTAAAGACCTTAGTTTTCACAGGCAGTTTTCTCTAAAGAAACATATATGAAAAATCAATTTGAGCACCCCAGAGCCTTATTAACTCTCCAAAGTTCAAGACTAGATTTTTTTTTCCATGTGAATTAAAACCCTATGAACCTACTGTTGTGGTTTAACATCTGCCAGCAGCCAAACACCATGCAGCCACTTACCCACTACTTCCTCACCCTCTTCGACATCACCTCCAGTAGGATGGGAAAGAGAATTGGGAGAAAGAAAAAGGAGAGACCCCCTGGGTTGAGATAAGGGCAATTTAATAAAACAACAGCAATAGCACTAATGAAAAAATGTACAAAGGAAGTTATAGAAACCAGGAGGGTCTACCTGTACCCAAGACACCCCTGCTTCCGCCACGTGTTGAGACCAGATGCTGAAACAAGTTGAAACCAGGTGCTCCTGCCCTGGCCCAGCCCTCCCCTTATATAGTGGGCATGACATCAGTATGGTATTGAATATCCCATTGGCTAGTTTGGTTATTTGTCCCAGCTGTGGCCCCTCCCAACTGCTTGGACCAGCAGCTGCTTGTGATAATTAGCCCTCATTGTAGCCAGGACACCTACATAGCCAACTTCTTGATTTTTATTATTTATTTAATTGTCTAAATTGGAGCTTCTTGCTGAGCAGTGGTTAAAAAAGAAGAAAACATTACCGAAGTAACTTCTATTCGCCAAATGTCCTGAACAAATCAGTAGTTCAGCATTCTTCAGATTCATAATTCTAAGGAGTAATTTGTAATTCTGAACTAGCAGAAGTGTGGACAAGGTTCAGTGTACCTCAAAACTGAGGATATCTTTCATAATAGAATTTAATTAAAGAATTCCTCAGACTTCTTCAAACAACAGTGTTTTCAAAACAGTTTTTTGATTGCTACTATGATGAAGTCTAACACACGAGTTTCCTGGTCATGTATTCTTGAATTATTTGTATTCTATCTGGTCAAAACAAGTTAAGTTTTAGTTTTTGAGACAGGGGTTTAAACTTGTTCAGTATCTTGTCGTTGCTTGTCAGTAGAGGGCAATATCTATCAATGTGGTTACTACACAGCTGGAACTATACAAATAACACTCAAAAGAATGACATGCAGTCAGAAATTATTTTTGAGACAGTTGAGTTAGGCACAATTTCAGTTACAAGAATTCAGTCAATAGTTGAAAAGAGGCAGCAATCTCATATCTCAAAATAGGACCTGAGGCGATATTAAAAGTCCTCAAAGATGGAGATAACCTACTAATTCTCAGGATCTTTGTTAAGCTGGGGGATTCACTGAGGCATTCAAGTATGAGAGGTCTTCTTCTATATTGTATAATATGATCCAGCATTCAAGGCAGTGGTTGAGATTAGAATGTTTTCCAATAGTGAAGACTAAAGGGGTTTTTCCTTCAGATTTAGATTTATCCCATTTAAGATCTGTCACATTTTTTAATTGAGTTTTGTAAAAACTGCAACTTCATTTTCTCTAATGCTGTCTAAAAATGGTGCAGGAGAAGATTCCAAAGAAATGTATGGATTAGCATAACAACAGCAGTTTACACAATGAAGTAACAAAGGCTTATTTAATCTTAGATTTCAAGTTTTGAAGTGGGGAGAATATTGATCCTTTACTTTAAAATTTTTCATTCCTCTTCTGCTACTCTTGTTTTAGAAAAATGTATCAAAATAATATTGAACATGTCTATCCTTGAATTCAATTTCTTAACTAGGTCAGAAACATGATTTTCATTAATCCAAAGAGGATAACACTGTTTTACTGTTTATAGTTTTCTCCTATTGTCTTACCCTTGAACTTTTCTTTGTATACTATGTTTCTCTGGGAGGTTTATGTATTTTTTTTTAAAACTGCTAATGTGAATTTTAGCCAACTATTTGATATATTTGACAGAAAAAGGTTATTTAGCAGATTTTATTTTCAATAAATCAGGTTGTGAAAACAGTTTCTTACCATCATGAACTTTGGACTTTAATATTTTACTAGATGTAAATAAGTAGGGATTCTCATTTTTTTCAGGTAATTTACAGTACTTAGAAGAAATTAACCAGTTGTTAACTCAAAAATATATTATAATTCCCATTTCATCTTAGAAGTATTTGTGCTTAGAAGAAGTATAATGCTGTCAATTCTACACTCTGCTTAATGGAATTTTATGAAAGGCTGAATGGCTACAGTTCTGGGGCATGTTCATTTTTATTTATATTTGTTGACACAAATAATAAAATTACAGTTGTGCAATTGTACTCTCACCAACTGTGCTGGAAAATAGGAAGACGAAATTTATTATAGTTACTTGTACTTTCTAGAATGGTAGTACACTAATTCAGTTGAAAAAGTCTATTTGAAAGAAATCGTAAAAGAATAATCTAAAACTAAACTTGGTAGATCGATAGTTAGAATCACTGTTTACTTCAGCCTAGAAGGATGAGATAAGAGATAATGTATGTAGATGTATCTAAACTACAGCACTTGAAGTATTAAGAGTGATGAGCAGAGACTAAAAAAGAAGGATGCGTAGAACTCTTTGTTCACATTATACTAGCTAATATAAAAATCTGTGAAAGATTCAGTGGTTTTTCACTTCTCTGTAGCTTGAAAATGCTCACTACACAATTCTTGAGGACCAGACCTTTGATGTGTGTGAAGGGGATGTCCTTGCAAGAGCTAAGATGCTTCAGTGTCCACCTGCCTGCCTGATCAGCACAGTGGTCAGGCCTCTGCCTTTGTGCCTCATCAGATACGCACAGAAATGAGATTGGAAGCAAATAGGGACAACATTCTCCTCTCTGGTCTCTGCATCATTTTTGTTGACTTTGTTCTGTGCAGAATTTGCTGGAAGTTCAAGATTAATAACAGAGTTTTAGGATGACTGCATTTGCAATATCTCTTTCTACTGAATGAGCATCATGCTCTGATGGGAGCGAGAGTGACAGACCAAGACAGCTATTTCTGATTCAAGAAGAAAGTTTATCTGGTATTATGAGCACCATAGAACTGCTCTTTGGGAAACAATGTGCTTCAAGGAGATGGAAAAGCAGATCTGCTGAGGGGGAGCTTCTTATTGGCAGATAATATTTTTTAAATTATTCCTTTTAGTAAACGATTCAAAAACATGTGCTGGCTGCTCCAGGAATGTCAATGTGTATTACTGAAGCTACTTTTAATTTGTAGGAAAAAAAATATCACCAATGAATTGTCATTTCCAGTTTATTATTCTCATTTCTTTATTTCCTGTGGAAGAATTCTCTACCCTTACCCTTTTCTTCAGTAGTTGCTTTAATAAGCTAAACTCCATATTTCTGTATTTCAGTTCAGTGTGCATAGTGTAAAGCATAAAATACTATGCTTGGGTAGAGGCATTTGTCTAAAATACAAGCTCCCTATTTTGCTTCTGAAGAAATGTAATTCATTTGAATGTCACTAATGTTTAGGCCTACCTTCTGATACAAACACAGCAGAAGGAATTTATATAATGTCTGATGTTGAAAATCCTTGTAGATATTAGTAAAGTAAAAGACTTCATCCGTTTTACAGGTTTTGTTTGTTGATAGGCAAATATTTAGGATATTTTTTAATTTTAAGTTTCAGTTCATGTTTACCTCCAGGAGTTAGCTACCACTAATATCAATAAGGTAGTTAAAAACAGATATGAAATTAAATAGAATTTACATCTTTAGGCAATGTTCCAGAACACAGAAATCATCAGATCTTCTGTAGCCCAAGTGTGCTTTATATCAGAATTCCAGGTTCAAGGATGAGAGAGAAAATGGTTCATAAAGTTCATTTTTAGTAAACCTAACATCTATTTATGATTCATGAGGGTACTTAATTGTACAGAAACTGAAGTTCCAGTAGTTATTTGAGAGGATCTGTTTTCTTAGCAGTCCATGCCAATTTCTCTTTAATTATTGAAGAGGTTAAAACAACAAAATCTGACAGATTGTTAGCTGAACTGAGCCCAGACAGATGGAACCATTCCATTCAGGACAGTTTTAGGGAAGTTCTGCTTCACCATATGCAAGAATCAGTTCAACAGCTAATTAGTGTTTATTATAAAACAATCATTCTCTCAAGGAAATTTCTTATGGGTGGGTCACAATTACAAAATGAGAAGAAAGAAGGAATAAAAATCTGAGTAGCACATGCCCTCACTGACTTATTTACTCCAGTCATAAATAAAGGTCAGCATGTTAAGCCATCTTGAATAACCTTTCAGCTCAATCCCAGTAGTCCTGACATTCCTGGACTGTATTTGGAAAATAAATATTGCATGCTGTGGTGAATTACAGGGTTTTTTTCCTCCTTTTTCTTCACAGATGTGGTGTAAAGGACAGAATAAAGTTGATTATGCAACTGTGTTGTTATCTATTAAATTAATCTAGTTTAAAAGAAAGAAATTTCAGTAGAGGTTAACAAAAGTTTAGGGTTATCAGCTCAAGCAGAAAAGTGATTAGTATAAACATGAAGCATAGCTTACTTTCCAATAATCTTATATATTAACTTCAGTTTACTAGGCAAAAGCATGAAGCAGAATGTCAGGATTTTTATAGGGCAAAAGCAAGAGAAATGTGAAGAAAGATCCTATGATATGCTGATACTATGGTATCTGCTACCTCCTTTCCTAGGAATTAATACGATTCTAAGAAGTCAGACTTTTTAGGACTTATCTATTCAAGTAGATAGGGAGATTACTTACCATTTACTGTCTTTGGCAGAACAGACTTGCCTTGGAAAAATTAGTTTAATTTGTTGCCAATTAAAGTAGAATTGGGAAGTAAATTCTGGTTTTTAAGTATGGGTTTGAAACAGGAATTTCTGTGAAGCCAGAGAGAAGTAGGAGCACAGAAACATTCTTTTCTGAGTATGAGTGACTATAGAAAGGAGGGATTCTCTTCACAGAGGTCAGCTTTTCTCCCCACTTCACAATCATCTCTAGAACTATCATCTGGTATCTCCATCAAAGAAGAGAAGTCCAGCTCTTGGTGATTATCATGCTTTCTTGGCATCTTAGGATGGAAGAGAGTGAGAGGCACTTATAGAAGGGATGGAGGGAATATTCCCATGGAAAGTATGCTGTGAGACTAGACAGCTGTTGCTGCAGAGGAAACAGGCTTTGCAGTGAAAAGAGAGCCCTTCACCAAGTAGGCTTTTATGTCTGTTTGAAAGAGCAGCTTGGCAATAACGCTGAAATACTTTTGCATGGCAATAATCAGCAAACAGCAGGCATATCATCACAATGAAGAGAGCTGCAGTTCTCAGTACAGAATGTTCATGGCAACTAGGTACAACTTTATATGTATATATGCTTTCCTACATTAAAAAAGGATATGCATCACTTTCAAACTTGATGTCATACATTAATTTGCAGTGATACTGAGATTACAATTCCCAGACCTCACATGCATTATTTGGAAATGATTTCCATACCTGAAATACAGCTCGTTAGGAATACATGACACTACTGCACCACCAGTCTCAGGTCCTATGAGAGTTAATACTTATGCCTCACTCCCATTCAATTTTTACTCAACTTCTCATTCCAGCACCTAGGCCACCATTTTCCAAAACAACTTTGTGGTTGGCATGTCAGCTGAAGATGGGGGAAGTTCCAGGCTGTCTTCAGTGTAAAATGGATACCATATATGTAGGAAAATGTGAAAAACTGAAATCTGAAGGCAGAAGGATGGTCTAGCACGGGCAAAGATCTTCACTGATGCTTGCCAGCCATGATTTCTACTAGAACATTTTGTTCACAGGAGGTCTAATATTCACCTATTCAGTGGGAGGTAAGAGTGCATTTCTACAGCAGCAGTCAGTCCCAATACTTGTACAGACAGGGTAGTCCCTAATCATCCAAAAAGCCTCAATAGCTTGCCATGATCTCAATTGTCAGCAACATGACATGACTCAAGCAAAGACCAAACAAGAAAGATATTCTGCTGTTTGCCCTCAAAAGGGATTCTTTTTAGTCCAGGGGAGTGCCTTCAGTTGCAGGGAATTCTCCATTTGCTCCTGCTCAGAACCAGCAGAAAAAATGTCTCAGAGAAATGCTGCTAACACAACTCTCTCACAGAATACACAACCCAGCTTCTCTCTGCTCCCGCACGAATTTATTTCACTTCTGCCCCATTCATAGTCTTGGTAGGACATTGCTGCAGATGTGCAACTCTCACTGGCTCTGTCCCTGGGCATTGTCATACCCACCAACATAAGGGATACCGGCCAGTACTTCGAAGGTCATTCTATCTATGCAGTCCTCCTGGGACATGGGCTGCAAAAGAATGAGTTGCCATCACACCTGCTCTACAAGCTGTCATTTATGAAAAAGATGTGTGTGGAACAAGTATATTTCACTGCATGTCTCCAGACACTGCATAGTATAGACCTCCCTGAATTTTTTTCTGCACAAACATCTCTAAAGGAAGCAGTATGAGCTGCAACTGCCAGCCTTAGGACCCTGGTGTGAAGAAATCACAGCATTACAAAAACAGCCCAGGAGTGCTACTCAGATGTGAAGGAACTTGAATATATTCACCCCAATACCAAGGGGTGAATCTGTCCTGCTTGCAAGCAGGGGGACTTGCATACCTGAGGCAGAAGGGTCAATTTCTCCACTTTGTGCATCTTATCTGAAAGGACTGATACTAAGACTACAGGGTACACAGGAACTCTGGAGTACCTCCGCACAATCTTGCATAGTAAAAGCATTTAAGATGGAGAATATGTTAGCAGATGTCCTGGTTTGAGTTAGAACAGAATTCTGTTCAATGATTTTACTTATCAGCTCAGTTCATCTAACTGCACTGTCTGAAGTTAGCAGCCTGTTCTCACAGACAGTGTCTGCTTCTAGCAGTGATAACACCTCATGTTT
>WUAM01000287.1:44759570-44799322 GCA_024336885.1 Actenoides hombroni
GTTAGCAGCCTGTTCTCACAGACAGTGTCTGCTTCTAGCAGTGATAACACCTCATGTTTAGAGTTACTACCAAGGATCGTGTGCAGACCAAGGCCACTGCTAAATCTCATGTACTACATTGGGGGTGCAATAAGTAAAAGGCCACACCTGGAGGTAGGACTGGACAAAACAGGTGACTCTAAACTGACCAACAAGGGATTCCATACCATATACATCATATTCGGTATTAAGCTGAGGGATCATGAGGGTCAAACTCTCTTCTTCAATGGCTGACATCTGAGGATGATTCTGTCCATTCTGCCTTTGATCCTGATCTGTGTGATCCTGAATCCAGGTCCAGAATCCAGCTCCTGAACATGATTCCCATCTGCCACTAAGTCCAGTCTGGGACTTCCCCAGATCCCACTCCACAACATCAGTGGTGATGGTGATGCAATTGCCATCAGAGGGGGGCTGGGTTTGTCTTAGATTTTGTATATATTTGTATATAATCCATTTTATTATTATTATTTTTGTTAAAACTGTTCTATCTTTCTTTTCTAATTGATAAGTCTCTCTCCCTTATTCCCTTTATTTTCCCCTGTAGAGAGGGAGAGGGGTTAAAAAGACAGCGTCTGTTCTAAATCTAGTGGATGGCCCTGACCCTAAACCATGACAGCATATTGAAGTTCTGAGCAGCTTTAGAATCTCTGTTTCAGTGTAGGCAGGAGATGGACTAAAACCACAAATAAATATCAGTACTTAAGCTTCTTCATATTAATCATATTTAGAATAAAAGTTTGAGGTGAACTTTTACACCAAATTTGAGGCTTTTCTGAGCCAACTGTCATCTATGGTTTAAAAAATCTAGCTATCTCATTCCTGTACATTCATGGTTTTCTTTTACCTTGTCCTTGAGAACTATGTACAGCAGATCTAAATTATTTTAATTATTTGTATAAGAATGCATGTAAAATTAAGCTTCTGGACAATCTTCAAAAAACTTTATCTCATCAATACTGAAATACAGCCATATTATCATTAAGTAAGCAAACCAAAGCAAGCATGATGAGCAGCTTCTAATAATTACTTATTTTTGGAAGGCTGGGTTTTGATAGTTTCGACCTTGCCACTTTCTGATCATTGTTGAAACAAATCAGGATAGTTGCTTGTATCCCTTTCTAGAGCTTGTTAATTCATCAATGGAATTAGATCTCTCTTCTCTCAGAAAATGAAGATGTTACTTGATGTATTCTCTGCTACAGAGAATAGTTTAAGACAGACATTTGCAACTGTTAGTTGATGTAACTCTTGTGCAGTATAAAGAAATGTCACTTCACTTCATTGATCAGTATATACAGTTTCAAATTTCCATCATAATAACATGTCCTGGTTTTGCCACTAGAAAATCTGTATGTATCTCTCTGGATTTCACATTTAAACAGCTTCTTACCAGGCTTACATGTCATACTTGAAGAAATTAACACATTTCTTCATAACAACTACCACCTCAAAATCCAAATTTTAATGGTATCTTATTACTAAGATATTTGTTTTATAAAATGAAAAGGCACTGTTCTGACCTTGGTAACAGAACCCATGGTAATTTCAGGTATCTTTAACATTCCTGTGACTGATTATCCTCAAAACGCTTTTACGGAACGTTTCCCTGTCCTTATATCTGCTCCACTAGTACGGTAAACTATTATGAGAACCTTTTCCCAGTAGAGATTTTCTTTCCTCTTTCTTCTAATGTCTCACAAGAGCAGCTATTCAAAGTAGGCTAATTTCTTCCTGCTCTGAAAACCATAAAAAACCTGTTGATAACAGACAGAAATACATCAGCTCTGGATTGTCGAAGTGAGAAATCAGATCTTCCCTTGGCTTACCTCTAAACAGACCTTAGGGCTTGCATCTTCTGCCCATATATTTTGCATCACTTCTCACTTAATGTAGACAAACTATCTCATTAAACTGACAGAATAGCAGATTGATCCCTTGTGCTGTCTCCTATATGCCTTTCTCTCCATATGGCTGGAATGGTATTTTAATTACGTATGCATTAGTCGTTGTGTGCATAGGGTGGTATCTTTATGTGCAGTCTCATGCATAGTTGTAATTGTTTGAGAACCCTGACGGCACATGACTAAACCTGAAAACAAAAATACTTTTTACTATGTAATTGTTGGTCTAGTACATGGTATTATTTCATCCTGTACACTGTTTCCTATATATGAGTGCAGTTCTTTTTTAAAGGTGGTGATGTCTCCAGGCAGTGGATGTCAAGATGCTTAATAGGTGTAGAAAGCCCTATGAATAGTGTGTTGATGTCACCATAAGAGAGCTATACCTACAAACATCAGCAAGGCAAAAACAAACAACAGTTTTGAGTTGCAGATCTAATTGGAGGTTTGGGGGAAGCAATGGAAATAAAGCCTGATAGGTAACGAGGTGGAGAACGACCCTATGTTCCTTAACCATTTCCCAGTAAGAAAAATGCTCTCTATTTCCTGTACTTAAACATCATCAGTAATGCTAACACAGAAATGTTTGAATAATGTAGTAAACTCTGTTACATTTAAATCAAACTTTTAGCTTTGCTCTGTAATCTAATTTAATGAAGTGATGCATTTTTCATCATTTTCCAAACTGGTACAAATGATCCACATTAGTATTCTGATCAAGATCGTGAAATACTGTATGTTCATAAAATATCAGTATCACTTATATAAAATGAAAAGAAGCAGGACTACAATAGATTTTAGAAGTGGAGACTGATGAATCCAGTGAAGGGAGATAATTATTTAAAACAAAAATCAGAAAAGAGGATGTAAAAGCCACTTTTTTTTTTTTTTAAGACATAATGGCTGTATGTAATGAACAGTCATCATTTAAGCACAACATACATAAACAGCCACACTGTAAAAATATGTTAATAAAACCAAAAGCAGGATGCAGTTTAGCTAGTCCCCAGAAGAAATAAAACATATATAATTTCAAAAGAAAAAGAAATATTTCAGGCACAACAGTATCCAGAGAAGTCAACCCCAAGAGAGAGTAAATCTTCTATCAGGTAGCTTGGTGATAATTATAGCAAAAAGAAACATTAAACATTCATTTCAGTACCTGTTCCCAGAGGAATAACAGGTACAAACAGTGAACTGTAGAAACAAAATTGAAGACAGTAATTGTCAACAAAACACATCCTATATAAAAAAGAGAAAACTAGGACAGGAAAGAAAGGCCAAATTTATTCCTTTTCTGCATTAGTACTTATTTCTGTATGTGGCTGTCCTCTGGCTGTTCTGGCCCATAAAGAGTTGGAAAGACAGTATTAGGAACTTACTAGAGAAAATAAAGTTTTTCAAACGACATTATTATGTTTAGAGAACAAGATAGGGCTTTCTAGTTGAATTCATTTGCAACAGAAATTATCATTAGGCTTACTGCTTCCCCTGTTTAGTAGAGCTCCCAGCAGTGGATTGTTTGTGGGGATAATTTGGCATTTATATGCATTTACAATTTCCTTGTCTGCAGTCCTTTCTGTAAGAAATTCTGGTTTTGTCTGCTTTCTGCTCCTTTACTGGGGCTCTGCTCTATGACGTAATTAATTTTGCTCTTATACACTGGTACCACCACTGAGAATCCAAGACAGCTGCTCTTCAGAAGTCCCATTCTGCAATCTTTTCTGTAAGTCTTATACTTATGTACTGAGAGAAAGAAGTTTTGGAACATTCCCTGTCCTACCTGCCAGATACAGTGCATTTAAGGATATGTTTCTTGAACAACCTAACAATACATTTCTCATTTATCTAAGTTGCATAACTAGAAAGTTAATTACACAGATCATCATTCTTTATTTATATATTAAATGAAGCATGATATGAATGAAATTTCAGAATCAGTCCACAACATTTCAGGAATAAAAAACCATCCTAACCATATCATCTATCCTTAGACTGCATGATTTGTGTGTCAGAGTGCAGCAAAGGTGGTATTCCCCCAAGAAGATAATGGAGTGCAGAAACCCATGCTTGACGTGGACTAAATATGTAAAAAGCATGGAGTGTTGGGAAGAAGCCATTATGCTTTGATCCCCTACAGTACCAGTCACGTTGCTGAAGGGACAAGGAAGGGGGTTCCTTTAAGTGTTTGGTTTTTTTTTAATGTTAGTTGTTTTGTACTTGGTTTGTTTTCTTTTCTTTTGCCCCCAGTATTTAAATCATTAGTTAAAACTTTAGGTTAATTGGAATTAAATTATATTAGGTAAAAATTGCTGATTGTACTGTTTTGCCCATGACAATCAGAAAGGAAAAAATGTGGGCAAACACTGGGGAAAGGGGAAAAAAGTCACTGGGTGTAAACAGGCAGCTTGTCTATAGGTCTGTCTGACTGGTCCTTACATTTGACCACTGCAGTCTATCCTCTACATTTATTAAATCCTATTTCTAGCTACCACATGGGGGTGAGGTCTTTATTCTGCGTGACTCTGTGCAAACACTAGCCAACTTCAGTCCCACCTCACAGGCCTTTTAAGAGATTTAGACACCTGAAAGGGGACTGGGACCACAAACTTGAAGGGTTCATGGCTTCCAGCGTCAGGCAGCTGGAGAAGACCCAGGTTTTGAGGTCAGCTACTGAGGGGAAGCTTGCAGATGTTCAGCTTTGCTGCTGTGTGTCCATGACAGCACATAAAGGCAGTAGTCTTCAAGTTGTCAGGCTATGGCGCATAGAATCCAGCTGTGTCATAAGAGCTTGATGCATTCAGCAACTCCTAACAGTTCATCACTCAATGAAAATTGAGAAAATTTTGTGCATTTCAAAGAACAGACAAACAAAAAGAGTTCTTCGTTTTTAGGAGAAGCCTTGAGTAAAACACCCTGGGGAATGTAAATGTATTGCAGAATCTGTACAGTAAACAATTGTCACAAGATAGACATAATACTTGGTGAAAAAAAAGAAGCATTTTAAAAATTTTATATTCTTTATAAACTTGGATTAAGGACTTGATAAGATCACAGAAACTAAATGCTTAAGCCAGCAGAACAGAGGGAACAATATCTTATGATGAGCACAGTATGGCAGTTACCTGCTTAACCCAAACTTGCTGACAGAGAAATTGTGTTTGTATCTGTGCTGAGTGAACCAGAATGAAACAAAATGTTGGCTTGAGTGAGCCGACATCACCCTGACAGAAACAAAATGCAGAGAAGGTGGTTTCTAAGTAGAAACATTTTAAACTATATTCTTATTACCAAAGCTGTTGGGACTCTCCTTCTTCACAGAAGGAATATATTATGACAAAAGCATTAGGCTAGATCAAAATTAGGCAAAAAAATTCCTGTCTGCCATACACGACACAGCATACTACAGACTTAAACATGATAGAAAGAAGTAAAATCATATATATAGTTGAATTGTCTACTGTTATGAAATAGATGCTTATTCTTTTATAGAACTGCTAGCCAAAAGTGACTTTTGGTGAGTCACTCTCAACTCAGACACAATAACTGGCTTTGGAGGCTGCATCTCACAAGCAACACTTGAGATCAGAGGCAACCTGATACTGAGAAAGTTATACCTTCTAGCAAATTCATTATCTATTTCATTATTCTCTGAGATGACAGCACATTTTGAAAAAAAATAAATAAATTCCTGTTTTGAACATTTATTTTCCATTAATCCAGACATGACAATAGCTTTGCCAAAGCATTCTGCTTTGTTGATAAGGGTACCAACTTCACTAGTCTGAGCCATCACTTCTCTATGTGCTTCCTCCACAGTTTGTGCCTTTAAAGGGAAGAGAAATTAATACTCCACTTGTGACAGCAGCTCAGCAGACTGTCATGTTTAGAAGCAGATCTTGAAACAGTTCATGCAAATTACATGCCAGCTTGTCGTCTTCAGTAGAAGAGTACATTAAGAGTAAGGAAGTCTTCAGCAGTGACAGGGTAGAAGAGTAAATATGAAAAGTTCTCTATCTGTCAAGTGAGAACAGGTGACAAAGGAAGGTGACAAAAAGTAGAAGAAAGTAGTTTGATTCTTGTAAATTAGGTACAGCTAGCAACAATGGTTAATGTCTGAACTTTTAAATTGCTTAGTGCAGCAAAGATGAAGAGGGCAGTAAATCTCAGAAATCAGTAGTACTAATGAGGCTACAGAAACTGGAAGAAATATGATGCCATATTAAGAAGTAGAGAGACTTGGAATGGGATGGTGGGAAAAAAATAAAACCACATTACAACCTAAAACCAATGCATTTAGCAGAGTGGCAGTGAATGCTAAAAACCTATTCATATTTTGTAAGTTTTTTCTCATGTCTATTTTGAAGAAACAAAATGTGGTTACTCTGAGAAACTTGCATATGTTGATCATGCTCAGATATTGTCTAGACTTCTTAAACCGAAAACTGCAGAAAAATCTCTCAGACCCTTCCCATACCTTCTGAGAGGAAAGAAGAAAGCACCAAGGTGTAGCCCTTCTCCTAGATATAGCTGGGGAAAGAATGTTTTGACTAGAGGTGTGCACTGACTGCTTGTCTCCAACAAAACTCTCTGAAATTAGGCTATGTTCTCAATTTATTACCCAAAAGCTAAAACTAGGAGACAGTTTTGATAATTATCATAAAAACTTCTTGTTCCATTTAAAACAGGTGATGGAGCAAGAATAGATAGCTAAGTAATTTCATACAGTAGACTGTTTCCTCAGAAATCCTATCTCCAGAAAACATCTTCTTGTCTAGATAAAAAGGACTGTGGGCGAGACCCTCGATTTAAAAGTTTCCTTCTCTCCTATTTTTTGGTTCATTTCCTTGTTCCTCATGGTGACTTAGTGAAAAATATTCTGCTCTCTGTCTATACTTATCCTATTATAAAAGGAGAAGAAAGCAGCATATTGTTGGTCTTTATCTTTTCTACTAAGTGGATATCTCAAACCTGTGAGGCCACTGAGTCTTGTGAGGTGTTTTCACTAAATGGCTTTTTGGTAGCCAGAGTCTAACTGGATAGCTCCATTCTCTCATGGATTTTCCAGTTAGGCTTAGACAACTGTGTTCTGATGCTATTCATTGAGGTCTACCAAATTCCAGGCAAAAGAATTTGTGTATGAGTTAGATTAAGTGATTTTTCTATTCAGTCTGCTCTACTTTTTTTTAGGTACTGCCGTAGATGTGACAAGAACTGAAGGGATTCCTGGGAGGAATTACTGTGACCCAAGTAGTTAGTACATTATCAAATAGATTCTGTCTCTATTCCCATCAAAAACTTTTCACATCAGGAGACAGGACATATTAAATTAAAAGCAATAAACTGGGGTGCAATCACCAACGCTAATGAATAATCTTCTTTTATAAGAATACACAGTGGGCCATACAGACATTCCTAATGAATAGCATTCAAAAAGTGATAAATTTAAGATCATCCTATCCATGGGAAATTCTCCAAACTAATTTATCTGTTTAGAATTGTGGATTCTTCGTCAATTCCTGGTTTACAAAAAAGGCTAAAGGTATCCTGCCTTCCCTCATCTGCTGAAAAAAAGATGACACAAAGCAACTAGAAAACCAGGTAATAGAAGTTTTAATCCTCATTGTCAAATACTTTCTCTTCTTCACGTCAACATTATTTCCCTTGTTTCAGTAAAACTTTCATCATCAAATGAATAACATTCTCTTAGAGTCAAAATCAAAGTCACCATCATAAGAATGCTGTGCTAATAAGTGTGGCAAGAAGTGCTACAAATACTTTTAACTTGTCCAAATACATCATACCTAAGCAAACTAAATCAATAAAAAGCATGCAAGAAGTAGTTTTAATATATCTCCCTCTTTCTTCTCTCTGTAATATTGTTTTCCTTTTTTCATTATTTAATTTATCATTATTGAAAATAAGAGGATGGAAGGATAGTTGCAGTTCATTTTTTCACTCCTAAAAATAGCTGTGAGCATAGCTCTCTGGAAAACATTGGCAAACTGAGTATTTTTCGGTTTATGCAGAATGCTTAATTCTTCCAGCGGTTAATTTGTCCATCTAGGTATTTTGTAACACTACAATACAAATATAATATTTAATCCATTCAAACTCTTTACAGGCTGATATCCATCATAATTCAAATTATTACTCTTCCCTCCAATTAACTATGCCACAAACCTTAATACTTAAAGAAAAAAACTGAGGTCATGGTAAAGGGAATGGATTTATGAATTTACATGTATGCATGCATGCACTTTAATTATGTGGAAAGTGTTTAAACTTTAAAATCTCTCCTGCAGCCTTCAGAAATGTTGCAACTAGGAATACATTCATATGAAATACACACATAACTCTAAGTTGAAGTTTTTATCATTTAGGGTAACTCAGTGTGAGACTTAAAAATATGAATTGAAAGTTAAAGACTCTACCTCAGAAAATAGAGAACAACCTTTTTTTTCCTTCAAATAGATAATTCCATGCTCTATCAGCTAAAAAAATCTAGTCTCTGAGCTGGATGTTTCAATGTTCTCTCTTATACTGGAGAGTTTTCACTGTATAGAAGACAGAATTTCTTACTTATTTGCATGTATAAGTGGCTTGGTATCAACTGTATGATCATGCAAGAGGGTAATCTAGTTAATCCAACACTAACTACTTTTAGTACATTTTTCTTCTTATTAAGAGGATTCTGAATTGAAGATATTTATGTCTGAGAAAATGATGACATTGTGTACTCTTAACATAACAGTGCATTTCCTTTAATGAACCATTCTTCGTTAATTTAGTGGTCTGTGTCATTCTCTTAAAATGGTTTATGTTTATGTAGTTTGAAGAAGACTTCACTTCTGCAAGAGCTACCATGGAATCAAGGGATAACAAATGCACTCAAACCCAAAAAAAGACAATTTTGTCCAGCCTGGAAAATGATAAAGGGAGAATTTAAGTAGTAAGTTTACAAACTACTCAATATCAGAGCAAAACGGAACCTGAAAATCACATCTGATTTTTATGCTTAAACAGCTCCTTGCAATCTCCACCACTGTGTACTAAAATGAGATTCCTCTGAGAAGTTAGAGATTTCCAAATTTTTCCTTTTTTTTCTTTTTTTCTTTTTTTTTTTTTTTAACCTAGGACAAGGTCAAACTGTTCCTCAGTACTTTTAATGTTTTGAGGTTTTTTATCTAAAGGAACTAGATACAGGTAATTAAAAAAAATAAAAATAAAAATCAACCTACATTGTATTTCTGAAATCTGTGTTGTTAATTTCAGACAATTTACTTACAAACAGTTTTCAAGGATATAGTACTTTTTTAAACACCGTAGCATTCACTTCATCATATTTAGAAATAGTTACTTAGTAACAGTGAAAACATCCTGTCTGAGAAATAATAAAACAGAATGAATGCAAATCCTTCCAATCTGCCTGTATGTCTTTTAGTACTTGCGATTCTCAATTTTTGGTTAAAAAAAAAAGAGAAAAAAAAAAAAGGTGATGTAAAGACCAATTGAAGGGCAAGTTAATCTAGAGTGAGTTTTCCTAGTTTTGAAATATTCAAAGCTTGTTACTTTACTGTGATTACTTTTAAAGAAGAACTGATTTGAACATGAGTTCTAAACATTCCCTAGCAAACTAATACGTATTATAGGCTAGGATTTCTGAAACTTAATACCTTAGACAAATACTGCAGAGTTAATGGTGTTGAACTTAAACAGCTATGTATACAGGTATCTATAAATATAATTTTTATACATATAAAAATTAATTGTGGGAGCGTAGAATGATGACAGAAATTGACAACAGAGAAGAAGCCAGAGCAGAAATAAGACTAAGTCTGTCCGCAGGCATCTTACACTTCAGAACTAGGGGCAAAAATGTATTCCATGGAAAATACTAAGAGGTTTTGTAATCTACAGAGCTTTTCTAAAGTACTGAACTCTCCATCCAACCACAACACTGCTGCTTCTGTGCCAGTTCGCTAACAGATGAATAGGAAGAAAATTTTGTGATCCTTTTGTTTCACAGTCCAGCAACAACATGTGGAGAAGATTAGTTTTGCTGTGCTTACCAGCCTCAAACAGCCTTCTTCTGTCTACCATGGTCAGGAGAAGACACAACACAAAATGGTATGTTTAGCTTTGATTTCGAGCTGTCTTTTCCTAAATTGTGAATGATGCTGTAACAGACCTTATGTTGCGTCCTGTAAATGGAGTGTTCATTTTATTTTCAATTTGTTTGGACTGGATATGAGCATAAACAAAAAGGCCATTCTGGAGCTGTTACAAAGTAGGGGAGAAAATAAAGATAAAGTAAGTTTTCTTCCTTCTTGGGCCCAAGTTTTGTATATGGAGATAAATACCATCAATCACAGGAAAAAAATTCTCAACTTTTAAAATCCTTTCTTTCAACACCAAACTCCTCTAGAGCTATGAGAGTTTCCAAGAGAGATGCTTCTGTTTGCCAAATGACAGATGCTCTGACTCAGGCTGAAGGTGAAATGCAAATCTCACAGGGAGCCCAATCCGCCCTTGTACTTGAGGAAAATTAGAAGATAAATTCTTCAGGGTATAACAAAACAAAACAACAAACAAACCCCACCTTTAAGAACAGTTTCATCAATATATAGATAGCCCCAAAATGCCAAACCCATAAGAAATTGGTGAACAACAATTTTACCAAATTTAGCAGGGTTTCTAGTCAAGGTTCTATATAAACATTTCTTTCTGACCATCATCCTAGACCTTAGCCTTAGCATCAGAAACATTGTCTCAGAGTAATTTGCCCCATTTTATCTGCATCTCTTAAAACAGTCTGGGGTTTGGGTGTATCTCAACATCTGCAGTTATTCACTAGTATCAATATACATTTCAGTCTAGCTGTGTGCTATGGAAAAGTAAATGGTAAAAGTTGTGCACTGAGCAACCACAAGCATTTAGCAAACTGATATATCATAGTGAGGAAACATTAGAATGTACCATAAATATCCATATGTGCTGTTTGCACTAATTCAAAAACTCTCTTCATATGCTTCTTGTAAATTCCTCACATTAATTCCTAACCAACATAATACAAACCCTGAAAAACATCTCAAGACTGTGAATAACACACATCAAATAAGGTGCACATGAACCTAAAGTATCTTCTTGTTCATCTGCTTTGTAAAGTTTAAACTACTGCATTTCTGTTTTACTTACAGTGAAAAACAGTCAAAAATGTACTGAATATTATGAATTATTGTTAAGGAAAGGAAATCAAAACAAATTAAATATTTTGACAGTCTTTAAAACTTCCCACCCTCAAGAGTTACAGTAGAAAAAGAACAAGAGCAGAAAAGGGCAACAAGGACCAATAAAGGTCCATAATGTCTTTCTCTGAACAGCTACTGAATGGACAAGAATGCTTACTAAGTAAAAGGATGACAAAGGAAATGCAATAATTTATTATAAAATCATCAGGGGTAGGACAATAAGTGGAAGAGGGGCTGATTACTGATCGTCTCTTATAGTATGAGAAAAAGAGGGCATCAAGGCTAATGGCAGACAAGTTGAAAATAAAAGGTGTGCTGCTTCCTTCAACATGAAACTAGACAGCACCACAAATGTAGATGATGACAGAAGTATGTGTGGATTAAGAAAACAAGAAAATTAATGGTGGAAAAAAAAATTCTATCTTGGTCTATTAAATACAAAGAGATGACATTTGATTCATGAAGCACCTGATTCATAACTTACTGGGAGATGATAAAAAGGGAACTATCACTACATTCATGTCTCGTCTACTTTCATTGTTACTCTGACTCAGTTTAGGTATACTATTTATTTTCCCAGTATAGAGCATGACCTACCATGTTTCTGTTCAAAGTTGTCAAAAAATAGTAGTAAATAGCACGTTATATCCTCCTGTATACACAACCCTCCAGAGTGAGGTGACTGCAATACACTCTGCCTGCAGCTGTTTTCAAAGTTGTTTGATCATTTCAGGTGCAATTCTATACTGTTCCCATTAGGCAGACATGCACAGGTTTCACAAAATCTTTCAGGATACACTTGTGGATCTCAGTTATGACATAAAGATTTAAAAAAATAAATAAAAATTTAAAAAAAATTGAATTGATGCTCATTTTCCTTTGCATGTATAAAACAGCATAAGACTAAGGAAAATATAAAATATTCTTAAATAAGGAATCAGTATCTGCAAGGAGTCTGAATTGATTTACTGCAAATAAACTCCTTGGGGGTTTTAAATAAAAATCGTTCAACAGAGTCAAACATACACAGTCTCAAGGCAAAAAAGTTTCTTTTTATCTCAAGCAGTTGAAAAAACCTAATTCTTTAATGTGAGAATTTAGTACCATCACTTTGTTTAGATAAAAACTAAAATGACTTCAAAAATTGTGTGAATTCACTAACTCAGAAGAGTACTAAACAGGGCAATCTTGGAACTGAACACAGGATTTTTTTACCATCAAGTCTTTCAAATTCTTTGACCTTTATCATCATGACCACTCAGCCATGGGAGAAAAAAGAAAATAGTGTATTCTGAACAGTTTTTCTACGCTTCATCAGACATACCTGAAATACACCTCATAATATGTATTTTTTTTGTTGGTTTTGTTTTGGTTTGGTTTTTTGATCTGCAGCTAACAGAAGAAAGTTAAAAGCAGCAAAATCAGACAATGACAATAAGAGCTGCCATCTTTTACAAGATAGATACACATCTTTATAGGTAGCATTGTGACTTTCATTCAAAAGCTATAACAATTTAAATATAATGAAATGCTTTAACAGCATGATGGCATTTTCAGTTTCCAATCTGACAAAACTGTAGTCCAGGACGTTCCAAGGTTTCAATATTACTGAAAGCATCTCACAATTTAAAATGCTTTCAAAAGTTTTCTGCAGAGACACTGGCTAGATGTGAAGCAGTGAACTGTTAAAGAGGTGGGGAAAGAAATATGCAGAATGATTCAGAAGATAAATTTTCTTCTCTGAGTGTACCCATGGCTGTTTAAGAACAGCAGAGGTACTAGCAGCTGCCTACTCATTCTTGCACCAGGGAATTCAGCTGCTGCAAACTGTATTACGGCACAGGGAAGGATGGTTTTCCATTGGAAAAGTAAAAATTTGGAGAAGAAGCAAAATAAGACGAAATAAAATCGATTTATAACACCCTAAATTATGCTGTTTCCATTTACCATATGTGAATGACAAGGAGAAGCGGAAAGTGTAAAATGGGCAGGAGTAAGTAACACTGATTGCATAGTGATAAAGAAGGTGTGAATACTGTCACAGTCCATTTTCAAACTAAGGCCATGTTCTCCCTCTTTTTTTTTTACTGTAAAAAAAAAATAAATGAATTTTGGTCAAATGTATTACTAAAATGTATTTCTAATGCTTCATATGTTTTTCAGTAATATGAAGTAAAGGCAAAGTGAACAACAATATATGCAGATGAATTTTCTTCTTACTTCCTTCAGAGTACCACAGTCATTTAATGGTTATGTCAATGAACACACTGTAAGCAATACCACCTTCCTAGGTTTTGCTAGTGAGATTAATATCCTGAAAAAGCACTTGTTTCTGGTATTTCAAACTTTAAAATATAACACTTCAAAATAGAACAGAATTAAAAGAATCTGCTAATTCAGCATTCGCTATAGCAAGAAAACAATAGAATATTACCATATCTATGTGCAAAGAGGACAAAGACTAGTTCAAATGATGTTTTAAAATTGATGTGCAATCTGAAATGCTATAAAGCAATGGGAAACATTTTATAAGAGAAGAACCTTTAATACAAGGTAATAACCTATTTTCAAGAAGAGGAGACACAGCTTCCATTTGTCTTGTACTTCAAGAGTATGTAACAAAAGTACACACGTGTCCAAAGACCAGCTATATAACACTCGAGGCTCATTTGAGCATTTAACTAGCTTTTTGGGTCAGTTTATAGGAGTCATATGAATGACAGATATTTGGTGTCCACAACAGCGGACTGTCAAAAGCTATTTCTTTTTGCTTTAAAGCACCCTGCCTTTTAATTTCCTCACTCAGATGAGCAGTTGATGACCCAGCACTGGTGTTCCAGAGACTGTTTGCCTGCCTTTCTGCTTTCTGCACAGAACAGAAACTCCTGCAGATGTACAGGATTCATATCAAAGAATTCCAAAGACAAGTGCTACTGCTTTACAACCAGTTTTCAGAAAGCAGCACACAATAGGCTTGTAAACCACTACCAATTTATCTGCCATTCATGACACATGACACTGGCCAGCAGTTTTATTAGGAATGCACTGCATAGGTTTCTGCATGCTGTGAGAAACCTCTTGCTTGCCCAATTAGCTTATCTGATTTGTGCTGCAGAAGAGACATTGGCAGGTGGTACTGGTGAGACTGACTGTACTAAATAATTTTTTTTCTATTAGCTAATTCAAGAATGCAATGATTGTAGTTCACTAGCAAACCAACCAGCAGAGAGTAAGAATGTTGATTTGTGTATTTCAAAAGTTGCATATTACAACCAAAATGTAAGCATATTTTGAAAATCAAATGTGTACTTGAAATGTAAATTGTGATACAGGAATCTGGAGTACGTATAATACTCTATTTCCATCCAGTATTAATAGGGCATAGAGGACAGAAAAAATGAAATTAGTATAAGCTGGTAAAGTTTTTAAAATCTAGATATTTGTGTATGTAGAATCTAGATCTGCTTTGACTGCCTTTCTCACTTTTGAGAAGGCAGGTTCAGTCTTTAACACCCATGAGTATCCAGACTGCCAGCAGGGTATGGTGCCTCATGAACCATCTAGCTCCAGTGACAGCACAGGGTTTTAAGAGATGATCCCATAGGCTCACAGTCCTGTCTTGTAAAGCTGGCTAAGCTCTCTTTAAGGAAGAATATGCCATAGAAACCATCGAAAAGGCAGGGTCACAAGAGATATAAGGTTTCCATATATGATAATTATCTTTTTTATGCTCTACAATTTTGATGAACGTTCTCACTTCAAGTGATGTGGGGATCAACTAGAACCTTCAGTTTATCAGTGCTGGATAGGACAGCACTCTCTCTACTACCTCTCTGTCCACAGACTTTCCATAAATGAGTGCTGTCAGCAAAGGCACTCGAGTACTATTTGATAGCTACAACCAGGAGGTACTTCTGTGCTGACTGCTCCCTGTCAACTCTAGGAGGTGGCAAACAGCTACTGTCTCTTTTTGGGCAGAACAGAAAAAATTTCCTTGCCTAGGCAAGGACTGTCACTCTACATGTTAATTTTTATTTCCTTCAGCCTTCAAAAGCTGAAAGGATGTTTTATAATTGTCCCAACATCTATTAATCCTAGAAAGTGCTAAAAAAAGCATTATTTCTGTGAATCTGAAAGTAAGAACATGGGGTGAATATAATATAACCTCAGATTTGAATTCAGAAAATGTTATATGCTCCAGTACTGCTAGTATGCTCAGTTCTGACCTTGATTCCTGAAGACGCTTTATATTTACAAATATGACCTTAGACCAAGAGAACCAATATGAACCTCAATCAACCGCTCTCTGCTATTACATTTAAGAGCAAAACAGAACACAAAGTGTTAAATTAGACGTATCTGTTAAAAGTGATACAAATTTTCTGAGGTAAACTGCTGCAATGCACCATTCAAATAATGGGTTGCAGAGCTCAATGAAGGCAAACAAAAAAACAAAATTAAGATGGAAATGAATGGATTTTTCTTAAGAAGTGCTTTTATTCAGAGCACTTGCTATTCCTGAATGAAATTTTATGTAAGGTTTCTATCTGATGTCGAATGTAATAAAATTAGAATTTGAAGGACCTAGAGTATTTTTTCAAACTTCACAATACATTTTTGATGATCGTCAAATTGAGGAGATTTGTTGATAATTTTACTGATATTGCAAAGTGATGAAAAATTTTAATGCAAATGACAGTGTTATGAATACTTTCGTAGGTATTATGAAAACTTCTGTAGAGAAATTGTCTTTCACAAACATTGCTAATAATGATACCAGAACCTGGTAGTTCAGTTCATTCACTGCACAAGTTTTACAAAAACACTGTGTAAGACCTGACAAGGTTTGGTTTAGCTCTCACACATTTGACAAATCCAAATTCTCCCCTTAGTCTCTACTGTGCATGACAAGTTGAAGACAAAGCACTTGAGCATTTTAAAGGTCATTTTACAGTGTATTATAGGAGAACCACTATGTGCAGAAGCATAAGTAATTTCTTAAACATTTATTAACCAGGCACTGAAGTAATTGACTTTGTACCATGTTTATTGTGATGGCACCGTGTGCCACTAGGCACTTCAGGTGTGCTTGCCAGTACCAAAGCCAAATTTACTTAGAATCAGACTAATTACATTATCATAGAACCATAGAATCATAGAATGCCTTGGGTTGAGAGACCTCCAAAGGTCATCTAGTCCAATCCCCCCGCAGTAAGCAGGGACATCTCTAAGTCAGGCTGTTCAGAGCCTCATCAAGCCTGACCTTGAATGTCTCAAGGGAAGGGGCCTCTACCACCTTCCTGGGAAACCTGTTTCAGTGTTCCACCACCCTCATATTAAAGAATTTCTTCCTAATGTCCGACCTAAATCTACCCTGCTCTAGTTTATAACCACTGCCCCTTGTCCTATCACTACATGCCCTTGTAAACAGTGCTCTCTCCAGCTTCCTTGTAGTCCCCCTTCAGGTAGTGGAAGGTTGCTATATGGTCTCCCTGGAGCCTTCTCTTCTCCAAGCTGAACAACCCCAAGTGCCTCAGCTTGTCCACACAGGAGAGGTGCTCCAGCCCTCTGATCATTAGTATGGCCCTCCTCCAGACCTGCTCTATGAGGTCCATGTCCTTCCTGTGCTGAGGGCTCCAGAGGGACACAGTACTCTGTGTGAGGTCTCACCAGAGCAGGGCAAGAGTGGCAGAATCACCTCTCTCGATCTGCTGTCCATGCTCCTTTTGATGCAGCCCAGGATGCGATTGGCCTTCTGGGTTGCAAGTGCACATTGTTGACTCATATCCAGCTTCTTGTCCACCAGAACCCCCCAAGACCTTTTCCACAGGGCTGCTTTCTATCACCTCATCCCCCAGCCTATATTGATAATGAGGATTGTTCGGACCCAGGTGCAGGACCCTGCACTTGGTCTTGTTGAACCTCAAGAAGTTCACCTGGCCCACTTCTCCAGCTTGTCCAGGTCCCTCTGGATGACATCCCATCCCTCTGGTATATGAACCACATGACTCAACTTGGTGTCATCTACAAACTCGCTGACGGTGCACTTGATCCCGCTGTTTGTATCATTGATGAAAATATTAAACAGTACTGGTCGCAGTACAGACCCCTGAGGGACACCACTTGTCACTGATTTCCATGTGGACATTGAGCCATTGACCACCACCCTCTGGATGTGACCATCCAGCCAATTCCTTATCCACTGAACAGTCCACCCCTCAAAGCCATATCTCTCTAACTTGGTGAGGATTATGTTGTGGGGGACCATGTCAAAGGCCTTGAAGAAGTCCAGATAGATGACATCCACAGGTCTTCACTTGTCCACTGATGGTAGTCAATCCACTGTAGAAAGCTACAGTCAGGCAGGACTTGACTGACTTGCCCTTAGTGAAGCCATGCTGGCTGTCTCTGATCACCTCCCTGTCCTCCATGTGCCTTACCAGAGCTTCCAGGAGAATCTGCTCCATGATCTTGCCAGGCACAGAGATGAGGCTGACAGATCAGTAGTTCCCAGGTCCTCCTTTCTACCCTTTTAAAAAATGGGTGTAATGTGTCCCTTCTTCCAGTCACCAGGGACTCCACCTGACAGGACTTTTTTAATGTAGTGGAGAGTGGCTTGGCAACTGCATCAAACAATTCCCTCAGGATTCTGGGATGCATCTTCTCTAGTCCCATAGACTTGTCTATTTTCAGGTTCCACAGGTGATCACAAACCTGACTTTGTCCCCCTGGTCCCCATCGTGTGGCCTTTTAACTTGGGAGGTGTGAGGAGTGAGGCTGCCAGTGAAGATCAAGGTAAAAAGTTTGTTGAGAACCTCAGCCTTCCCCTTGTCTTGTTATCAGCTTGCTTGTTATATAACATTCTTTGGGCAGGAAGAGTTTTCTTTCATTTTTCAGATCTCTCTTGTGTGATCATGGGACCACTGGTAAATCATACGGTACAAGAAAGGTATTTGTCAAAAGGACAGAATTTCTGTCATAAAGGAAAAGGCAGTTACAGAATGGTTATGATGAGGGGGCCAACTGAATGCGCTTCTGGACTACTGAGAAGTATTTGATAAGTGCTTTTCACTTTAATAAACTATTTTATTCTGCTTGCTTTTCCTAAAGTGAAATAAACACTGCTGAAGAGGACCGTTTGTGAATTCTGCTCTTTGGTTCAAGTCTGCTGAAAATTTTATCTTTGTATTTCTAACTTATTGTATTTATTAGTTCTAATTTTACAGGCTGAGACAACTGTAGATTTTAAATGTATATTTCAATCATCAGAGAAAAAACAATCTATTATTCATACAGATCTTCCATAATACCCAACAGAAAGCAGCTATAGCTCCCACTGTGAAATCTTACTGAACTTTTTCAGTAAATAAAATATAACGGGAACTTTAACTTATATATATATATTAATCATTCATATAAATATCCTGCAGTATTTCCAAAAGATCCCTAAAAGTATATAAGCAACAGCGTTCTTAGTCATTACTAATCATGTTGGCTACAACCAGAATAGATCTGGGGAAAGGAGGGAGAAGAAATAATGAACAGTTTGGAGACTCTTTTCTGGTTTTCTAGATACAATTGGCTTCATAAGTATCCTATTTTCTTCCGCATTAAAAAGTGGTTTTTCTTCTGAACATACCATTCATGAATGCTAGATTTTTAAGCAGAGCTAACTGGTTTTCCCAGAACAGATTTTTCAAAAAGCCAAGTCTCTTTAAGGTCAGAATGTTTTAATAATTAATCTTATTTAACTCACTTTTTTTTTTTTTTTTCTCCTGCTCTTTATTACCATATTAAGAACTAAATATTACCCAAATGTACAGGAGAAAGACAGAATATAGTTCTGTCAGAATTCAGCTCTCTAAGACTGAAAAATTTGAAATTGAACATATAAAAACATATATTTTTGAAAGTATGGAGTGAAAAGCTAAGTAGTGATTCACAGGAATTCATTGAATGAAATCCTTTGTAATAAATGAACAAAATTTTAAACCAAATACTCTGATTCAAGAGCTGAGGTGTCTTGAATTTAACCCAGGGCATGGCCCAGTTAAATTAGCACAGTTACCTGAAATGATTTTGGTCTCTTTTGTTGCCGTGGATTTTTGTCTGAAGCTCTCACATTACATTTATATTTCTTCTCCAGTTCAGACATATTTAACACACTGCAGTGACTTGACCAGAATTTTCTGACCTTTCAGATTACACATGAAGTGCAAATGTGTGAAAACACAAAAGAAAAAAAAATCATCTACTTCCAAACCTTAATTAATATAGTGATGCAATTCATATGAATCAATATCCAACCCCTCTTTACAGGCACACAGATTCTAACAGTGTTGCAACTATATTTAATAAAAGGAGATTGAAGATGTAATATAACCTCTGAAGTGGTATTAACATACCAGTAACCAGGACTTTCTAACATTGCTCAAGCAGTTTCCATAGTGACAGATTTTATACTGGAATGTAAAACATCCTCTACTTCTGTGTTATTTCTCCTTTGGAGTTTAATATTTAAGAGCACTAGGAAGTATGTGAAGAGTGCTGAAGTCGTAGCACAGGTATATACTTACTTTCACTGAGGACAACATTCACTTAAAAGCTATTTTTAGATATGCTCAACTTCAAATCTTACCTGAATTGAGGTACCTTCAAAAAAGTGAACTTCAGAATTACCCATAGTTTTGCACTCTAGCTTTGCAGGGATGCTGTTTTTGCCACAGTGTGACTGCTCTGTCTACAGGGTCCAGTCATTTCTTTCTGTCCAAACCTTAGTGTTGTATTCAATGATTCTCCTTCCGAAAGTTGCTCATTCCTTAAACATCATTGAAAACTGTTTCTGTCTTGCCTTATTGCCCACACGATACGGCCATACGGTTCTGTGCTTAATTCTCCACTTTTTCCTTGGGTGTCTTTTGGATAGATCTTATGTTATTGTACTTGCATGGTTCCTTCTTCACCTCTCATCTTTATGGACCTGTCCAATTTGAAGTACATCCTTTCAGATGTAATTTTTAATCATATAACTCTCAAGAGACTTTGCTATACATCATTAGCTTCCCTACCAACACCTTGACTTATATTCAGACTTTTTTTATATCTTATACGCCACTCTTTGGATGACCTCACAAATGTAAACTCAACAAAACTAAAGATCAGACTCTTCCTGTAACCTCCATAAATAAACTTATCTTTTTTTTCTTTCCTTCTATTTCCTAGTAAAATATCCCTGTAACCTACAGTTTACTATTCTATTAGTCGGGGGTTTTTTTTGTTCTTTTGGGTTGGTTTTTTTTGTAGGAATAGGGTCAAGAAGGCCTTCTCAGTGTGGGTACCAACTCTTCCATTTCATTCAATCAGAGCCAGTTGATTTCTTAGTCTATTCCTTTCACTGTTTTGATTGAAGATTATTTCTACATTCACTGCTGCTAGATCACACAGAGATACTTTCCCATCCCTTTGTTAGACTTTCTATTTAACATTTGTGGCACCAAGTTGGTCAGCACATTTCAGATAGATCGAGTTTCTGAAAATTCAAAAAAGTTTTAGATAGAATGAGAATTTAATTAATCAATGATTAAACTTTGCGCTTAAAAATAATGTGTTGTTCTAAGTAAAAAAACCCTTTATACTCTGATAGTCTGATTACCATTATTAAGTGTGAACAATGCCCTATCTCAGTCAAAATAAGTCACCTTAGACTGTTGCCTAGTCATAAAACCATGCTTCCATTAATACAATGCTTAGCTAATACTTGAAATTTGCGTCCCCAAAGCATACTATTAGATTTTAATATCTAAAATAAGTCACATGGGTTCTTACTGTCCAAAAGTTGCTGCAGAAACAGAACATTCTTAAACGCAGCTTAACAAGTCCCTTGTTAGACTTTTGCTTATGTTAATATCACATACACAAAGAAAAGATACTAATTAGGGGAGGATGTACCAATATAATTCAAATGCATTGCACAAGGCATGTTCCAAGGCAAGCATTATTTAACATAAGGTTCCAGATAAAATGTGAATGAAATTGTTGTGTGTGAAAACAATTTGTATGTTTAATTTTCTACTTTTACTGAAGACAGACCTTCCTCTTCAATTATATCTCAAACTTAGCTCCCATAAAACCTCCCTTCATCTAGTCAAAGTCTAGTCTAGTCTAGTCAAGTCTGAAAAAGCCCAAAATAACAGGTGATGGGTAAAAATAAAATGGAAATTGGCTCCATTGAACTATCTTTTTCCTTTTTTATACATTTTGAATACTAAGTTTTGTGGTTTGTTGGGTTGTTTTTATTTTGCTTTAGAACAGAGCAAAAAGGCTTAAAGAAAAAAAGAAATAGGAAGTTGGAAAAGTACCTTTCTTTGCCTCTGATCTACATTCTCCTTCTTAGACATTATTCTTTTTAATGGTTTTACTTCACTATTCTTTGTGTTATTAACCTGTACCTTCATCTAGCCTCTAGACTTCTCCTATCCTGTTCAGTCTCTTAATGTATTCTATAAACTGTTTAACTCTGCCTTTCTCTATCTTCTAATCATATAATTTCTTCAGTCTAGCTTGTATGTAGAGGCCTACTCTAGGAAGCCTAGGTTTATGAATAAGACTGGATATTTCTGTTTCTTCTCTGGGTCTCTAGACAACACTTCCCAGCAGAGTCCTTCTCTTCTCAACTACTAGAATTATTCTCACAATATATGTAGATTGTTGTCCAAAAAACATGTACCCACTAAACAGTTTAAATACTATATTGAGTTATACAAAAAAAACCTAGCAGATAACTAGTGTGAGAAGACAGTCCTAATATTGATTTGATTCTCCTCCCCAACCCAATAAAGGGTTGGGGGGCAGGGAACAGGGAGAGATCGGGTGTACGGTGCTTAATTGCCAACTGTTTGATCTTCTGTAGTGTCAGATAGAACTGTGGAACTATTGTGTCAGAGGGAAGGACTAGCCAAAGGACATTTTTTCTTCAGAAATATCTCTGTCAATTCAGATAGCAGAGGTCTTCTGCTTCTTCCCTCTGTTAGTCTTCTACAACCTTTTGAAGTATAGGAAAGGACATCTACATCTGTTTATTATTCCAATCATGAACATGTGTGGATGTTAAAAGGTAGTTAAGCACTCACATCTCTAATTCTACACCTCTCCGTAGGGACTGGTGATTTCTTCTCTCTGGCAGCACAATCAATTTTATTCAGTAAAAAGAAGAAATATTGAAAAGTATGAGGGAAAGAGGGAAATAAAATTCATGAATACCTTGTCATGATGAAATGCCTAGGCATTCTCTGTTTAAGCATTACTTATTTATAAAAACCTTCTTTTTCTTAAAATTCTTCATGTACTCTGGCACAGCCCATAAAAGCCTGCCTGTTGTCTGCTCAGCTAGTTCATAGTGCCCCAAGTTGAACTAATAACTGTATAATACTGTGACTAAATCAATATTCCTCAAAGGTGTTTGATGAGAAAGAAATTCTCTTCTCTTCTCTTCTGCAATTAAGCAAAAGTTAATAGCATCTGCATTCTCCATTGCAATCCTTTCCAGGCAGGAAAGACAACACTTTTGTAGGGTCCACTTGTGAAACACATTTAAATTGTCTTTAACTATACAATATCCTTTGAAATAATGGGCTGTTGCTAATCTCAAAGAATTTTGCTGGATTAGAATCTACCATCATGTGTGGTAGTTAGGGTAGTTGGGATTGTATGTTCTCCTAGTTCAAAAATGGTTATAGTAGATAAACTTTTGATTTAGAGATTATAAATTAATCTACCAAATGTCAGTTTATCATCTTGTGAATGTAACTGCTTCCTGGAGGTACTACTGAGCCATTATAACTGGCACTATGGCAGTCATGTCAACACCATTTCTTTACTAACAATGCCTTGCTATTGCTGAAATAATTTCTTTTGAATAGAGAAGTTTATTTTATGATATTACTTCTACGAACTCGGTATTAAATTTCCTGTCTAAAAGGCACACCATGCCAGGTATTGAGTGTACTGTTTAATAAAGTCATGACACCAGAGCTTTATGACCTGGAGCAGCTGCTCGAGTGTTATTTAGAGGGAAGGAGAGAGCACTAGTTTTGATCTACAAGTTCACAGATGCTAGGCTACCTAACAGTATCTGGTTGTATGTCTTAATGCCACTCAGTTGTTTTTAACCAGAAAAACTGAAAGAAGATCATAAAGAATAGGAGATAATGGTAAATTGTTACTTGGTTACTTCTTAATCTTTGCAGTTAACTCCAGGTGAGAAGCAATTTCTGCCTCTAAATATTCATGACATTGCCCCTTATGTATGTCAATGCTCATACTGTTGCCCAAATTGACACTAAATGATGACTTGAGAATATGAACTGCTTGGTTCTCCGAAGTGTTATGACTGTTTTCTGTATCCCTTTGGAGTGAAATATTCTTATGTTAATATCTGGTGACCAAGAATGATGATCCTGGCTACACCTCTAAAAATATATCTGTAGGTTGCAAGAAATACTTTAATCCTGCAAAATAAACAGCTAGGCATTCTGGTCCATATATAATACCCAATTCAACATTCATTGAAGTCAACAAAAGGTTTCTGATCAGCTCCATTGCCCCATAATCTAGTATGAATGGTAACTATATACATACAAGTAGATTTGACAGAGGACTGAAAATTACTATTACATTCTTATAATTTCTGCAAACTTCTTGAAAATCAAACAGCAGTGGTAGTATAACCAATGCAATCTATAAAAGCTTAGGTTTATGTTCTGCTATTAAACATATCGAGTGTGATGTAGTAGGTTTTCATAATTTAATATTTTGACTGTCAGACAGGAATAGAAAACTAAAAAAGGCCAAAGTCTAAAACTCACAATTTTCCTATTATGCAAATTCAAAACATAAGAACAGTCAGTTTTGGAAAGTTTAAATGTAGCTGTCTTTGAAAATACACCCTTGCTGCAGTTTCATCTACTACTTATCTCACTATTTTAAATGTACTTTTAGAAAAAAAACCCAACAAAACCAAAGCAAAACTGATAGAAATTATTACACTTCTCTTTCTTCTGTGTTCTTTAAAATAACAAAAAGACTGAAAACAGAGACAAGTCGATCAAGTACTCATCAGTAGATTTTAGAAAATTCAGAGTCAAAAAGAGGTTCATATAAGTTCTGTCTGTTAGGAGAATAATCACTTTTACGTTTTAAAAAATTTAATACAAATCGAATTTTATAAACATTTTTTTATGAAAGTTTGTAATTTAACTTGCCAGTCTGTTATTTCTTCAGTCAACTCAATATCTGTGGGATGCCACTCAATCTGTAGAGAGTTCCATTTGTAGAGGATAACTTCACAGTTTTCTAACATTTGAAATTTTGTCTGCTTTGGAAATGGATGCTGCAAATGAGAAAAACGTCTTGATTCTATGTTTTCATCTATGTATCTTGGGCTCTCCCTTGTCTTTTAGTTGGGTATTTTTTTGTTTTGTTTTCTTCTCTGTCATTTCTTGTTTGTAGTCATTGTATTTAACCTTCTTTTGTGTATGATGCATGTGGCATATAACTCATATTTAATCCAGAATTCCTGAACTATTTTTATTTTACTAGACAGAGGAGAGAACTTGGCTGCAAATACGGCTTCCCAACAGCTGAGAATGCATAGTTTAGGCATGAGGAAAGAAAAGGTGACAGAACTGAGCTGAATGAATAAGCAACTTTTAGTATCTGTAGCTATGTATTGTAAACAGTTCCTTAAGTTGTAAACCTGATAAATATAGTCTTGTACGGATTGACTGGCTGATAGTTCATAAGCAAGTTTTGGGAACATCTAGAGCATGCAGGCAACTCATGGCAGAGTGGGGTGGGAGGTGTGTGTGAGGGGATATGTTGCAAGTGACTCAGCCTTCTTTCGCCTTAAGGCCCTATCTATGCAGTGATGACCCATGGGGAGCTGTGTAGGTGGCTCAGCCTTGAGTTATCCATAAACTCCAGGCCAGACAGGGCAATTCTGCTCCATACAAAGAACCAAAACCTAAGCTGAGCCTTGAAATTCCTCAACAAATAGTATGCTCTGAGTCTCAATTCAAACCACTATTTGGCTTCCTGAGAAAGTAAGAAAAAGAGAGCCTGAAGGGTGTCAGCCAAAACTTTTGTGTATCCAGACTGGGTGATCCAAGCAGGCATAGTTTTGACACAACCACCTGAAGAGTTTCAGCCACAACCTTGTGTATTCAAACTGTATAATCAGTCTTGGTAAACCAGGGGAAAAAAGTCCTAAAGTTTAGCTTAGGAATTGGGAATCACCTCTCCAACCTACATCTCACCTGCATGGAGACCCTTCCCTCTTGGCCAGGACATTGGCCAAGGTCATTTTTTAAGGACTGAGAGCCCTTACCTGGGGGAGGGTAAGTCAATATTTAGCATGCTCTAAGTTTGCAAACATATAATATTTAGTGAGCTTTCTAGTTTGTTATAGTGTATTCTTGCTTTTAGGTTGTAATAGTGCATTCTTCCATTGTATCCATGAACACCTGCATTAGTGGGATATTAGACTTCAAATTCCTGGGGCCTTACAGCTAAATGTGTGAGTTCAAATAAATAATTTGCTTAAACCTCACAATCCAGTCTCTTTTTGCCACAAGACTCATGGAATCATAGAATGGTTTGGGTTGGAAAGGACCTTAAAGATCATCTAGTTCTAACCCTCCTGCCATGGGCAGGGAAACCTCCTACTAGACCAGGCTGCACGAGGCCTAATCCAGCCTGGTCTTGAACACATCCAATGACAGAGCGTCCACAACATCCCTGGGCAACCTGTTCCAGTGTCTCACACTCTCGTAGTGAAGAACTTCTTCAGAAGTTCTTCTGAGTGCAATGCAAATTATTCCCGAGGAGGATTGATTGTTTGTCTGTAGTTAGAAATTAAATCCAAATCTAACCTTTATAGCACTCTGCTTTATATCATAATCTAAATTAGTACCCCAGCAAGTAAGCAAGTGTTACACAAATAAAAATCATATCACAAGTTTTTTTCCATGGGTACTCACCTCTTTTCTAGAAGAAAGATATGATCTTGGCAGTGAACTAAGCATCTGTAATTTAAATTAGTTTAAATAACGTCATTTTAAAGGACATAACCTTCACAGATTTCTAAACCAGATTACTTCTACTGCTGGCCTAGCACTGTGATTCATTCAGACTAACAGATGTTAAACAGAGCAAAAAGCTAGTGATTCTTACACCTAAATGGGAAGTGGCAAATACTAGCCCATGCCTCAGGAACCCTTAGGTGCCATATTTACCTGACTAAATGGGCAGACATTACCCTAGAACATCTGGGAGCACGCCATTCTTGGAAACCTACAAGAAGTCAAGAAGCAATAAATAATGATAAACAATTTTCTCTATAGTCACTTTAACAGTGAGCAGGAGATTTCTTGGTACTGTCTGGAGAAGAGCTAATCATGTTTTGCTAAAGAGTATTACATGTACCATTAGCCAGCTTGCACACAGTCAGCTTAACAGCAGAAGGCAAGAGCTGCAAAAAATGTGCTACACATCTGATGCACTTGGGTTGTAGTGCTGGCCATTTAAAAGATCTGGAAACTACATTACTACCCAGTGATATTTTCACAATATCTAGTAGCCTTATCCTTTATAAATTTAGATTAGTTACTTGGCCAAGCTTTCACATAGGGAGCATTATTTTCTCCTCTATGCATTTCTCTCCAAGGGTATTTGCTAAGATCTAGACCATGTATCAGTGGCTGCTTGCTGTTACAGTTTTTTAGCAATAAAACATGCAATGAAGTCTGCAACACTGTCCACATAGCAACTGAATCACTATTTCAGAGATGTACAGAGTGTTACTACTTGACTAAGTGCCAGTTATCCTTCAGTGTCTAGATTTCCTTGGCTGGTAGAAGCTTTTCACTACTGCAGATTAAAAAATAAAATAAAACAAAACCCCCATTAAGAATTTTCAAGTTGATGAGACCTTCATCAGCTGTATGCTTGTTTACAGAAAAGCTATGCCAAAACACTGCAGTAATACAGATTTATTCAACTCTCTAGATTAATAGAAAGGAATTTAATAAGGGTAAGATTCGTGAAAATAATTTTTAAAAGCATGATGAAACAAATACGATTTTTCTGAGTGTGAAATTTCTGTTCACTAAAGATTTTTCAACTCTGACAGAGCTGTCACTTTGAATTGCATTAAAACATTTCTAACTGGAGAGAACATACTGTTTGTCTTCAAGAAGTGTGACAGCCACCAAGAGACAATGGCAATTAAACAAGAAAGACCTTTCAGGGAACACATCTAAGGGCGATGTAAAAGATAAAAGTAGACTTCAGCAGTCACCTTCTCATACTAACATTCTTCCTTCATAAAAACACAGGGAAATTCATGCCTTATCAATACAAGGGACATAGAAGAGATCACTGCGCTTCAGTAAAACACTTGAAAAAGCACCCTATGAGCTGAAGTACTTAATATGAAGGAGTAACTCATTAACAGAAAACAGTAAGAGTTTATGGAGAACCTGTTTGGAAAGTGCAAAGTTATTTTTTCAGCTGTTGGCTTAGTTGTAATTAAATAGTTAGTCATAACAATAGGAGCTTCCTGATTACATCTGTTAAAAAATATAGGAGACATCATCAGCATGCCAGGCAATGGATTATCATGCAGAAAGAGCTTGGTAACTAGAGTAAAGGAAATGAAATTTAACTTATCCATGGCTTAGATATCAAAAATCTTGGGGTATGACATGGGAAGTAAAAGAAAGAGAATAATGAGTTCATGTTTTCATCATATGGAATCTAGATGATAATGTGATGCTACCATGAAAACTAAAATTATAGTTCCTTGATTTATCAGGAAATTTATTTCCAAACAAAATGAGATTGCACATAGAGTGAAAAAGATGAAAATAAATACAACCGTGTACAGAGAAGGGTGACTAAATTAGACAGGTTTTCTAATGGCTCAGAGAAGATCAGAAGAGTGAGAGATGAGAGAGTTGTTTCTCTATACTAATTAGTGGGTTTAAAAACAAATGAAAGGAACTGAAATACACTGTTTTGTAAGTAGACCAATAGAATCAAGACAGCCATAGATACATTCAAAATGAAAATTAAGAAATGGCTTCCAGCTGTCAATAAAGAGAAAACATTAAGCAGATTTTCAAAAGAAACAGGAGCAACTGATTTAAAGTTACTAACTGATTTAAAGTTACTCTTGCTAAGTTTCTGTGACATTTTAGACTGCATTCAGCAGAGAACAAATATTAAAAAAAATAAATCAGGACTTTCCTTCTAGTTCTATGCAAACGTATTTCTTCAGCCTTCAGACAGAGGAGAGACAAAAATTGCAACAAAATGTTATGAGGCCATATTTTCCTTGATCTTTCTACAGAAACCCTGGAGATGGCACGACAGAAGTCCTCCTATTGTTTGTTGTTGACAAGAAACACAGATGATCTTAATGATCTTTTTCCACTCAACAACACTGGACTTTATAGATAACAGAATGCCAAATTTTATCAGGTAACGGTAAAAAAACAAAAAAACAAAAAAAAAAAAAGAGAAAAGTCATATTTCTGAGTCCTATGCACACCAACTACCAGTCTGTTAGTTACACATGTGAATGTGCTCATATATATCCTGAGCAGCTATAAACTACCTTCTAGCACAGTTGAAGTTTCAGCAAAACAAGAGAAAAACGAAATTCCTTGCAGCAATTATTAAATAAAATCTATCAGCATTATTTACATTTGTAACCTCTGTCTGAATCATATTTAAAGAACAGATTATTGATTCTAGAAATGCCCTACAACCAATATTAATGCAGAATAAATTAACTAAAAACAATTTTGTAAAACTAGCTTTCTTTTATCAACTAATAGCAGAAATGTTAACTGAGACTGAAATGGTTTACTAAATTGCTAAATACATAAAAATAAAAGAACCAGAAGGAGTAAAATTTTGATAATTACAATTTCTTTTTTTCTTTTTCTTTTTTTTTTTTAAAGGATGGGAATGGAAGTGCTGGATTGCCTTAAAGTTTGAAACAACATCATTTAGCTTGCTTTACATTTAAAATGCAACTAGTATGTATCCTAGGACATGATGAACACTTAGACTTGGGCAAGACTGTTCTTTAAGTTTCCAAAGTGGAAACATGCATAGCAATCACATGATACCCCAATGGAATAAACTTCAAATATTCTGAGTGGGATAGTAGGTTAAACTTGAAATATTCCTGTAACCTCACTTTAGCATTGCCAATACTCCATTTACCAGAATGATTGCCTAAACTACTGGTTCCAACATTGTATATTTATGTGACCTGGGTTTTACGGAAGAAACATCATTATATAATGCTGTAAAAGATTATCTGATTTACTGAATATGGTAAGAAACATAAGTTTGATTAATCAAAAGTTAATGAATTAGGATATTATAAAGAGAATTAGCCTAACATTTCATTCTTTTTCAAAAAGAAAATAATGGGATCATGTTTATCTGGAGGATGATTAGTGGAGGAATTTTAGTTCATATGATTATTTTTACACTTCGATATAGTCATCTATGGCTGCATCATCATCAAAACTTTATGATGGAAATCTAGGTAACTGCAAGAAAAGTCTCAGTATGTTTAACAATCTGCACAGTATGGAAATTACTCAGGAAGAACCTACATTAAGGAAATGTGAAGAATGAAAAATAAAAATGCCTCTGAGCTGCCTTAAATCATCATCTCAGATTTATGCAGTACAACAAAGAATTGAATTATATTCTTGCACCTATTTCCAGAGCATTAGTGTCTTGGTTAATGCAAAGAAAGGAAAGTTTTTCAGAAATGGAAAAGGATTTCGCAATGAAGAAGACTATTCTCCTTTATACCTTAATCCAATAATATAACCAAGAGATTTCAAAATAGCTTATAAGGAAAATTGAGAATTATTATTTCCTATTTCATGCCTGTGCAAACTGAACTATGAATAATGGAAGTTTCTTGCCTAATGTCATCCATCCTCTGTCAGAACTAACCAGTAAACCTGATGCCAAAACAGATTTCATGCTGCAGTGACATACTACTTTTATTTGAATTAATTTTCTATTTTAAAGAAAGGTTTTTAAAAATGTACTCTGTAGTTCATGTGGGCACAGAAAGCCACCTCAGAGAACCAAATCTTATGTCTGATGACTATAGGGTACATACACTGTCAATTCACGCAAGCAGATGGTGACTAATATTTCACACATTTGGTGTTCAACATACGACTTCCACGGCTAATTTCAAGAAGATGAACATTTAGCTATAAAAGGAAGTGCTACCAGTTTTTCATTTACAAATCTGCAGTTGTTTCACTACTAATGTTCTAAGATCTGCCTCCCTTTATCAGGCGCTCTCATTTTAAAATACGTATAAAATACATTTAAAATGCATATAGCACTCCATGTGATGAAGCAAAATGCAGACTCTCTATTTCTGTTACTTAATTTTGTGCATTTCTTCACAAGAACAGCCATAAATACTGTTTGTCATAAAAGAGCATCTGAATTATCAGCATCAGTGAACAATCAGAGGAAAGTTACTGTAAATGCTCTATGCATGAAATTAAATTAGGTAACTTTTCATCTATTCAAAGTCTTGTTCCATTTCCATTAGAATAGTGGAGTGGTGCATCAAAATTTGCCCACTTATTTATTTATTTTTATTTACAAGCTGTTCACTGAGACAAACGCAATTTTTATTTATTTATTTTTTAATAATAGTTTAGGTTAGGTCCATATAAAGTTTTTGCACATATTTGCCAGTACTACTGTTCGAAAAATGGGTTTGCATGGTTTTCTTTCTTGAGTATATCTTATGCATAATTGTAAAGGGAAGATGCAGGTCAAAGTTCTGGTTGTTGATAAGGGTGAGGAAAATATTCTGCTGTGAAAACTGATCTATCAGTGTTTTAAAATATTAAAATGCTTTTTTAAAACTTTTCTTTTTCAGTCCCTTGGAATGATACAAAGTTTAAGCAACCATACACTGAAGCAGAAGCAAATGATAAGATTCAAGGCTACTGAATTGAAATTATTAGTCAGATTAAATGTACTCATTTCAAGGCTTAAATTTGATTTCTACAAAACTTACAGTTACAGCAAACACAAAACCATAAATAATGCACAGATTGAAAATTCACTAATAATTTTTAGAAGTTCAAACAGATATGAGATTTCTCAGCACTCTATCAGAATTCTTTATTAAAAAAAGAATGCATTCAACTTTATAATACCTCTGCATTATAGAAAATGTCCTCCATCATATGAAGGCAGATTCCAAATTCCCAAATGTTAAAAATGTGACCAGAATAAAATTTATGAGGACAGCATTTCCACAGGACTCATTCTGCAGTCCGTTTTTCATTTAAAATACAAATCCTGCACATAACATTTTGCCCGCAGTCACTTTAGTCCTTCATTCTGCTCTCAGATTTTTAGAAGGAATTATCTGTCTTTCTCATTTACCAGCCCAGCAACACAGATGGCTCTACTGAAAGAACTGATCTCAGTATAAAACTAGCTCATCCTGCATATCATGAGCTAGGACATGACAAGTAGAAGTAGGGTGAATGAAAAGTGTAATTGTCAGAGTAAAAAATTCCAATGAGCATCATTTTCCTCAATCAAATACCAAACCAGAACCTGTGTTACCAACAGGATCACCTCTGATAAATTTCAGGCTTTTTTTCTGTAAAGTTGAAGATGTGTCTCTGAAAATGGAGGTCCTTGAAGAAAATATAAATTGTTATAATTAAAAGAATTTAAAAATGTGGATTTTTTTCTCACTCTCTTCTTCACATATATTTAACTCAGAAACGAAATATATGGTAGCCTTAGGGGAATAATTTTTACTTCAATTTATAGCATTTGGAGAAACAAATATTTGTAAAAGAGCAAAACCTTTGTCATTTAAAGGCAATTTATAGAAAACCTTAAGGAAGCACCTCTACTTCTTTTAGAAACATTTTATGTTACTAGCTACATTTACTGAGATTTTGCACATCCAATTTTCTGACACCTATAACCATTCACTTCAGTCTGTCACAAATGATTTTGTGCAAACACAAACGTGATTCCTAGTTGTGAAGGGCACAGTCAAATCTTTCTAATATCTTCTGGCAAAAATCTGCTTGAGGCACTAGGGAGCATTTTATCATGTCTATCACTATGTCAGAATAATTAAGCACTGAACTAATTTTAGCAGTCTACAGCAATCATACCCACATACAAGTGAATATAGAATCATAGAATTGTCAGGGTTGGAAGGGACCTTAAAGATCATCCAGTTCCAACCCCCCTGCCATGGGCAGGGACACCTCCCACAAGAGCAGGTTGCTCAGAGCCCCATACAGCCTGGTCTTAAAAACTTCCAAGGATGGGGCTTCCACCATCTCCCTGGGCAACCTGTTCCAGTGTCTCACTATCCTCATGGTGATGAAATTCTTCCTAATATCTCAAAAAGGAAAAAAAAGAGACTTATAAAAATATATATTTAAACCTTGTGCCACCTCTGGTGTACCTCCTGGGAAGAGTACATCCTAATGTGGGATATGATTTAGGCCTTTATCGCTTTAAATATTTTCCCCTTTCAAATAAGATTTATAGCCTTGAGAAGAGGTTTCTAAGAGGGTCCTAAGACATGCTCCCCTCCCTACTGAGAAAAACACCACCAAACCCAAGAGCTATTGTGGCACATGTCAGCATGAGGGAGTTGCATGGCAGCTTCCTTTTAGAAAAGGACTGTGTAGCTGTGTTACTGACATGGTCCTTTATTTCTCCTTTCTGTTCTCTTGCTTTCTATCCAAAAGCATTTAAACAGCTCCGTGATGATATGTTAAAGATGACATGTGTGTTACTTGTCTGATAAATCTTTAAAAAGCAAGTAATGAGTGTAGGTCTGGAGAGTGCCTTGCATGCTGTAGTGAATTCAACATGCACAGGGAAGAGACGTTTCAAAAGCGCAGAGGAGATACGAGGCAGAGCATGAGTGGCTGGTGAGCAGTGAGCCTGCAGCACAGATGAAAGTCTGAAAATTAAAGTGCAGGACACAAGAGACAGACAGTCAGGCCTTATGGATGATGATGGGGAGAGGCTTTCCTTGGGAACATAAGAGGAAACTGAACAGTCTGCAGCAGCTGGAGAGCCTTGGCTACAGAGAGTGCAAACTTGAAAGAAAAGATCTGTCCCACAAGTACACAGTGGTAGGGGAAGTTTTATTTACCAATAATTTATTATTTTCTCTCTCTTAGGTAATCATTTTGAGTTCCATTTCTAAAATGTTGACTACTTGTGTTTCTGTTCTAAAAAAAAAATCCCTGGATTTATTTTACTTTTTTTTCTGGAAGCTTCAAAAGCATTTCCAGACCTTTTAAGGGTACTAGCCTTATGAAACTGTCTAGGCAAACCAAACTCAAAGTTTTGACCAAATTAGTGTCCCATCCCACAAGAATTTTCTAGTAAGACTGGTGATGACAGGGTACAATTACTGCCTTTGCCTTTCTTTTGCCCTCCTCTCCATCTTGAGAAATACTGTTCTATTCTTTGGAGCTGCCCATCTAAATCCATCCACTTCTAGCCATCTGCTTTTTTAAAAGAAAAGACTAAATACTGTGGTACAAACCAGAGGAGAAAGGGCTTTCCCTTCGGATCCCTCTGCCTTATACTGAATATGATCTATATGGGCTGGAATACCTCAGTGGTCAATGTAGGGTCACCTGTCCTGTCTACTCCTCCCTGTAGGTGCGGACTTTCTCTTTCTGCATCCCCCAGTGTGTACACAAGATCCAGCAGTGGCCTTGGTCTGCACACAATCCTTGGTAGTAACTCTAAACATGAGGTGTTATCGCTGCTAGAAGCAGACACTGCCTATGAAAACAGGCTGCTACCTTCAGACAGTGCAGCTAGTTAGAAGAGACTGAGCTGAAAAGTAAAATCATTGAACAGAATTAGTTCTGTTCTCACTAAAACTAGGACAGGGTGGGGTTCTTTTTTTTTGAAAAATGATTTCAAGATTTAATATAATAACTGTATTATTAAAAAGAAAAAAAGAAAAAAGAAAATCAAGAAATGGTTTTGTCACAGAAAATGGAATTGCTGTCTGACTTGGAACATTTAATTTCTTTATTTCTTGCCAGCATTTCCCAGTCCTGCAAGATATTGAAAACAATATTACCTTCCATTATTCTCACTTTTACTTATTGTCCTGGGTTTGGCTGGGGTAGGGCTAATTTTCACCAGAAGCTGGCAAGAGGCCAGAGTCAGGACAGACAACTGAACCAGCCAATGGGATATTTGATACCGTACTGACATCATGCTGGGCTGCTCTCCGTCTGTGGCAGTGGTGCCTTTGATTCAGAACTAGCTCAGTGTGTGTGGTTTATGTCACCTGCTTTATATATTGCTTCATTACTGTTGTTGTTATTATTGTTGTTTACTTCTCCTTTTGTGTTGTTTTATTAAATCGTCCTTATCTCAACCCCATGGGGTTTTGTATTTTTCTCCTTCTCCTTCCTCTTTGGGGAGTTGGGGGGGCAGTGAGCGGGTGACCATGTGGTGCTCAGCTCCTGACTGCCTCTAAACAACAACACTTAAATAGCTATATTTTATTCATACTTTTAGGGAAGAGTTGGGGGAAGGACATCAGAAACAGACATAGAGGTAACATATGAATACCATTTCCTTTGGCCCACCAATGGATGGTAACAGAGTAGGTTCCTTCCTCTAATGAGCTACCAGCAGCAACAGGAAAGTTTAACAGGAATTCATGGGTTTTTTTCATATTGAGGAGAAAACAAGCTATAAAGATTGTTAGCAAAAAAAATAATTAGCACAAAAGTTAAGAAATGTAGTCTTTGCAGCTGTCAGTCTATTCAGAATATGGGGTTTTGCTGTTTGTAGTAAAAGCTTAGTCTTCGTCTCTAAAATTCTCTTGGCATTGCTAAGGACTAAACGGACGCCGTTTGCTATATTTAGTAAAGCTTTTACCCATGGAGCTCTGCTGATACTGTGCTGGGTTCTATCCTTTCTCACCATCTCTTCTTATATAGTAGAAAAGAAAATATCTTTCTCATGTTTCTCTTTCTTTTTTTTTGTTACATTCACCTATGGTCCTGTGATAGTCATACTGATGTAGGTACTTTTTCTGATCTCTCTTGGAAAATTCTGAGAGGACAGTGTGGAAAGAACAGATGTTAGTTTACAGTGCCCATAAAAGCATTTTTCAGTATGTCAGGAATTCATTTCATGCAGACTTCTATTTTTACCATTATAGTACCATCATACCTAAACAGAATGGATGTCCAAACAGAAGTTGAAACATTAATTTGTATATGTGAAATTTTTTTAGTTATTGTCATTTAAAGTCTAGGAATCCTTGTTACCCTGGCTTAAGAAAGGAATAATGTTCTCATCAACAGGGAGAAGAGGTTTTGTGGGGAGCATCTAATTCAGAATTCTTATATCTACATAATAAGAATCAGCTTTGCTGCCCAGAAAAGTGTGCTACTAGAAAAAAAAAAAAAAAAAAAAGAAATTACAAGCTGTCATTAAACAGGTATAGAAACCACTCTTATGAAATGGGACTCTGGGACAATCAGCTTTGTTGATCAGGCTAAGCCCACTAAATAGTTGCCATAAAGATACAACTGACCATTGTATTTAAGTGTATCACGGGTTGAATGCGTAAGTATACAGAGGACTACAGATTTCCAAGACACAAAATTCATAGAGCTCCTCCAGGGTAACAGACAAGTGGAGCCCCTTTGTCCCACTACCTCAACATGTAGCACAGTAAGTCAGGGTTTGCTCTAAATAAATTTGCAGAAACATTAAATGTTTTTGGAATAAAAAAACCCCACCTCCACATCCCGCTATATTACATAGGTGGCCCCAATTAGTCACTGCAACTGTTTGTAGTTATGTAAAGTCAGAAATTCATTATAGATAAAATTAATTAAACACCTGGTGTCAATACATAACCCTTTTGAGAAAAGTGGTGGAGCCAATCATCACTCTTCAAATGAAGTTTAACATTAATTTATTGAAATGAGCATATACTTGAGAGACTGCATATACTGGGGATTCTCATTTCAGCCGCTATCCCCCATGTACAAAAGAACAAATTAAATACATCTTTAGTCTACTGGTTATGATGCATTTTCCTCACCAGAAGCATTAATGAAGTTTGTCTTCTTTGGGACCTGACAGTAACTGAGGCTGTTCTGCTTCCTTTGAGTTACCATTCTGGATTTTGAACTTACAAAGAAAGTCGACAACATGCAGCCCATTGCTATGGTGAAACGCAACTATTCCCAAGCCTGTTCACACTGTATTCCTTATGAACCAGATGCCATTAGGCTGCATTTAGCACTGTGCACTCTCTATTGAAGGCTCAAAATGGAGGGCAAGCAAATGAGTGGTTGGCAGCTACATAGGTTTGCAATTTGCAGCCAACAGCGCATCCACATCTGTAACTAATGGAATAGCCAAATTCTCATTTTTATCAGTGAATCATTAGTAGGGCCTAGCACACATGCCTCAGTATTATTTCAATTAAATATCAAGCCACAGAACCAAAGATAAATGTACCATTTTTCTCCTAATATATTACTGATACAGATATCGCTGTTGTCACTGGCTTGTAATAATATGTAGAAAATGAAGGAAAGGTTGAGACATGTTTTTCCTTTGTAATATAATTAATAGAAAGTGCAAACACACAAGATTGAGTATTTCAGCCAACTGATTTCTTGTTTCATCTCTTAAGCCAGAAGCACTTGACTGGGTGGAATTTTTGTTTGTTTTTGTTGGACGTTGTTTTGTTTTCCCCACTCTTCATTTGGAGACATGATTCAAATGTTATTATTTACAACTAAGAAATGCAAAATTTAGAAGGCAAAATATGTAATCAATATCCTATTAACAAGATTTGTAGACACAGGGAATTCATTTTGTGGCTGCACACTAAAGCAAGCTTATCAAAGACACTCAAAATGATCTAATCTATAAACAAGACAGTCATAATAGATTTCTCTGTAATATCATTCTGTGAAAACACCTTCTCAAAAACATAATTCTTTTCCCCAAATCCCTTGTATTTTAGAAAACTTATTGAAGTAACATTTGAAAGTACTTTAGGTAAATTTATAGTACTTTTAAAGAAATAAAAAAGCCATATTTAACAAACAACATTTTCAAAAACGTGTATGAACACTGAACAGGGTAACACATGCACTTCAGCATCTTTCCATACTACCTGGTGGTCAAGTGTTTCTAGGTTATTTAAAGAAAATACATTTAATACTTAAAGTCTATGATTTTTCTCAACACTGCTTGTGTTGTGTTATCTGAAGTACCTTCAGTTGTGCTGGATGAGCCCATTTCTCATGAGGTCAAACTACTCAGCCTTCCTCTGGCATGGGATTGAGACAGGCAACATGAGACATCCTTTATACTGTTTGGAAAGGTACCTTGTCTGTGTTTTGACTCATTTCTCATTGGATGAGCATCATTAAATGGTACCGGAGGCATTAAAAGACGTGCAGGTGTGGCACTTAGGGACATAGTTTAGTGTTGGATCTGGGAGTGTTAGGTTAATGGTTGGACTCGATGATGTTAAAGGTCTTTCCCAACATAAATGATTCTATGATTCTATAGCTTGGTGGTAGAGATCCCTGAAGGATTAATAACTTTCATTCTTTGCAAGCAATTAGGATTATATGACTTTTACTTCCCTATTACAAGGATCAAGTTTTTCCATTATTTTAGTGCTTGAAACATACAGCTCAATTTACAAATGCTCATGGATTTTTCCAGAAGCCACATGACATCTTAGGAAAGCCACTCCTTGGGAAGGACATCCCTTCCTCTTGCAACTGCAGCGTGTCCTTCGACAAAGGCACCCATTCTTACCTTGAGAAGTAATGCTAGGAAAATACTCTAAGTATGAACCTACGTTTAGACATCTCTTTCCAGTCCTGTGTAAAGTTTTTTGCCCTCATGCTCTCTCCCTCCCCTATGTGCTCTTTGTCACTTTGACAGCCTATAGCTATCTTCCCCTCCCATGCCTCAACCTGTTGTCCTCATCCTAGTTCAGTTTTATTTTTTTGTTGAGTGTGTTGTTGGGGGGTTCTTTATAGTCTGTCTTCCTAGTTCCTTCCCTCCTTCTTCGAAGGCAGCTGATACGTTCTCCTTTATCCTGCTATTTACAGCTCCCTGGACTCTTCAGGGCAACTGAGCTGCTGCAGGGAAAAGGCTACAGGTTCAGGCACTCTTCTGAGTGCTGCTAGCAAACGCTCTGCAGGTCATTAGAGATTCACCGGCAATAGTTTAACAAGTGATAAGCCATTACTACAATCCATCTGGTTTTTTGCCTAGGGAAAATAACTCTATGAAAATCAATTTAAGACATTTTTTAGAAAGGTGAGGAGCCAACTAAGGTGCATGTTGTTTAACTCTGATACGAAACCTGCTTTCCAAATCTTAGCTGATCAGTAGCTTCTAAGAAAGTTTTCTTTTCTGTACACTTAGGCTGCAGGTGCCCCTGTGCTGGCAGCAGGGGCGGCCCCTGTGAGGAGGGCCCGGGGCTGCCCCGTGCCGGACACAGCCGGTCCCAGCCGGCTCCAGCGGCCCCACCGCAGGGCACAGCTCAGCCCCGCGGCCATGGGCGGGAAGGCGGGCGGGAAGGAGGGAGCCTCGGGGAAAGCCTGGCTAAGAAAGGGCAAAAAGCTGCCCGGCAGCCGGGGCTGAGGGGAGAGGTGTGAGAAACGGCCCTGCGAGCCCCGAGGGGAGCGCGGGAGGAGGGCAGGAGGAGCTGCAGGCGCCCCAGCAGAGATGCCCCTGGGGAGGCCCCGGTGGGGCAGGTGTTTCCCTGCGGCCTGTGGGAAGGACTTTCATCCTGTACTTTGAGATCTTACCGCCTCCTAGTCCAGCCGTTGTAAAGAGGCAAAGTGCCATGGCCTTAGCTTGGTCTAAGCGGGGTGACAACATTCCTTCTCTGTCCCCCTTCACACAGGACATAATTAACATGTTGTACTGCTACATAATAGAAAACGAAACTCACATTTAGTATTAAACATGCAAATGTTACAGTGTGACAGGTTTTAAGAGTAATATTTCTATCCTGTCTAATCCCCATTTCATATTTTAAATTCCCCATTCATTATTCTCCATGATAATAAAGGGAATTAGTGTTTCCTGATTAGTTTTCAGCAGAGAAGATGGGCGCTTCAGTTTGGGGTAAAATTGAATAATTCATTAGGCACACTGTTGAAAGTTCCAAGTCTATTATACCCCTTAAGCTATTTTCCCCCAAGACATTTCTATACTCCTAATTTCTAATGCCTGTAGATAAAATTATTATTACTCTCAGTAGTAATGTATAACATGTTAAATGTATTTGTTTCTTTACTTGTTTGCTTTGTAAAGCGTTGCTAAAAAGTAGTTGAGGGTATTTGAATTTTTAGAATTATAACCATTTATAATAAAAATATTTTTAAAATCTAAATTT
>WUAM01000287.1:44799422-44839287 GCA_024336885.1 Actenoides hombroni
TTTTTAAAATCTAAATTTCATAAATTAAATGTGAAGTTAAATTTCTTAACCCCCACACAGAGTTAAACTGCAACCATTAGATAATAATTAGAACTAAAGTCTCAGATAGAAAATAGCCGGAGCTAGTCTCAAGTTTCAGTCCTATTTTCTCAATTTTTATTGTAAGTGGTCTACCATATTTAGCTTAATCCCTTGGAGACAATTCTAATATTAAGAATCTCTCTATATTATAGAATATGTATATTATGATCCCAATGTGCTCACTTCACTTAAAAAAAAAAAAAAAACAAACAGTAAAAAACGTTATCTTAATGGATTTAGAAGGAGTTGCTTTTTGGATTTAAAGAAATACAACAATGCTGTAATATCAATTGTAATGTACTGTAAGTCACAGAAAGAATGAATGTAATGAAGGTGCATTATTATTGTTGTTGTTATTGTTATTATTATTACTATTACTATTATTATGTTAGAAGACCTAAAATTAAATGTGACTTTGTTTGCCCCTTGACATGTCTGATGGGAATGTCTACATATTTTCTAACTCTGCATGTCTTCTCTGCATGATGCCAGAAAAGAGAAAAGGCCTGGAACAGAAGATTCATTGCAAACAACTTTCCACAACCTGATTTACATACCAGGAAATGCAAGAGGAAAAGTCAGCCCTTGTATGTTACATTATTAAACTGAAGCACAATTCAACCTGATAAGAAATAGACTATTAGAAATAACAGTATGCTGGAAATAAAAAGAAAAAATATGGAACCCAAGGTCCAAAGATCTTCTCACCTAAAGGCTTAACTGATTCTACTAAAAGCCTCTTCAGATATACAGAATACATGCTACATGAATCAAGACAATTTATAAAAGAGATTTTTTTCACACAAATAAAGGCAGTCTGACCTAGAATGTCTGGCCCTTTCCATTATATTAATTTCACACTGCTTAAAGTCTTGCCTGTGAATGGGTTTTGATCAGTTAGTTGTGCGCCCTAAGGTTATGATAAAATGGCAAACTGATGATCTAAAGCAATCATTCAGTTTCCCCCATTTCATAGAATCTTTTAGGTTGGAAAAGACCTTTAAGATCATTGAGTCCAACTGTAAACATAGCACTACCAAGTCCACCACTAAACCATGCCCTAAGTGCCATGTCATCACGTTTTTTAAGTACCTTCAGGGATGGTGACTCCACCATTTTCCTGTGCAGCCTGTTTCACTGCTTGACATCCCTTTCAGTGAAGAAATTTTTCCAAATATCCAAGCTAAACCTCCCCTGGTGTAACTAGAGGCCATTTCACTTTTTCCCATCGGTTGTTACTTGGTTGAACAGACTGACCCCCACCTTTCTACAATTTCCTTTCAGGTAGTTGTAGAGAGTGATAAGTTCTCCCCCGAGACTCCTTTTCTCCAGCTAAATAATTCCAGTTCTCTGAGATGATCCTCATAAAACTTATTCTCTAGACCCTCCACCATTTCTGTTCTTCTTTGGACACCAGCACCTCAATTTCTTTATCTCAGTGAGTTTACATTACTGATGGAAGAATGCAGCAAAATCTTTCTACAAATTCAGTAGATACTCTAGATTTTCAGAGAAAAAAAACAGTTAAACAACACCAGTTTGCTTCATGTACTTTTCAAATCTGCATTCTCTCTTCCAAATTAGTGTAACATACAGCAAATTTTTAATTTAGTATATTCTTCTGAGGATCATATTGAAATTACAAGATTCAGGTAAGCAAGCATCCATAGCCATAAGATCACATCAGTACACATGCACTGATATCTTTATACAATTTACAATGATAGGGTATATAATTTTATTGCTGCAATGTGAGTAATTTTAATAAAGATCTGCTATGAATTAAAATTATGAAAAGTCATAATGAATTCCAGACTGTATGAATAAGTAATACAGGCAGCATAAAAAATGAGTAGGAAGGTCTTCCTCCCAGCAATCCCAGCTCTGAAAGGAATTAACAAGAAACAGAACAAAATACTAATGGGAATCAGATCATCAATTTAGGCTGGATCAATGTTTCATTAAGACATACAAAATTGTAGAGCATTTATTACCATTTTAATAATAGCACTAGAAAACTAGCAAAGGGAACTTTCCAACAAACACTTTCTAAGAAACCTTTCTGTGGGAAAAAGCTTCACAAGTATAATCACAAATATGGATTTATTGCCACAGTCAAACTCGAAGGAGTTCTGCAAGATCTCTGTGACTCATTAGTGGCAATATTTCACCAGTAACCTATCTTTCTGATAGTATGGCTTCAGTAATGCTGCATTGCCAGTTCTAGATCTAGATGCCTGCCTGCCATTGGCATTTAGATGAGGTATCTGTAAATGGATCATGACTAGCACTGCAGGAGTCTAAAACGTCCCTTGGCCTGCTCTCAGTAGCCCATGAAGCTGATGGAATGCAGAGATGCTTTCCCAAGGCCATTCACTCTAGATTTAGTGTTGTCTGTTTCTTTTTGGATACTCTGCCCCATTCTTTGCACAGATGTCCATACATCCACCAGAACATCTTGCATGATTTTCTGTGTTTAAAATAAATAAAAAAGCCCAATGATTTAGCCATCTTTCTGGGGTAAGATCACTTAAAGTTTATCAAACACCAGAATACTTTGAAGACCTGTGACAATGAATCCTAAAGTGCCAGAGAAAAGAACACAGATTATAAGAAGCAATACTCCCTGGTTTATTAATTTGCTCACAGGAACTCTTTTGTTTACAGGATGGATGCAACACTATAAGTAAAGGTTCAATGAGAAACAAACATTTTTGCCAGGCAGGTTGCATTTCTTGAACTACTGACGTATGAACTCTTTTAATATGAAAAAGTGTCTAAAACGGGACAACTTTAACATTTAAAGGTGAAGTGACTGAAATAATTAAATAAAGGTGTAGACATTATGGAGAGAAAACAAGGGAAGTAACTGAACTAGGAAATATAAATATATGTATGTGGGAATGAAGTGTTTGTTTTCCATTTACAGTGCAGAAAGAAAAAGGGAAAGGAACTGAAAAAAACATATAGATGTGGGAAAGACATGTTTGTTTTCCATTTATAATGGAAAACTTCTATTGAATGTCCCACATAAAATACTGCTATCCAGCTAGAATTAATATTTTCTAGTAGTCAGGCATCAGTCCTGAAGAGACTGCATAGAAAGAAAGAACCCCTATGGACACTTGTAAGTATTGAGTCTGATTTCCCAGTATTCCACATGAAAAAGACAAAGCAAGTTGCCAAAATAACCCAAAAGCCAAAGATTTGACAGTGACTAAGAATGAATAATGTTTACTAACAATTTAATGCTTATGGTATATGAAGCATACCAACCCCTATTCAGCATTCATTTCATGGATCAAGAAAAAAAAAAAAAAAAGCCTGTTAGCATGTAAGAACCACTCTAGATAAAAATGTCCTTCTGAAACATATCTGTTCATCCATGTACATTTCAAATGGTAGAAAATGATAAAAATAATCACTGGAACTCATCTTGCAAAATTGCTTGTCTGAAAACTCATGTAAAAGTTCAAAAGACAAATCCATTTCCTGAGCTCTCTAGCATCAGATTCATATTTGCTGAGCTAGCTGACCACACGGTTATTTCTGTAACAACCTTTGCTCAACTGAATTCCACCTATATTTATTTAAAAAAATAAACAACCCAGATACTATGAACCTAAGATTTTAAAATGTGTATTTCCTCCAATCTTTAATTAATCAGCTAATTCACTAAATTTCCTGTTAAACATGTTTTTTTAGGATAACATTATTCAACATATACAAATAAGATATACTACTAAAGTAAGGAAAGTATTTAGTCCAAGAAAAGATACAGAGCACACAGTTCATGCTAACTTACAAATTTTCCATCACAAGTAGACTCTTATCTACAGGAACTCTTTGCTGCATTGCAAATAATGGAACAAATAATCACCAGGAAAATAAGAGCAGTGACCAAGTAATATTGACCTCTACAAAGAGCAAGCCTATGCTTAGCTTACTGTGTAGAACAATTAGGAATTAGGAACCTGGAGCTGGCACCTAGGATTTTCTTCCACATGCTTTATGCATACTTTGTGCTTTGCTGGAATCCTATTATAATTAATTATGTGACAATAAACCTCTTCCATCCTTATTCAGTTAAAACTATGTGAATTGAACAGTTTTCCCTGTGAAATCACCTGCTTCAGTTGCTGTGCTCCTCCAAAGTAAACTGTGTGAGATCATAAAGAGTGATAGTGTAGTGATAGTGTGACATGAAATCAGTTCTCTTTCTGATATAGAAGCAAGTTACAAGTACTTAAGATCCCACATTCAAAAGAATGAAAAACGTGAATAGGTGATCTGTCTTTCTCTTGGGTAGAGGGGGCAACCCTTTCTAGATTTTAAGGAGATATTCAACACAGAGACAGCACCAGTGTTCTCAGTGTAGCACACGGGAATAAACATCCCTCCCAGTCCAGATGGCAGTATCAAAAGGAGTATCCAGTGCACTTAAGGAGATAATGCTGTGGACATTGCTGACAATATTCTTCCTCTGCTTGAAGTATTTGCACACTTCACAGGAATCACAGGATTCATCTTGTGGAACGCATATGATCAAACTGCAGTCTTAATTGTAGCAAACATGCTTTAATATTTACATTAGCCTAAGAAAACCTAAGAAATAAGCAGGGTTTTTTAAACTAGACAATACCGGTCTCATTTCCTGTATACAGACAGGTACAAATGTGCTAGTGAGGAGGCAGCAGGGGGATGGAAAAACTCATATCCTTACCTACTAAAAGTCAATACAGCATATAGCCTGTCACACCGGAGGGAGAGACTACACCAACATCTTCGTGACTACATCAACAGTGCTACACATCACAACGAAAAAAGTGGAAACAAATAATCTTTTTTTTTTAGGGAGCCTTTACAACAATACCTTTTACTTATAGCACAATACTAAATACCAGACTTTATAAATGACCTGATTCAGTCTCCTGAATAGTTCTAATGTGATGGGACCACAGCTAGTATTATAAGGCTGTGATTCTGTCCTTCTTAGCGGCTGCAGATTGAACTTAGATTTTTAGACTGTCTCTTTGGATTTTACCACTTAAATCAATTATGTTTTGAACTTAATATCCCATGCAATCAACACCTGGATTTTAAGTCTCCCACAGGATTTAACTCTAATCTAAATGCAAGTCATTATAATACAGGCCTTACAAAAAAAAGCAACGGTTTATTGTACAAAGTGAGAATTAAACAAAGAACCTGAAATCCTTACACATAGTAAAAAAAAGAAGTGAAAAAGCCAGAAGAATGATTCAACAATGACTGAACACTGAACACTGAACACAGCCTTTTCTCTTTCGTGTTGGGAACATTTTTATTGTAGCACACATTAATTTTCACTTGTAAATTCTCTACACGATTCCTTATCAGTTTGATAAGTTATTTGGTGGGACTATTATTTACTCCATTTATACAGTCAATCAGTAAGACTCATTCTTCACCAGCTTATTGCAGTTTACATGGCAAATATTAATCAGTCGAATTCTACTCTGTGAATGTGTATTGTAAGTTAAATTATGATGCACATTAGTATGGAAGAGTCTCTGCATTAATTTTATGTCTGTAGCATAATTTAGCTTTATTAATCATATATCAAATCTCATAATCATAGAAAACACTTGTTAAATAAGAAAATATCTACTTGGCATCATAATTACAATTTAGATATTGTTCAGTTTAGCTGTGCTTTTGTACTGCCTATCAGTTTCTGGACAAGAAGAAGAAACACTAGAATCAACATTCTTCTCTTTTTTAGCGAAAGTTCTTGCCAAATAATAGGTATTATTAAAATTTAAAGTAAGCAAATTAGTTTACTCTGTGAAGATGTGCTATTGGTTTTTAAGTCTTCGTCATTTAATTCACAAATGAAGAGGAAGCGATAAGCCTCTCTTAGTTAACACTGACAGCTTAGCTCTGCCATTCCTTCTCACTGGTTATATCGTATTCTGACAGTAACCATACTAATTTCAGTGGAAGTACTCGAAATACTTGCAAGTAGTCAGCATGAGTAACACTAACAGAATCACCAGCTTCTGTTGGAGAGGTGACATTTGTAACAGAACTGCCTGGAATCCAGAGCTTCTCACTTCTTGAAATATTCTAAGAATGTGGAACATTCAATGCATTGCAAAAGACTTTGAATTTTCCTCTAGTAAGTCTGGATGGAAGGCATCTCAGAAAGGCTTTACTTCAACCCCTTACTCAAAGGAGGTCAGATCTAGTCAGATTATAGAGGGTTTAATCAACAAGGGCTTGAAAACCTTCAGGGCAAGTGACAGCACAGCCCTGATGGCAACCTGTCTCTGGTCAATACTTGGCTGTCCTAGTGGTGAAAAGTTTCTCCTTACATCAATTCAGACCTTACTGTGTTAAATGTCCCTCATCCTCCCATGATACACTGCTATGAAGTGCCTGGCTCTGTCTTCTGGAGCCCTTTGTACACAGGCACAGTGCTGTTAGGTCCCCTTGAATTCATCTCTTCTCCAGGCCAAACAAGCCCTAGTCCCTCAACCTCTCCTCATACAGCACATGCCCCAGTCTATGACCGCTCTAGAGGCCTAAGATTTTTAGGGACCATTAATATTAGGGAACTGATCACATACCCAGATGTGCTGGGTATAATGTCCTGGCTGTGCCCTTGTAAATACCTCCCAGGACACTGTTGACTCTCTCTGCAGCCAGGGCACACAGTGTGTATCTACCAAGGCCCCCAGTCTCTTCCCACAGGGCTGGCTGCCAGAAGCCACAGGCACAGCCTGTACAGATGCACAGTGCTTCCTGCCTGCAGCAGGACTTGGTCTTTGTCCTTGTTGGATTTCTTAAAGTTTCTCTTGGCCCACTTCTCCAGCCTGTGCAAGTCCTTACGAACAGCAGCACAATTTAATTCCTCTGCTAGATATAACATTTAAGCAATAATGCAAGCAGCTGCCCAAAAATATCATACTTCTCCACATATCTCATAAGTATAAATCTCTGTTGTAAAAGCACACTAACTCAATAAATACTATTAGGTCAATCAGGAGTGCAACTCGCTATGAACCAGCTGAAGCAGAGTAGGCTTTACTGTATTCAGAAATCTTTTCCAGTCTCTGTCATACATATTCTTAGGTTATAGTTATAATAAGCAGTAGTAGAAAGCGATAAGCAACATCAGGTGTCTCCTGAGTTTTATAGCAGTCTGCAGAAATGTTAGCTATTAGCATAGATACTATATCAGATGTTGTCTGGAGCATTTTCTAGTATATAGCACTTCCACATGGAGTGTTAAATATGTCTAATGCACTTGCTTTGTGGAAGCTGGCCAGTGCATCTAACAGAACTTTATGTATCTATGCTTAGTTTTTGCCACTGTGAAAAAATCCTGTGCAAATGTTACCTCCTTGTAACAGAAGAGAATGACTCATTTAACATCTTCCACATATTCTATTTTTAGCTTTTGGAAAGTACTGAACAAGAAATTACTAAAAGGAAGGATAGGAAGAAGCTGACAATTAAAAATGCTTTCTCCTAGTCAATGACAAACTATTTAAGAGTATTTTATTTCAAAAGTATTTTAGGCAAAAATTTTAAATGCAATATGAATATCTATGTATTCATACTGTACACTTTTCTGATGTATATACATACATGTGTATATAAACATAAGCAATCACTTTCTCAACTAACAATTTTTCTTTATTTGTAAATTAGAAAACCATGTACTTGCCATTTTAAAAAGGTAAAAATACTACAACATTCACTTGTGAAATATATTTTTATGGCATACCAATGACTGGTCCTGTTTAGTGATACTTGCTGGGGTTTAAAAAGTTTTTAAAACCACATTCATTATCTTGAAATTATTTTGGTTTCCCTAAAAGTATTTAGAGGTGTTCATATTTTTTGTCAAAAGATGGGACAATTCTGTTTTATGCTTTTGAAGAAAATTTTTTGTCCGACATGCCATTAAAAATTATGAATGAAGAGAAACTACAGGAGCAAATGGACATGAGTTTCATTTTTTTTCCAGTAATGTTGTAGTAGCATTAAAATAAACAGCTTCTCACTGTCAGGTAGTAAATTTAGCACTTGAAGTAGGACAGACATTTGTGGTCGAAAAAGCAAGGCCAAAGTTTAAAAGCAGCTTTCAAACACTGGATGCAAAACAACTTGCTCACAGACTGCAGCAGCAAAAAATATTTTGAATGACCAGCTGGGTGATGAGTAGGATTTCCTCATGGTCCTGCCTTGAGAACTGTTCTTAACAGTTAAACCGATCTGCTTTTATTGTTTTTGACAAGCATAACAGTCTGGTAACAGGTGTGAGAATCTGCTTAGAAGGAGAAAACAAGAGAATGAAGATGCCATGAAAATCTGGCAGGCTGGAGAGAATAATTTTTGTCATCATTTTGCTCACATTTCTGTAGGCATCAAATACGAGTCTAAAAATGAAACAATATATTTTACATAAAAATAATGCTTGCTTTGCAATTTCAGACAAGGTGATCTGTGACCAAATGTTGGCTGGATTTTATGACCATCTGTCATGCAACAGTGAGGCAGTTGTCAGGATAAACATCATTTTAAGAAAAAAATAATCTGTGGAGTTTCACTTTTTTGACTTTTCAACTGCCAACACTACACACATCACTTAGTGTTGACATAAAGCTTTGCAACAGCACAAACTTGAAAATAAGAACAAAACCAATGACTAGCCAAGAGAGAAGACCTGGCAGTCTAAATCAGAAATTATGTCATGGTTTTATATATTCAAGGATATATTGAGATTAGAAAAATCTCAGTTTTTTGCTGAAACAGATCTCGAGCCTTCCAATTCCAAAGTATGGCCCCCTTTTAAACAGGTCAAGTAAGCAGCTTTACACTATTCATCCTTGGATGTGTCAGGTCTATTTTTTTTTCCCCATCAGAAAGTGCATTTTTTTCTTTAAATCCGTCACCTATACACACAATCATACATACATAATCAAGTCCTTTGCTTCTTATTTTAACAGACACATTATTTTAATTAGCCACAGTATAATTCATATTCTTCTAATACTGCACAATTTGTGTATTCTACAGCTACAGTGAAAAAAAAAAAAAACAAAGTGGTATTCTAGGTAAACATTAATGTCAAAAATCAGGGCTAATTCTGATTTCAGCAGTTTCATTAGCAAGTTGGGGAAAGAGTATGACCCTTGTAACGAATCACCGAAGTAAGCTAACCCTCACTGACTTTGACAAAGTTCTCAAGATTATCATCATCATCATCACCTTCCCATTACTGGATGGGATCATGAGATGAATTTATATTATTGTTATTATGAGGGAATGATTTCTTCACTTCTGCTGTCAGTATATATATCTTTACCAAGTGTAATTCTGAATAACTCAACTTTCAAAAGCATGCCAGTCTTTGGTTCCTCAGAGATTAACAAGCACTGCAGATAATACAACAGGATTCCCCTTCCAGAGAATTCAGCTGAACCTTAGTGCACTTTCCAATGGCATTACTTGACTTCACAAATCTGGTCTCCTCCCATAGAAACTCTTCTCTTTCTCCTCTGTGAACACTGATATTAGCAGTAGCAGCAATTGTTACCAAAATGCTACACTCTTTTTGCTGATGAAGGCAAGACCAAAGACATCTGGCTCTCAGAGGCAAATTGAGTGATTTTTTTGGAAAGTACTTTTATTAGAATACAAGAAGGCCCTTGAGGTAAACTTATTGTACAATGGGAAAAGTTTGTGTGTATTAAAAAGCGCCCAGAATTCATGTTAATTTTTAATAACCTCTTTGAGCTTTCAAAGCAATAAATAAACCAAACTGGACAAGATTTCAAGGGCTCTACCAGTGTTCTGGTTGAATTTCTAATATGAGAAAATAAAAGCTGGAAACAATCCTATCATCCATAATCCCTCAAGAACAATTGCTACGAATGTTGGGATTTGCCATAACGGGAAGAAAATACTCTGTATGGGTTTTCTGCAGTGAAGTTGCTGCCTTTTAATGAATAATATATCACGATAATTTGTCAAAGCAGAGATTATGTACAAGTCAAAAAGATCCTGACATTCCGCTCATACACAGATACGCGCTAATTCCTTCATTCTATACATGGGTAATTGCACTGGACATTTCCTAGTGGCCTGGTGCATATCAAGAAATCTTTAGTGTTCCGAGCACAAATATTGTCCTCTGTCCTAGTTCTCCTAGAAAAAAAAGGACTCCTTTAACTACGCATGTAAGAATGAGAACAAACATTTCTGCTCTTGCTGTAGTGGGTGTCTGCAAGTGCATCAGCCTCAAAAGTCTGAAGAGTAGAAGAAATTCTAGAAAATGAGTGCATGCAACAAGCAATCATTTGTAATTGCTAAACGATGTTTCTTTGAGTGACATTTTACAGGAAGGAGGGGATCAAGAGTTAACCATTGTTATCACAAATATAGCTAGCAGAAGATGTCAGAGTCTTTCATGACAGGAGCCAAGTCTCAAATCCCAAGACAGGACAAACATACTTTGCATATGTTTACTAGCAAACAATTTCTTTAGCAGAGGAAACGTATAGTCATCTCCAGTAAACTCTATTGTTTTCAAAGCTATAAAGTTTGACTTTCAAACATTGATCATGAAAATCAGAGCTAAAAGAGCAATCTGTCAGTCTGTGTTTTTAAGTCTGTCTGTTATCAGATCCTGTACTGCTAAATCATTAAGTAAATGATACTTGAGTCAGAGGTTAAAAAACAACTAGTCCTAATATCTTAGTGATGACTCAGGTGATTTAGACAATCCTAACCAATACTGATCCCATCCAGGAAATAAAGATATGTTGAATCATGTATGAAAAGATGCACTTTAAAGCCTAGGAGTTATGAAGTAGGATTTTGGTCGGGGAATGGAAGGTTGCATGGTTCTAGTTAAAGGGCTTTTCTTCAACCTATTCTATGTTCAGAATCTATGCGCAGACTCTTATGAAATGTTTTCCAATGCAACCCACAGAGGCAAACACATTCCTCAGTAGTGTAATGTCTGCTCCTGTTCTTCTGTGGGATATTTACAAGTTCATTTATATTTGGGTAGCTTTTTAAAAAATTAAATCAACAGTTAAATGTTACCAGAACTCGGAGAACAGTGCGTGTTTCTTTGATTTTTTTTTTTTTTTGCAACTACCAAAGTCAAATGTTTTGCCTTTAAAACAAATTCCAACAATTACTGGCATAAGCATGAATGTATTTGAGAAATCACATGACATCACATTTCAGATGTCATGTGATGGTTTTAAAGTGAGATATATGTTCACAGCACTTCTGCAATAATGTTCAAATTCTGAGTCTCTAATCTGGTTATTTTAAATGAGCTTAATTTCAAAATCGCTAAGAGCTACCTGAGGTGAGGTGAGAGAATGTTTTCTCACAACACTGATTTGTCTTTAGACTGTGAAAATTATTCATGAAATGCAATTAATTTAGATTAATTTATCTACCTTTCTTTAGCAAATGCTTTTTAAAGTCACTCTCAAAGAATTGCTATTAGCTTGAATAACCAATCTTTTTTAAAAAAAGAAAAAGGCTAATGGGTAAGTTTTGACTGTTCTATTGTAAAAAAGAAATTAATGCTTTAATGTAGATACTAGAGTCTTCTCAGAAAAATAATTTTAAAAAACCATTACAAATCCTTCACCAAAAAACAAGCACAAGTCCCTGTCTTATTTTTAGTACTGCAGCATATTCCATTATGGTCCATTTTGACTGTGATTATCAGGAAAATACACCACCTATTTAAAGTTTAATTGAAAACTCAGCCTTGTTTGTTTATAGGTGCTGGAACAACAGAGCATGCAAAGATATATAATATTAGAATGACTGTAACAAAAGGCTTACGGTTTTCCAGGAACTATCAGATGTCTCAAACTAAATTATAGCTCAATAATATAATACAAGTATGCACACACCTTTATATATAATAACTATAAATAATAGTTTTGTGTGAATCAGCAAAGAAAGAAAAGAATTATGCCAACAGCAGACATCCCACTGGACTGAAAAAACCCCAAAACAAATCAGAACAAAACAATACAAACCAAACTCCTATGGACAAACTGAATAAAAGATGCATAAAACAGCCAAAACAATGTGGGGCTTTTTTTTTGTGAATAGACACATTAAAATGTACCCAAATTTATAAAAATGTATTCATTTGTATAGTTATTTAGCCAGTGTATATAAGTAATTAGTTGGTGTTTTCTGTAAAGCAGAGTCTTTTGCTCAGTGCCCAGAATGAATAGCTTTCAAACAAGCACTAAGAACAACTAAATAATAGCACAACACATACAGCACATAAGGCTTGGCTTAACTTAACTCTGAAGCAAACTCTGAACAGACAGGATATAATTTTCCTCTCAGCAATGACATGATGTAAGCAGTCCATTTTAATTTCAAACCCTCAGAGACTCTCAAAAGAAAAAAGTCTGATACTCTAAACTGAGTGAGCTGGAATTTGAACTATTCAGTCAATCTATCAGACCTTCTGTGGAACCCCATGTTGGGTGACAATAAATCTGTCAAGGTTAGGGCTGGGCCAGCCACTAGATGAATGGCAGGTGCTCTCTATTTACCTTTCTCCCTTCCTTAAGGAGAAGAGAAAGGGAACAGGGACTTATGGATTGGAAAAGAAAACTAAACCAGTTTTAATGAAAACAGTAAAATGAAATATATATAACCATATACAAAACAAATATTGAATCCAGTCCCCAGATTGCAATTTCATCACCATCACTACTGCTGCTATGTAACAGGTACTGGGAGAGTCCCAGACTCAGTGGCAGATTTGAACCAGGTTCGGGAACTGGATTCTAGATCTGGATTTCAGAAACTCACAGATTGGGATTGAAGGCACAACAGACAGAGTCCTCCTTGAAAGCAGGCATTGAAGAAGAGCGCTTAAGCCTCATGATCCCTCAGCTTTATACCAAATATGAGGTATATGGGGTGGAATACCTCGTTGGTCAGGTTAGGGTCACCTGCCCTGTCTGCTGCTCCCCACAGGTGCGGCCTTTTGCTTTCTGCCCCCACAACGTGATGCACAAGATTTATCAGGGATGTTGGTTTGCACAGGAGCAAGTATAAGCACAGGAGGAGACTTTCTACATACCAAACTTTGCTAAGAACTATAAACATTGAGCGTTATCACTGCTAGAAGCAGACACTCTCTGCAAAAATATGCCATTAACTTCAGATTCAGCTATTAAGAAGAAACTTAGCTGGAAAGTAAAATCACTGAAGATAATTAGTTCTGTTCTATCTCGAACCAGGAAAATAGGCTGAATACCCAAGCTGCATGTGCAGCACAGCACAGGCCTGCTTCTACTCAGGATGACAGTTATCTAGGTAACCAGCTCCTTCACATACAGTGGTCTTCCAGTCAGGATCATTCCAGTCGTGAATACCTCAGTACTTTTTTAACTAATGGCAGCTTCAGAATGAAGTCTGACATGTCTTTTCAGCTTCTTTCTAACATGATTACATGCATCTGTGCTGCTTTTATAAAGCAATGATGCAGTATTTTCCTTATACGTATCATTCTATATCTGCTCCCAATGAAGGATGAAGTTATTACTGAAATTTTAGGTGTTAATGCAAGATGCAACTTTTTAGTTCTGATCTGGATAGAGACAGTCCAATTCTATGCAAATTCATTCTTTGCAGATAGTATTCCACACTATCCTCACACGCATATTGCAAATAGTAGGGAATAATTGAATTATCTTCTTATGTTACCATCTCTAACATTCTACTTCAACATTTCATTAAATATAATAAATATTATAATAGATATCAGGCAAATAACATTTTCATCTTGCTGACTGAAAATTTCAAACTAGGAATCCTGAATTCCTAACCAGAATTTCAGTAAGGTGAATTAAGAATCTAGGCTTTTCCCAACATTACAAATATATTTTGATTGTGGTTTTTCTTATTATTGAGAAAAGCTAACAAGATTTTCTTGATTTATTCTGATTTATTTTATCACTAATAAAAGATACCAAGGGATCTCCCTCTTGCTTCTGTTTCACCTAAGAAGCTTAGTTACAGCTGTCAAATTATCTAAATAGAAAACAAGCAACTAAAAGGACTACAGCTGTCACAGTAGCCCAAGCTAGATTGGGACTTGCTGTAGGTTGCATGTCACAGTAGCATTTGAACAGCTGAAAAGCTTTCCCACTTTAAAAGGGAGAAATATGCTCAGAAAAAATATCAGTGGTCAACAGTAAGTCTGAAAAAATTACAGATAGCAAACTTATACATGTCAAAAGATTTTCTCCTCAGAACAAAAATATTTGCTCAAGCAATTCATTATGTATTCAACATTGAATTTTGCATTTTACATTCAATGAAGAGAGAAAGGATTTATGGCTGAAAATTCAAGTCCAAAATAGGGTCGAGAATACCATTTTTTAACTTAACATTAATATATGTATTTAAACAGTGTTGTCCAAAAGATGGAACACACAATCTTCCTCATACCATTTTTACTTTATCGAACTTCAATTGCCTTGATGGAGTAACTAATAACAGGCATGAATGAAAACATCTATTACTCACAGGCCTTACATATGTATCTTACCCAATTCCTTCAGATCTACTGATCAACTCTTTTAAACCTTTATCTTATTCTTTGGGATATTTCTTTTATGTCTTAGCTAAATGTAAGTAGAACCAAAGAGCACCTTACATAAATCATCATAATTTCCTCCATAACTACTGTGTGCTGGGAATCACATGGTAAAATGGATAGCCCATAAACATTAGTTTATTTCTAGGACAGAATTTTGATGTCTGAAGATTAGATGAACTGCAGTTGGAGGTAATCACAGAAGGAGAAAGTGAGGGAACTCTTGCAATTGTACATACCTGATCCACATGAATTTCTTCTTCCTTAGATCACTATTAACAACCAAAATTTTACTGTTTGTAAGTGAACCTTTTCATTTTAATGGACAGAAATGCCCGTATTTTGACTGATTTATTTTCTACAAGATTATACCATAGAATCATAGCATCCCAAAGACCATGTTTCAGGGTTACACTCTGTAGTATAAATTTACTACCTCAAAAACTGCACTAAAAGCACTGATCCACATTTCTACCTAGTTTATATTTCCCTGCATATTTTCTGTATTTTATATAAATTTTATCTATTTAAAAATTTTTTTGTTGGTTAGTTTTTTGGTTGAGTTTGGGGTTTTTTTTTTGAGTTAGCTTTGTAACTTCAAAAGAAGAAGCCTTTTCTTTAAGGGAAAATAAGCCTTTTTCTTCCCCCCCATTTTCCAATAGGAATTTTTCTCTAAATCACAATTGCTTTTTATTAAGGTCACAAAGGACGAGAAAGCGATAAAAGAGAACTTTCCTTCTGACAAACCATTCCCTCCATCATCTCCAAAAGCAAACAAATAAATAATCTACTCAGTGTTTTTTTCAAACATATATATATATATATATATGCTTAATCACAACCGACTTTTCATTGGAGACACCTGTAAATGAGAAATACTCTGAAGGTGGTATTCTATTGTCAGTATAGACAGATATGAGGATTAAGAGGAACCCTGTTTCTTATAGACTGTGACATACACCTTATATCAGTGAGATTGGTTAGGAAGAGTTCTTTTGCCTGACACTTCAAGACAGAGAAAAATCTGCTCAAAGTACAGACAATCTGCTTTTCACTTCCAGTGAAATATGTCTTCATTGGAAGACACTAATGATTACAAATCAGTTATTCTAATCAATATTTGGATTTTCATGGTGGGACACTTCTGAGGAATCTATTGCAGTTTGCTTCCTAACTCCTACTATATCATAGCCAGTACTGGTGGCTGATTCCTTTAAGCACCCTGGAACATTGCTGGCCTAAACAAGGTCTTTCGATTTCCACAAGCAATGCTGCCTAGAGTAACTATTGCCCACCACTGAGTTACTGAAAACACCACCAAACATGAAAATCAAGCTTTTTCTAATGTCTAAATCATACATTCATCATCTTAGTGATTATTTTGATTTTCACTTCTTTTATAGTTATTCTGTATTTCTTCAATTTATTTTATAACAGAAATCCTGAATCCTTTTGATAATATTCCAAGGACTAAGTGGTGAAAATAATAAAATAGATTCAAATTGACAGAAAGGTCATATCATTTTCATGTCTTTTTTTTTTTTACACTACGTTTGAAGAGATGTGCTTTTTCACAGTAGGTTGATAACAAACAGTATTGACTAAGACAAACACATGGATTCCAGAAACTGAAAAATCTTGTAACATGGAAAGTTAAAGTCACCTAAAACAAGCTGCTGAAAGATAGAGTGAACAGAACTAATCCTATACAGGATGTGGCAGAACATCAATGCAATCTGTTCAAAGATAATGATCCTTTATAGAAGTAAAAGAGACACTTCAGCTTTTTCACATACCAGGAAATACGAAAGCACATATGGGTACCTGCACTGTAACCAATTTTTTCTTTAAGACTACTGCAGTGTCAAACATGTCTGCAGACAAAATCACAATTAAATCCAACCCTAAAACCCAAAGAAACAATCTTTCAATAAAATTAAATTCTCATAAGCTTCCTACCTAATTCGTGTTACTTCCTTCCTAATTTGTGCTCTTGTCTGAAAATCACGGATCATCATAATTTAGGTCTATAGCACCTATCTAATAGTGTTAGAAAATAATTTATATTCCAATGTTCAGGCAAAATAAATAGCATTTTTGTTTGGTTGGTTTTCTCAAGGTAGGAAAGTAAACACGTGAAATTGGTAAAGGAATTTGTTAAGGAAAAATTCCTTGCTATCAGCAGTAAACCACTTAAATGCTTTTGTGATATTAAGGAACAATATATACCTAGATACCATTAGTTATAGTTTTCTTCATAGATTCTTTTAAAGAAACAAAATGACAAGCAAGAAAATTTCAATGCTTATGGCATTGAGTACCTAACTGAGGAGAGGAAAAAATAAAAAATAAAAAAAAGTAGAAGGCTTTTGTCTCCACTGAAGTGCAAACAGTTAAGAATCATCTCCTGACCTCAGCTTTGACAGTTTGGCAAGCAAGAGCCCTTTGATCTGTCTAAGGTGGTGTCAGCAGTTCAGCACATAATAGAGTGAGGAGTTTCTCTGAATATATTCCTGCAGCCACTGGAACTGAAGACAAGCAACAGATATTCAAAAAGCCTGACTACTCATATATACACTTATAATAAATACACCAAACTAAAACATAAACTGATCCAAGTAGTAAGTAATGCTCAATTTGTGGGAACCAAACAATATGACCACTTTTCTTTGAGAAGTCTACTTAAAATCTGGTGACTTGAGAGATAATGTCTATATGTAGCTGCTGAGATTTTTTTTCTTCTACCAATACATTGCTATCTACTATGTGAATTAATTTGTCAAGCATATTTGGAATTATTTTTATACTTCACTGGAATTTTCTATATTTTCATTGAAATTTCTTGACAAAAAAGAAATACAAAAATATTTCTGCATACTTAAAATGGGCAAAAGTGTTTATTTTGTCCTCATGGATCAGAAATCGCAAGTTTTTGGTATGTCTACCTTCTATTTTGACATATTAACTTTCTGTCCACAAAATGTCCTTAAGAATCTAGTTCATGGTCCATAAATGTGCGGTATGAAAATCCTTATGCAGTGTCATCTTCTAGGATAAAGTTGTTTCGAAGTACATTTGGTCCCTTGGGGAATGGCAAGCAGTTCCATGGCTGCTTACCTGTTTTGCTCAGAGCAGTTGTTAATAAATTGTTCAAGCAATTACAAATTTGCTCTAAGTTGCCTCAAGAAATTCATTAGGGTGCCTTTGTGCAGTATTCTAGATCTGTTTAAAGTATAAGAAACAGAGCAATTCTGGAACAGCCCAAACTGCAATACACTGTACTGTTTCAAGAGCAATTTAATACCTGCTCACAGTTATTAGGTACTTCTTATACCCTGCAACCCAACAGGCTTTCATTTTAACTTCCAGACTTGTTATTTGACATGTACCTGGAGTCCAAGTACTTGTTTTTCTTACAAGAGAAAGGGAAGAATATGTTAAAGTTTGGAATTATCACTTCAAAGAAAGATGGCAATTGGAAGCAGAAATGTTTCGGTTCTGTAGTAATCTTCATTTCTATGATTCACAAGTTTCAGAAGCTACTCACAAAAAACACATAGTACAGAGGGACATGTCATGTAAGAAAGTTAACAGACACACACAAATTGCAGGAATGGCAAGAAAGATTTTGGTATCACGTTATCACTTCTACACCCCTTTTTTTATTTCTTCCAAGTATAAGTACCTTGCATCTCAAATGCAGCTTGAAGTACTGCAAACACTTGCTAGGTAGGATATGCATGAGTGAAAGCACCTCATGACAAACTTCTGATTCTTTTAAATTTGGAATTAAGTTGGAAATAACTGACTTATCAGAAGAGAAAGGGACTTTATGCTGCATATTGAATTCTGGGATGAATGTTTCTAGGATTTCTGAATTCCATTGGATTGAGGTACACATAAAATATCTGTTCTTTAATTGCCTATAATCCAAGACTGATACACATGTATAAATGACATGCTGCTTAGAACACTGTCATTGCTTTGTCAATAGTTTTTCTCCCAGAAGACACATAAAACCATTACATATGCACACTCATTTCAGAAACAAAATATTAACTGATATTTACTTAATAACACACTTGTTATATAACCTTTATCAAGAGATTGAGGTCACAGATTTTCTCCTCTTTTGACATACGGAGAGGAATAATCTGTAGATACTCAGCATCCATTGATTATGTAACCCAATTATGGATCATTTAGTAGGCAATTTCCAACCTAGCTATTGTGACAACTGTTAAATATTTCATGCTGAGACTGAGAAAATTCTCCTTATGATCTTCTGAAAGGAAGTAGAAGTGGATTCATTGTCACAGATTTGTCTGTGTTGCTCTTGCTGTACACAAAACCACTCTCCAAACCAACTGGCAGAATTTCAGGTCCCTGAAGATGTGGATTCAGTGCATGAAATAAATTAATCTTATTCTGCTCTATACCTCATGGCTTTATCTTGAAAACCTTTATTTAAAGTTTTCATCTCTTGAAAGTACACTAGATTTGAGTTTGAGCAGGGTTTATATCACAGTGGCTTCTACACTGTTAAAGCAAAATCCTGTTTTGTACTTAAACTTGCTTGAGTGGGATATTTAAGATAGTAGCATTTACAAAGCAGAGATTATTTGTTAAAAAGACATACTTGATGAAAGAAAAGTGGTGCATACCTTCTGGTTATCACAATTATATAATTTTATAACAACACTAGACTTCTTTTTTATACATATCAAATTCACTGAAAATAGGTAAAGCTTTAAGCATGTATTACTGTGAAGTATAAAAGTCAGAAGTCTAATGAAGATTGAAGGCAATATCAAAGAGTCAACAACAATAACAAGTTTGTTCTAAAATTAGTTTATGCATTTTCACCAAGTTTTATTTCTAGTTTATGGAAGGACAAGAAATATATTTAAGTCTTTTACCATTAGTCTAAACATCATGAGTGTGTTGGAATTTTTTCAGTCCCTACTTTTCCTGGATCCCTCAAGTCTCCTACAACAAATTTACTCTGTGACTTTTGCTTTTGATTTAATATTTTTCTTCTTAGTCACATTGTAAAAATTTCAACTACTGGTCTGTATTACAAAATTACACTGAAATCTCCTTCATTTCTCCTCAATACACAACCTCTTCATTCTAGCAATTTAATAAAGATGAAAAAGGGCACCTTGTTTCCCAATAAGACAAAAAAGAATGTGATTAAAGGACACAAGTATAATACAATGCCAGCTTTTGACTGGCAGCTAACTATTGTAAATCAAATCATGAATATGCATAATTTGTAACTCAATCATACTTTAATAACTAAATAAAACAAATTGGGAGATAAACTTACTGAACAAGAAACAAAGAAAGACAAGTACCCTACATCTCAAAAGATGTAGAGATCTATGTTTTTACATAGCAGAAAGAAAAAAAAAAAAAGAGAGAAGGGAAAACTTGTCTTAGCAAGGCATACAAAAATATCAAAAAGAGAAAATGAGGTACAAGAACAATCACTCAAGGATACAATGTCAACAAATGGCACCCAATTGCACAATAAAAATAATCTCCTTTCACAAATCTGGTTTGAAAGAGACTAAACCAAGGTTGAATGAAGAGTTCTTTTAATGACTTTCAGACATTTTTAACTGTAAAATTCAACAGCAAGTATGGCAAATTAGTAATGAATGATTATTCTATTTGATTTCATATTCACTGCTACTGGTTGAAAGAATCACTTCTTTATTCTCCTCAGGACATATTTGACATTGTCATCTTACGAGTCTAATTATGAGGGGTTTTGCCATTTCATATATTCTTATTTATATACAACAGTAACTCTTTATTTGTCATTAAAGTTACCAACAGAAAGGAAAACAATTGAAAGAAAATGTATTAACCTGAACAATAAATAAATTAGAAGCTGCTTCTTATGCCACACTTCTAAATTGGCGTGTCAAGGAAATATTCTTTCCCATTCCCAAATTTTTTCCCTACCTTTCCAACCTAAGTCTTATTTTCCAGTGGTTTCTTTCTTTTCTTATTTAATTTGAACATGAAGGAGCTGCAGGGGTTTTTTGTTGATGAAAGAAGCAGGACTTATCAGAAATTTCAAACTTTTTATTGTGACACAGCTTTAAAACACTTAAAACACTGATGCAACTTCTGTCACTGCAGGAAGAAAAGTTTAAGTAATTTTCATGCATAGAAGTAACATACAGAAATACTACCTAAAATGCTTTTGATCACTATCTAAATATGTTTACTGAGGAATCAGGACCTCAGTTTTTCAGAAGCCTGATGGTCTTACCTGCCCCAAGAGTACAGAAGTCTATCCTTGTAGGACTGCAGAAATATTGTGATTCTCAGAGCTCAAAGCTGAACACACACACATCTACAAGCTTACTTTTTGTACATGATTTGGAAGGTGTTCAGAATGAAAGCTAGCTCATGAGAGTAAGTTAGTATAATACTGAACTCAGCTACTGACCTGTTTGTTGAAATTCCTATCACTTGCAGAAAGATGGGGAAAAGTACATCAGTACTCAGAAATCCAACCTTTTCCTCCTTCCCTTAGTGCCCCATTCCTCCATGTCTAATTTTGTTCCAAGAAATCTGGAGTAATGTGTCATGTTTTTCTAGCATGAGGGCTGGTGCCTGTGAGATACTAGCAAGGGCACATTGTCAATTCATCCATATGATCATTTCAGTTCAGATTCAAATGTGAAGTCAATCTCCAGATTATCCCCACTTACTGTAGTTGGCCTCCTGGATTTCAGACAGTCTTTCCTATGCAACCTAATATCAGATGCTTTTCAACAGATATTAATAATTCTTTAAGACAAGTATTTCAATATTACATAGGTTTATCAGTTATAGAATCTTTATTTCTATTGAAAGAAGCCAGCAGATTGAGAGAGGTGATTCTGCCACTCTGCTCTGCTGAAGACCTCACCTGCAGTACTGTGTCCAGCTCTGGAGCCCTCAGCACAGGAAAGACATGGACCTGATGGAGAGGGTCAGAAGGAGGGTCACAATAATGATCAGAGGGCTGAAACACCTCTCCTGTGAGGACCGGCTGAGGAAGTTGGGGTTGTTCAGCCTGGAGAAGAGAAGGCTCCAGGGAGACCATATAGCAACCTTCCACTACTTGAAGGGGGACTACAAGGAAGATGGAGAGGGGCTGTTTGCAAGGACATGTAGTGATAGGACAAGGGGCAGTGGTTTTAAACTAAAGAAGAATAGATTTAGACTGAACACTGGAAGAAGTTCTTTACTGTGAGAGTGGTGGAACATTGCAACAGCATGCCCAGGGAGGTGGTAGAGGCCCCATCCCTGGAGACATCCAAGGTCAGCCAGGCTTGATGAGGCTTTGAGCAATCTGATCTAGTTGAGGATGTCCCTGAATTAGATGACCTTTAGAGGTCCCTTCCAACCCAGGGCATTCTATGTTTCTATAAGTTTGTTTCTTATGTGGGACAACATATTTTGTTGTCTTTGACATTCTTTCAGTTATGTCTACTTGTTTATTTCTGGAGTTCCCAGGTAGATGGATGAATGTTTCCTGTTATCCCTTAATGCAAAAAAAAACCAAAACAAAAACCCAAAAACAAAACAAACAAACAAACAAACACATAAGTATTTCCCTGGAAATTGTCATCATTTAATCTTATGTTGGATGGTCATGTATTAAAAAAAGAAGAATTGTTAAGAAATTGTATTTTATAGTATGTGGTTTTCGGCTAACAACTTAGTTAAATGTCTCTGGACTTATTTTTGGTATCAATGCTTTTCTCTTTTAATTCTATTTAAATTGTTTGAGGAAAAAGTATCTACACATTTATCCATTCTCTTCTATGCACTCTGATAAATACCCGGCAGTAAACCATTTCCTGGACACAACTATCTACCAACAACATAAAAGAAACATCCAATTATTTTCAAAGTGATAAAGAAAAGTGTATTACTATGCATAGGGGTGTATTATTTTTCAGCTCAATAATAGCTGTGTACCAAAGAGATCATTAAGAGCAAACACAGACATATTCAAGATGAATGATCTACTTGGAACATTCCAAGGATATTTGCATCTTAAAACAACTTTGTCAGTCTTCAATTTCTGATTTCAAAGTAGCATTACAACTTGCTGTTCTGTGAGCAATTTGTGGTGACTTAGTTTCTACCCGTACCTAATATCTGACACAATTTAATGAGGTTGCTGTGTGGGTGCTTTGTGTTTTTCCTTCTTTATTTCTTTCTTTTTTAGTAATATGTAAGTTAAAGAAAAAGAAGTAAGCACTGCTATAAAGAATATTTTTGCCTTCAAAATCAGATTGCAGCAGTCCTGTGAGTCTTCAGTTGTAAACTTGAGTTACATTCACGTACTTAAAAGTTACTAAACAGAGATCTTTAAGCTCTCTTATGAGAAAAACTGTCAGAAAAGGGTCAAAATTATACCTATCCACAATATCTCCTCTTGACTTTTTAGATCATATTTACATTAAAAAAGATTTTTTTCCCCTTCATTCTCAAGAAAAAAGAAATACTTTTGAATTTTCTCTTCTCCATTGATAACAAAGTTTTAGAGCCATTGCCTCAGTGAAAACACTTGATGGATATTGAACAGTAAATTAAAGAAAAGGATGACTAATATTTGAAAATGGAGCTGAAGAAATCCAACTTTTAAACTTGCTGAATGGTCTTTTTGATCTTTACATGAGATAAAGAAAACAACTAAATATTTTTCCTCGGTATATACGTAAGGGATGAGAATGAAAACAGGTTCATAACATTTATTTTGACACATTTCACCCTGGGAATAGGACAAAGCTAATTGAATAATGGAAAAGCTGTAATTATTTGGGTATGAAGGAAAGCACCTTTCTTAGAAAAATCGGCATAGCAAAAAGTTAATATATGCAATTTTCTAAAGGAAAGGCTACTATTTTTCTAGACTTCAGACTGGGAAACAGAGTATTTTGGTAGGAAACACAAACCCAAACAATTTGAAGTAGGGCTTAGGTAACCTAACTGAGCTCAGAAATACATTCCACTCACTCACGTGAATGACACACATTTAAAGCATGACTGCTCTAATAATTGCTCTTAGAAACAGTGTGGTAGACTTTCATATCATATTTAGTAATGTTCTCTTAAACCAGGAGGCATAGTATCACACTGCCAGACATATCTTACATACTGCCATACACACAATTGTTCTTCTTTGCTTCCAGTCAGGCTCTACTAATGACTGAATTCTTTATTCCTATCTGTGTACACAGAGTGAAAATTCTAGAGATGTTACAGAAGAAATTCAAACACTGGGTATATATATATATGACATTCACATATACTCAAAGGTGATGATACATGTTGTTGGGGGGGAAGCATAAAAGGGGTAAATTAATGGCTGAATTGATTCCTTTGTTAAAAGTAGGGATTGCAGAAACCTACACGGATGATTTTACACTCTGAAAGGGATGCCCCAAAGCAAATCAATGCTTCTTTCAGAGAAGGTAAGACTAGATGGCAGGTGCTTCTCAGAAGAGAACTTGGCCACTTGGCCCTACAGAGTTGCATAAACCATCTTGACATCTAATTTTCCCAAAGAGAAGAACAAAGGAACAACTCTAAAGCTAAATAGCTGGCTCTAAGTTCTGCTTAAAGTTTTCTTCTTTGTGCTTAAGCATATCAACACTTTTATTAACCTCTTAAAGCAAGGGAGATGTCTATGGAAGGAGGCAGCTAAGACAGTCAAATGAGAAACAGCATCTTTTGCACTGAGAGCAGTTTACAGTGCTTGCTGTGAAATTTGCTGCAAAACCCTCCCTGACGCCAAATGGAAAGAACCTGGTAGCAGCTAAGAGCTTGTTAGGTAGTCTGGATGTGTAGAAGTGAATAATGTTTGCAAGTTTTCAATGTTTGAAGGAAAGTAAAAGTGCATGTTTTCTCCCACATACAGTCCAGGTGCTATTTCTGAGATGCACACAAGTGTTCTTTTCTGCTACTGCTATGAAGACCAAAGAAAGAGCCCTGTGTTAATATGTAAGTGCTCAAGGGCTGAACAGGAAGTCCTAGTCCACTGTCGAATGATAGAGTGTCAGTTTGCCTCGGTGTTAGGGCATGGCTTCATCATACCAGCAAATAAACAACAGCAAAATTTTTGAGGCCTAGAAAATTAATGTCTTATATCTAAGGAAAGTACAGCAAAGTTCTTTTCTGATCTTTTTTGAACTAAACCTTTTGAAATTATGAAAACTTTCAACATTGATAAGCCAAATGTAGCCTAAATACATAAACAGTGTATGCTTTTAGCAAAATATTTTAAATACAATCCTGCAAACTATTCTACTTACTCAACTGTTTTCATTTGGTATTTGCTTAGAAAAAGTGAGCACAAGAGAAAACAGTGTGCCATCAAATTACTTTCTCTGTTAATGAAAATAAAAATATGGTTTAGTGATTGCAATTCTGAGTTAGAATTTCTTGCTTGGCTTTGTAACTGGGAAGAAATTAGACTCCAATGCTTTCATCCGTGGAATTATGAATAGCCTTTAAATGAGAATTTAAAGTCTGATTTTAAAATGTGATTCTTTTGATGAGGGAGCTGACCTTTCTAAATTTAAAATATTAAACAAAAGTAAATATCACTGGTTGATTCCAAGGCTAAACAAACCCCATTGCTATTCTTCAATATCTCAAGCTGAAAAGTCGGGTGTGGCACTAGAGAACATTTGTGACTTGTTCTGTCAAACAATGAAATGTTGGGGGATTTTAAGACAGAATTGTCTTTAGAGATAGAGCTGGTTTATTCTTCAGAAAAAAAAAGTAAATCTTCCTGTTTCTTAATTACTTATCTCATAAATAATTTAGATGATTCATGTTTGCAAAGCACGTTAGAAGGTCAATTTCAATATTTATGTACACGATTCTCCCAAGACAAGGAAGGGCTATAAATCAAAAATTTTTAACTCTTCTGTTTTGAAGACACATTGTTTTGTAATCTAAGCCAGATTCTCATTCCATATGCTTCTGTAGTTCAATTTGTTAATTAATGTTAAGGAATTGACAGGTTCACCACTAGGTGAAATTTATTCAATAAAGTAATTATTAGTATTTCCTATAGCCCTGTCCTCTTGAGCACTGCATAAATTAAAATAAGAGATTATTCTCATGCCACAGCTTCTAGAATTTCAGAAACTGAAAGCCAGATATGAATGTTCTCCTCTGTTTTTCCTGTTTTTGGCTAATGTTTCTTTTTCTGCAGCTCTCCTGTTCCCAAGGGCCCATGACACCTCATGTCACCAAGGAAGAGGTGTAACATATAGAAGACTCAAGACTGAAGGATGGACCTGACCATGGACATTACTGAAGAGGTCATCCATGAAAGTAAAATGTGCTTCAGTCAAGCAAGCCAAGCAGTTAAAGCCCCAGTGCAGTGGAGGACGATGGCTGAAATATAAATAAGGAGAGGCCAGGCAGTTTGGCTGTATCACACTCCCACAAACCTGCCACGGCAAGCACCAGATGCTTACAATGGTAGAAGCAACCACTGCATGGCTGGAAAAGTATCCAGGGCCCCTTGCTGCTGCCTGGAACACCATCCTGGGCCTTGAAAAGCGAGTCTTATGGTGACATGGCACCTCAGAAAGAACTGAGTCAGACAACAGGACTCATTTCCAAAAGAGCTTCGTAGATGTCTGGGCCGAGGAGCACGGCATCGAGTGGGTCTGTCACATCCCCTCTCACGCACCAGCCTCTGGGAAAATTGAATGATACAATGGACTGTTAAAAACCACACTGAAAACAATGGGGAGTGGCGCCTTCAAACACTGTGACACACATGTAGCAAAGGTCACCTGGCTAGTTAACACAAGAGCATCTGCCAATCGAGCTGTCCCTGCCCAGTCAAAACTCTTGTGTGCTGTAGAAGGAGTTAAAGTGCCTGTAGTGCACAGGAAGATTGTCTTAGGGAAGATGGACTGGGTTAGTCCTGCTTCAGGGACTCTGGGGACCATTAAGACCAGGGAGGTGATTATCCCTCTGTACTCAGCACTGGTGAGGCTGCACCTTGAGTACTGCATTCAGTTTTGGGCACCTCAACACAAGAAAGACATGGAAGTGCTGGAGTGGGTCCAGAGAAGGGCACCTAAGCTGGTGAAGGGCCTGGAGAACAAGTCTTATGAGAAGCAGCTAAGGGAACTGGGGCTGAAGAAAAGGAGACTGAGAGGAGACCTTATTGCCTTCTACAACTACCTGAAAGGACAGTGAAGCAAGGTGGGTGCTGATCTCTTCTCACAGGTAACTAGTGACAGAACAAGAGGAAATGGCCTCAAGCTGCACCAGGGGAGGTTTAACCTGGAAATTAGGAAAAAAATGTTAACTGAAAGGGTTGTCATGCATTGGAACAGGCTGCCCAGGGAGGTCATGGAATCACCATCCCTGGTTGTGCTTAAAAGCATCATAGATGTGGTGCTTGGGGATATGGCTTAGTGGACTTGCTAGAGTAGGGTTAATTGTTGGACTCCATGATTTTAAAGATCTTCTAAACCTTGATGAGTCTATGATTCATTGTCACCTTTATCTCCCTTTAATGTCTTCCAAGCTTTATTTAGAAATTTCTTCATACAATAAACAATTTCATACATTGAATAACCCTTACTGCCCTTTTGAGAACATTTATGAATTTAATGTAATTTTTTTAGATGCAGCAACTAGACTGCACATCCTGTTCTAAGTGTGGGCAGAATTTGAGTTGATACAGTAGTGCAGTAATTTTCTCAGTTTCATTTTCTCTTCCTTCCTAGCAGTTCCTAAAATCAAATTTGCCTTTTCCTTCCCATTAAAAAAAGGAGTCAGTGATTTCTCATTCATCTGAGATATTGAATGGAGAATGAACAGAACCACAAGAATTCCTGTTGTCTAGTTAATAATCTTACCCAGCATGGGAGGCCATACATTATTTCAAGAGTGGAAACACCTTAAGTTCTTTTTGGTCAACAAATTGTACTAAAGTATTGTACTCAGACAACATATATTCCTGACTTAGAACACAGGTAAATACCTTGAGGAATGACATCCTATGGATTAAAAAAATAAAAAATAAAAAGAAAAATCTGGTTTTGGACATGGTAGTTGAGGTAAGGAACATAAGAATCTTCAGAACTCATTGACATGTAATTTTCAGATGTGGGTAACCCACTGAATCTAGTTAAGCTTTTCTTAACTCTGTTTGCTACAGCTGTTTTAGAAGACATTTAATATTGTCTGACACATTTCTCCTGCTCCATCTATTAAACAGGTACAGAGAGCTCTGTCTCTTTATTGCAGAGTCGGTGAGCCGTCTAAAGAAAAATTAAATGGTGATTAAAGAAAGTGATTGAAGCATCAGCTCTGTGGGTGTATCTCACATTGAACCCCCAATTGTAACTCTTAACCTGAAATCAATTCTGGGTTTCTGTGTAGAGCCACCCCCCTTGAGCACCTAAGCATGCAATTATTCACAGTTGCACAGGAAACTAGCTGGCAGAAGTTGATATGAAATATAACGGAAAGCTTTTACAGTTTTGTAATAATTCTAATTACAGAACAATCAAAATAAACTAAGTTGATTTATTTGACTGATGAGTAAAAATTAATCAGCGAGTTGTCTCAGCTGTAACATATTAGCTGTTTTGAAATGACTGAACTTTACAGCAGTTGCTAAACATGGGATCTGCTGTTTTCTTTTTCTAAACAGTACATTGCAATGCAATCTGGTTTTGATCTCTTTAGTTCAGAAAACATCCTTGTACTTAAAATCATGTTCTTACGAGCATGCTACATCCAACACCTTTTACAACAGCTCTTCTAGTCCGAAGATTTAATGGCCTCATTGCTTGTACAGAACAGGAACAGTTCAGGAATTCAGGAGATAGTTGTATAGCTAATGTTGAGACTTGTTGCACCCATAAATTCAAAGTATATTAAACAAGATCTATTTGCTTTCTTTGAAGATGTAAATAAGTACACTGAAATAGATTAACCTGTGACTGTGTGTAACATTTTGTAACAAAGTTAAGCAGAAGTTTATACATAATAAATAATACTTAATCACAAAGGGATAAATAGAGGCTTATGGTATAATTTCAGAGAGTACAGAAAAATTTGTGTGAGTAGCAAAATTTGCAAGGTAAAAGCAAAGGATGTAGAACAGCCAGGAATAATCCTGTGGAAGTAGCAGAAAAGACATCTGATGGACACACAAGTCCTTGTCTTACAATTGAGGTAGTCTGTGTGGGGAGCAGGTGAGATCACCCCCTTATTTTTGTGGAAGTAGAGAGAGGACTGTAAAAAGTCAACAATAAATGAGAAAGGATGGGAAAGAGAGAAGATGTCCACTTTGTTGCAGTCTTTCCGCACTGAAGGTCTCTCAGGACTGGTCACTAACACTGTCAAGTACAGACATCAGTAATAAAACTACACAGCACCAGCTCTAAGGCACTGTACGATCACAGCTGATGCGGGGTATAACTGGTAAGGAAGAACTGTTTGAAAAGATAATGAGAATGGCTGACAATGAGTAAGAACTAACTATTGGCTAATACTATTGCTGATCAAAGTCATTCTGAATGTGTTTTGGAGTTTGAAATAGACCTTGATGATTGATTAATGGTTTAACACTGCCACCACATAGAACTCTTATTCCACAATTGACAATTACATACATGTATAACTATAAAGATGGATGGATGGATGGATGGATGGATGGATGGATGGATGGATGTTGTGGTGCTTTGACACCAGCCAGCAATGAAGCTGCTCACTCACTTTCCCCCAAGGAGGATGAGGGAGAGAATTGGAAGAGGAAAAGCAAGAAAAACTTGCAGCTCAAGACAGTTTAATAAGTGAAGGGAGAAAAAAAAACCCAGAATAAGAACCCGAGTGATACAAATGTAATCACTCACCACTTTTCATCAGCAGACTGATGCCTAGACAGTCTCTGAGCAGTAGCTACTTTGGAAAGACTCCATCCAAGTTATATTGCTGAGCAGGACCTAATATGGTATGGAATATCTCTTTGGTCAGTGGGGGTCAGCTGTCCCAGCCCATCCTAACCTTTTGCTCACCACCAGCCTACTGTCTGGAAGGCAACATGAGAAACAGAAAAGGCCTTGATGCTGTGCAAGCACTGTTCATCAACAGCCAAAACACCAGTGAGTTATCAATGCGCGTTTAGTCACAAAACTAAAACACAGCACCACAGAGGCTACTGTGAAGAAAATTATCCCAGCTAGGCCCAACCATATACATATACATATACATTTAGTTGCAACAACTGTATACTGTTTATTTGTTCAACGTGCTTTATCTCTGCATTACTATGCACAGAAATGTTATTTGAGAAATGCTATCAGAAGTCTTTGTTTACTCCATCATTCCTACTGTGGGAGCTATTCTATAGGCTTGACCACCTTTGTTGAAGCCCTGTATTCTCTCCAGAACTCCTCTTGATCTGTTTTGGCTTGGGGAAAGAAAACTGTGTTTAAGGTGCAGTAAAATTTAAATTCATGAAGCAGTTAACAATTTCCTTCAGGATTATTCCATATTAATTTACAAATAACTTCAAACACATACTTTGCTTTTCTAGTTGCTGCTGATTACTATCATTGTATGATATCAAGCATTTCTATTATAGCCCAAGATCTCACTTTTGAGTGGTAATGACTAACTCAGAGAAAATAATTTTATACAAATATTAAAAATGTTTCCCCCACCATGTGCTCCACTTGACATTTAGCTACACAAAACATCACTAGCCATTTTACTGTCCTGTCACATGGTCTCTTAACATCCTTTAGTAATTTTTAGTGATTAACCTTTGTCTTCACCATAGTAATTAACATAGTGTTGTTAACAAAATCACTTCAGTAGTCTCTCCTTTTTCTAATAACATTTTAATATGTTAAACATCACAGCTCCCAACCAAAGTTCCCGTGCAATGCTTAGGATGACCTCCTTTAAGGCCACTTATCCTGTCCTCTGGTTTAAGCTACTCTTCAGTTATACCAAGATTTTCCCTCTTAAAGAATGATTGCATATGTTCTTTAAGTGCTTTAGTAGAGGAATCTGACAAACAAATATGGCTTGAAGAAACTTCTGCAAATAGATACATTTTTTTTTTAATTTACTATGTGTTTATTGAGTTCTTCAAAGAGTTCTAATAGCCTTGCAAGACAGGACTTCCCTTTCTCCAAGTAGTACTGACATTTCCCCAGGAAGTCATGCTTACTCATGCCCATCAGTTCTATTTTTTTCCATATCTTCCATTATTTTGCTGATTGCTGTGGTTTTTTTGTGCCTTGTTCCCTAGATAGTTCCTTTTTAAAAAACAAACAAACAAAACAACCATCATTTAGCAACATTCTTGGATTTTGACTGATTTAAAAACTGTTTAGACAGCCATCTTTGGCTGGCTTTTTGTATCACAGTCAAAGAGCACTTATTTCATTGAAGTGGCAAAATGCTTCCCAATTCATTTTAGCATCATTAGTCACAGAGCAGTTACATGGACTAATTAAGTTATTCAAGACTGAAGTGAGCAAATAGACCAAGAATACACTTACAGCAGTTGTGAGAGGAGAAAAAAAAAGAAAAGCAGTGTTGTCTCATATTTCAAATATCTTTCTGACAGAAATCAGTAACAAAATAAAATATCAAAGCAGAATTAAGAGTGACTAAATGAATTCAAAAGAATTTTAGAGGCAATATTAAACTACCTAACCAGGACTTTTCACAGGATTTGCAATCACAGAGGTTATCTTCTCTCATGTAATACCCACCTAGTAACTGATCTTATCAAAAGATTAAATTATTTCCACTGTCTCATCAGTTCAAAGAGCTGATCAACTTGGAGAACATTTAGAGGGTTGGAGAAAAAGCATACACTTGCTCATATGTCCCATGCACTGAGTAGGTCAACTGTTTCTCCACCAATTTTGTGAAAACAGACTTCTCTACCGCGAGGAACTGGCTTATAGCACAGAATCATTCTGGTTGGAAGAGACCTTCAAGACCATCAAGTCCACAGGTGATAGTTCACCTCTTTTGTAAGGACTCTGGTAAAAAAGTCATTTTTGAAACATTGGTATGCAGCCTTGCTACCACAGTTGATCTCTCAGCATAGACAGAAATAATGATACCACAGAGGGTATCTGACTGTTGTATAAAATCAGCATTGTAAAACCTTAAGTTGTAGAACAGACATAGCAACATTTCAAAAACACTGAGTAAGGAATCTTTGGAAGCAACCTCATGCAAAGGAGCTAAGGACAGACTTATTTATTTTGCCAAGTCTGTTTTAGGTAGGTAAAGTTTCCAGATGATTTGGGGACAGACCTTATCCACAGGTGTATTTGTTGTGAATCAGAACGAGAGTGTTACCAAAGGTGATCTTCAAGTCCTGAAGACTGGACTGACATAGGCAGATGCTGTTAATATCTTGGTTTCAAGCATTTGACATTTTTATTCATTTTGTATGGTTAAGTTTAGAAGGGAAACAAAAGCAAGAACTGCACACTACGTTGTTAAGAGGTTCTGAGCAGAATGAATGCTGGAACAGTTATCTTCTTTACAGTGAAGTTTATGTGAATTAAATGATGAGCAGTTATTATTGAAACAGACAGTCTGCAGATGATGCCAAGTTGGGCAGGAGGGTAAGAAGGCTCTACCAAGGGATCTGGACAGGCGGGACTGTTGGGCCAAGACCAATGGCAACAAGGCCAAGTACTTGGTCCTGCACTTGGTTCACAACAACCCCCTGCAATGCTACAGGCTTGGGGAAGAATGACTGGAAAAATGTCCAGCTGAAAAGCACCTAGGGTTGTTGGTTGACAGTCAGCTGAATATGATCCAGCAGGGTGCCCAGGTGACCAAGAAGGCCAATGGCATCCTGATTTGTAACAGAAATAGTGTGGCCAGCAGGACTAGGGAAGTGGCCATGCCCCTGTACTTGGCACTGGTGAGCATGTACCTCAGACATGGTTGGGCCCCTCACCACAAAAAGGACATTGAGGTGCTGGAGCACATCCAAAGAACAACAAAATGAGGAGTCTAGAGGGTTTAGAGTACACGTCTTATGAGGAAGAGCAGAGGGAAATGTAGTTATTTAGCCTGGAGAAAAGGAGGCTGAGGGGAGACCTTACTGCTCTGTACAACTGCCTGAAAGGAGGTTGTAACGAGGTGAGTGTTGGTCTCTTCTCCCAAGTAACAAGCTATAGGACAAGAGGAAATGGTCTTAAATTGCACCAGGGGAGGTTTAGATTGGATATTAGGAAAAATTTCTTCACCAAAAGGTTTGGCAAGCATTGGAACAGGCTGCCCAGGAAAGTGGTGGAGTCACCATCCCTGGAGGTATTTAAAAGACATTTTGACGTGACAGTGACATGGTTTAGTAGTGAACTTGGCAGTGCTGGGTTAATGGCTGGACTCAATGATCTTAAAGGTATTTTCCAACCTAAATGATTCTACTATTCTGTGACCTGCCTTTTGCAGTCAGCTCTTTTCTAACCTTAGATTCCTCTGAGAGTTATCACCACTGAGGCTTAAAGAGGCAGAAACTAGTAAGCAGGAGTGATGGACACTTACAGAGAAAGGGGTAAGCAGGAGTGATGGACACTTACAGAGAAAGGGGGGTTGCCATAAAAGAAAAAAACCTTTGTGACTTGGTAATAACTACAATAATACAAGGACTTAATTCCAAATTTCTTTTGAATGCTTTTTCCTGTCTCTTTTACTCATATTTCTCCTTACTTTACTTTAAAGACAGATCTTAAAGTGGTCTGCCAGGAATGAAAGTTCTAGTTATACAAGGCTTGGAAAGAGGATAATGGAACAGATGACCATGTTGAAACAAGCATAAAGAGAATGGCAATGAAGTGGTGTTCTTCAAAATGGCAAGACAGACAAACATTGGTGACCTTCATGCAAATTTCTCCAAAGTTAGTGCAGTTACACCAGAATGTTTATTTTTAATTTTGTTCTCTAATAAAGCAGCAGCATTTTCCAACCTCAAAAAAAGTCATCTCTATTTACTCAGCTGTAATATTGATATTAATCATTTATAGAGCACCATAAATTTGTACAATGTTTTACAAGTAGAGATGTATTCTATACCTAAAACAGCTCAGGTACAGAAGACAAATTATATACTGGTAAAGCAGCACCTTACCTGAGAGAATCAGGAGATATTACAAAAGAAAAAGCAAGACAGGAAATATTGCAACAGAAGAAACAAGACATATTTCCTATGAAGGATTTCATAGGATGGTTTACAGAAGAACAAGGCTTGGTAATAATTCCTTATCTAGTTCTGTAGCTAACTGAAAAAGTTTGGTCAGGTCAAACCAATATGGAGATAATCCCAAATACATCGAAATTATTATGTTGAATTAGTCTGGAGAAAAAAAAAAATATTCCCATTCAATCTTACTCAATATTGTCTTTCACAGCTTTGTCTCAGAAATCCCCATGTATATTGCTCTGACAGTCTCAGTGGCATAGTTTGAAAATAATTGTCTCTAGATAAAGTTAAGCTTTTTTCATTTCATCATTTTACATGCTGATCTATCAATTTCCTGGAAGTTTTTGTTTGTTTCCTTGGATTATCTCAGTGTCTTTGTAATTCTATACTTAGTTAATTCTTTCACAATATATTTCTAATTCTATCATTTAGAAAACAACAATTAAAATCATATAATATAGGTTTTTTAATTCCTCTTAGTGATTCAGGGAGATGTGAAACAGACTCAGAAATAAAGGACAAAGGACAGACTAGTTTGGTGTTTCTGTGATAGAAACAGAATTTAGGATAAGAATTACATAATTTCTATTAAAAATTAAGAAGCAAGAGAAGCTTCTAATACCTTTAAGATCTGAGAAACAGTATAGCCTACAGAAAAGTTACAGGCAGAAGTAATTTTGCTGAGTTGTTACTCATACCTTTCATGCATTTTAAAAACTCCAACCATTGCTGAAGTTGAGGAAGTCATCACTCTTTCCAAAAGAACGAATGTAGAAAATTCATTTCCCAGTCACTTCAGTTTCCCTCACAGTACAAGTAGCCTGTCTTAGCACAAACAAGAAAAAAAATCTTATCTCCTGAAACTTCTCCAGACTGCAAAGTTGGAACATAAATCTCACAAAATTTTCCTTGCTCCAGAAAAATCAACACAAAGCAGAGCTTAAGAGCCAGTAGGCATCTCTGGATAAGTGAAAACAGAGACATAAATATAGAATTTTACAGAGACATAGAGAAAGCCGTTCCCCTGAGAAATTCATCAGCTGATACAGAAAAATCTATAATAAAACACAGCTGACCAGAGATTATTACCTTCATTTTGTGATTTTTTGCAACAAAGGGTGCAAAGACTGCAAAAAATGAAGTATATTTTAAAGTACCCTCAAGTTCATTTTTTAAGGATCTCTGTCTTTTCCACTAATGGAAGCATGGATCTTTTATGCAAGCCAGTTAATATTACAGTAGGGTGTATACACAGGACAAGTAATCATGTTTTCTTTGGGAAACCAGATCACTACACTGCCTGAACATTGGGTACTGGAATCTACACTCAGGTATTTTAAAACCAGTATTTCTTATTAGTGTAATTTTAGAACAGCTTCATTACAGCACATATATTCATAAATACGCTTGATTTCACAATCAGGAGATAACAAGTGTAATGTCATTAAGAGTTAAGATAATTACATCATTATAAGAGAAGACAAGAATACTTTTAGCTATCCCTCATCCATGTTGTTGCTAAGAGCTAAGAAGATCCAAGACGTACACTAACAGTGTTTTTTGCTTTCTCTATCATTCAGTGAATAATCACAAAATCACAGTATGTTAGGGGTTGGAAGGGACCTTGAAAGATCATCTAGTCCAACCCCCCTTCCAGAGCAGGATCACCTAGAGTAGGTCACACAGGAACACAGCCAGCTAGGTTTTGAATGTTGCCAGAGGAGACTCCACAACCACCCTGGGCAGCCTGTAATAATACTGATTGTTAAAGAAGAAAGACTATTCAGCCTGTGCCAATTCAGCTAACATAGATATCAATGAAGTATAAACATAGCCCTGGGAAACCAAAACAGCTAAGATAATTTTTCCAAGTTTTCGTTGTTTTTTGGTTTTGTGGGGTTTTTTTTGTTTGGTTGTTTTTTTTTTTGTTTGGTTGGTTTTTTTGTTCATTTGTTTGGTTGGTTTTTTATTTTGTTTTTAGAATAGAATAGATTATTTCGGTTGGAAGGGACCTACAACAATCATATAGTCCAACTGTCTGACCACTTCATGGCTGACCAAGTTAAAGCATGTTATTAAAGGCACTGCCCAAATGCCTCTTAAACATTGAGAGCCTTGGGCAATCAACCACCTCTCTAGGAAGCCTGCTCCAGTGTTTGACCACCCTCTCTGCAAAGAAATGCTTCCTAATGTCCCATCTGAACCTCTTCTGGTGCAGCTTTGGACCATTCCCATGCATCCTATCACTAGATACCAGGGAAAAGAGATTAGGATCTTCCTCTCCTCTTCTCCTCAGGAAGCTCTAGAGAGCAATGTGGTCACTCCTCAGCCTACTTTTCTACAATTTAAACAAATCCAAAGTCCTTAGCCACTCCTCACAGGACATTCCTTCCAGCCCTTTTCACCAGTATTGTTGCCCTCCTCTGAACACATTCATGAACATTAATATCCTTCTTAAATAGTGGGTCCCAGAACTGCACACATTATTCAAAGTGAGGCCAAACCAATGCTGAATACAGCAGGATAATCACTTCTTTGACCAGCTGGTTATGCTATGTTTGATGCACCCCAGGATGCAGTTTGCCCTCCTGGCTTATTGAGCCTGCTGGTGACCAGCACTCCCAGACCCCTTTCTGCAGGGCTTCTCTCCAGCCATGCCTCTCCTAGTTTATACTTGTGCCTGGTGTTATTCTGTCTTGGATGCAGAATCCAACATTTGGACTTGTTAAATTTCATCCCATTAATCATTGCCCCATGCACCAATCTATCCAGATCACTCTGAAAGGCCTCTTGTACCTCAAAAGAGTCAACAGCTCCTCCCACTTTGATATCATCAGCAAACTTGTTAATGGTTCATTCAGCCTCTTCATTCAGATCATTGATAAATATATTGAACAGAACTGGCCCTAAAATTGAACCCTAAGGAACACTGCTGGTGACCGGTTGACAGCCAGATGTAGTCCCATTCACTACACTTTGAGCTCTGCCCATTAGTCAGTTTTTCACCCAGCACACCATGAACTTGCTCAAACCATAGCTGGACAACTTGTCCAGAGGGATACTGTGAGGGACAGTAACAAAAGCCTTACTAAAATCCAGAAAAACTACATGCACCACCTTACCTTCATCCACTAGGTAGGCAACCTTATCATAGAAGGATATCAAATTAGTTAAATAGGACTTTCCCTTTGTGAATCCATGTTGGCTGTGCCTAATGATTACATTATTCTTTAAATGCCTTTTATAGTTCCCAGTATAATCATCTCCATAATTTTTCCAGGAACTGAAGTTAGACTAACAGGTCTGTAGTTCCTCGGATCCTTCCCTCACACCCTTTTTGCACACTGAAGTAATATCAGCCAGCTTCCAGTCAGGGGGGACCTCGCCAGACTCCTAAGACTTTTGGTAGGTGATCAAGGTGGGTCCTGCCATAACATGCACTGGCTTCTTCAGTACTCTGGTATGAATCCCATCATGCCCCGTGGTCTTGTGGACATTCAGCTGATACAGCTGGTCCCTTACACTCTGTATCCACAAATGGAAAGTCACTGTTCCCACACTCTTGATGCTCCGACTCGGAGAACAAGCAGCCCAAGGTCTAGCAGTATCATTAAAGACTAAGGCAAAAAAAAAAATAAATCATTGAATGCCTCCATTTTTTCTTCATCCTTACTAGTCAGATGAAAATCTTCAACGAGTATTGGTCCAATATTTTCTTTAGACCTCCTCTTGCTATTTTAGCGTACTTTAAAAAGTCCTTGTTGTCTGACATACTAGCCAGTTTCGATTCTAATTGAGCTTTGGCCCTTCACGTCTTCTCCTTTCATATATGAACCATCGCTCTTATACCCTCCCTCGTTTCCAGAGATCATAATTTCTTTTTCCTCTTGAGCTTCATGAAATCAGCCTCCTCTTCAGCCAAGATGGTCTTCTGTCCCATTTGCTTGACTTATGACACAGTGGAATTGCTTGCTCCTCTGCTTCTAAAAGATGATTAATAAAGATTGACCAGCACTTGTGGACTCCTAAGTTGTCCAAAGTTGTTTTAACTAACTGCACTGTCTGAAGTTAGAGGCCTGTTTTCACAGGCAGTGTCTGCATCTAGCAGTGATAACACCCCATGTTTAGAGTTATTGCCAAGGGTTGGTGTGCAGACCAAGGCCACTGCTGGATCTTGTGTACCACATTGGGGGGTGCAGAAAGGGAAAGGCTGCACCTGCAGGGAGGAGCAGACAGGACAGGTGACCCTAAAATGACCAACAAGATATTCCAGCCCATATACATTATATTCAGGATAAAGCTGAGGGATCATGAGTGTCAACCTCTCTTCTTCAATGGCTGGCATGCAAGAAGGACTCTGTCCATTCTACATTTGATCCCAATCCATGCATTCCTGAATGCATCTCCAGAATCCAGATCCTGAATCCAGTTCCAGTCTGCTGCTGAGTCCAGTCTGGGAATTCCCTACTGCCTGCTCCACAGCATCAGTGGTGACAGTGATGTAATTGCCATCTGGGGGTTGGATTCGATGCTTTTTTTGTGTAGATTTGTGTATTTTCCATTTTATTATAATTATTTTCATTAAATCTGTTTTATTTTCCTTTTCTAATACATAAATCTCTCCCTTATTCCCTTTCTCTTCCCCTTTGAGGAGGGAGAGGACTTAACAGAGAACATCTATTATAGGTCTAGCAGACAGCCCTGACCCCGAACCTTGACTAAATTTTAGTAAATGTTGTGTTAAACACTTAATGTCTTGAGATTTAAAAAATAAATAAATAACTTAGGCTGACTGCATAGCAAAATCTTTGGAAAGAGCAGGGGGGAAAAGAAAAAAAAAAAAAAAAAAAAAAAGAGAGAAAGTAGCAAAGGCATGTCTCCTTAAAGGAACAGATCTGGGGAATATAAACTTTGCCTGACCAGAGGCACCATGGTACGCAATGTTGGTGAGTAAAGTGCTACAAGATTCCCAGGCTCATGTGGTAAATCTGCTTTCAGGCTTGGGCAAGGAAACCTGAAAGATAGATGGGGAGATTATAAATCCATGAAAGAAGAAGCAGCAAATATGAATGGACAGAACATAAAAATATGCTGCAGCATTTCTAGTCTCTTTATTTTTTTTTAAACTACGGCAGGGTTATAAGTCTCAAGGAATATAGAAGATAAGAAAAAGAACATCAGTTAACAGGTGAGAGTTCAGGCTGTAAATAAAGCCTTTTGAGGTGAAATAAAGTACAAGGTAGCCCAAAAAGACTGAACAGCCACTAGAATTCCACCTGACAAGATGAATAATAAATGCAAGGATTTTGGATAGCTACCAATTTTAAGGGAAAATTCTGAATTTTTAAAATAATATTTCAAAATGAGGAGGGCAACACCTTCAGGAACAGCTCAAGAGTATATAAAAAGATAATTTTCAATTCACTTGGCTAAATATTACAAAATTCCTGATGAGTAACCTGCGTGTCATCAAGTCTCAAAGTCCTGTACTGTAGAGCTGCCATGGAATACTCTGTATTGGCATAGAATATATAGAGCTCTATTTCTGTAGAAGAGAATAATAGATGCATCATTCTTGTAAATTAAACTAACAGCTAGGAACTATTGCCCCAGAAAAGATACGAAGCTTGGAAGACATGGTTATTTATATAATGAAAGATATGTTTATTGATACAGTTTAAGTTAGTCAAAATGAGCATAGGAAAAGCCTGGCTTGACTTTTGCAATTACGTACCTAGTAACAGGCTTAGCAATGCACTTTTGTTTTAATTATTAAGCAGGATTTAGTCTTTAATAATAGGATATATATGTCCAGAACAAAGGGTATAGAAAGAGTAATGAGTTGGCCAACCATAAAGAACTGTTGA
>WUAM01000287.1:44852954-44871745 GCA_024336885.1 Actenoides hombroni
TTCCCCCCCACCCCCCCCCCCCCCGCCCTGCCTCCCCCCTTCTGTGACTCTCTGTCAGCAGCCATATGCAAATATTTGGTGGGAAAATCCCTCCTTTCCTCTTAATTTCCTCACAATTATTTTTCAATTGTTTTTATCATCTTTGTGAATCATTATTTTGAGTGCAAATCAAATTACTAAGGTAAATAAATAAAAGGCAGCTAAAATTCTTTCCAGCATATTGATAGGAAAAACTTATATTTCTGTAAGTATTATCTTTGATGACATAAACAGGCCTAACAATATCATTTCTGCATAAAATCTAATGTTTCAATAAATAAGAAATATTAACCTCTACTGGGATATTGTTCTAATATTCCAAAAGATTTTTGGGCAGAGTTCATAGGCCCCTGCCTCAGAGCTACAGGCAGCCAGACCTGTAGTGCCAACAGCCTGTAGAATAGTTAATTCAAGTGCACCGACTTCACTGAAGACTGCAGAACACATTAACACAAGTAGCAGACTCCAGGTCTGAGAGTTACAGACTCCAGAACTGCACTTACAAATCCCACAGATAAGCAAAAAATAACAGCAGAAAACCCAAAATCATAGCTTATGCACTGCTGGGGGAGCCCTTGTCTTCTGCAGTTGATCACCTAGAATTCTAAAGCAGAGAGTTGTTGTAGTAAAATTATCATGCAGGAAACAGTAATGAATTTCCATGTGACCCCTTTGAGATTACAGTAAATTGTCCTCCTAGATATTCTTTTCTCAGACTTAATGCTTCACCTTTGAGATGACTCCTGTCCTGTTGTTAAAATCCTTCCCTAATAGGCAAACTGCATCCTGAAATAACTTAAGCTCTTTCTCTTTATTATTTCTTTCAGATGATCTTTTTAGAACTCCATTCACTCATAGATTAAAAAATTTTGTTCTTTTCTATCAAAACGTATGTTACCTATAAAGACACGGCTGTACTCTGAATTTGGACTCATATTGTGATTTAAGTGCACTAGTATAACATTCTGCTAAATCCAAATCCCATATAATGTCAGATAACTTCAAATAAGTAAATTTGGTATTAAACATTATACTCTATACACATGAAACACCTAAAAGAACCCGGACAGTGAGTACTGGATTCTGACAACCTATTTCTAATAATTTCCACTAGACTTTTAAAACATATCCTATCACATTTAATAGTTACGTGATTCCTGCCCCTCTCTTCTTGTTACTCCCAAACACACTGAAAGAGATTCAGTATGTTTGTCAGTCATTCTTGTGCTGAACTAGATAAATTTTAATTTTTTTTCTTAAAATAAATGTTCCTTCCCTCATCACCCTAGCAGCCAATTACTACCTTTGTCGCAAGTTAGCCTGATTTTGAACGTAAGGAGTCAGAACCACACAGAATGTACTAATGGAGTTGTTCTCTGTGTCCTGAGTATTTATCTATTGCCTTTCTCTACTGCAGATACTTTATCAGACAGATCTTACCACCACTCTTCCGTTGTTTTTTTCCAGCGTTGTTGCTTACAATGACCCTATGACTAAGGAATATAGTCAGATCTCTTTCATTTTCTGTCATCTTCAAATAATGATGTATTTCTATATAATAGAATCACTCGGTTTTGTTCTATTAGTCTATGACTTTGACTAAAAATTTACTTCTTTTTCTAGTAGGAAACAGGGTATAATTGTTCTTGTAGTATTATCTCATTCTTCACAGCATCAGCATTACCTCCTGATTATAAGTATACACTTCCTTCAGGATATTAATGAGCTCAGCTTTACATGTTTAAGCAAATTCCTTTTTGTATACCCTTATTAAAAGGATCAAAACCTAATGCATTCATTGGAAAGAGACATCTTCCAGAATGCACTTTAGTGTAGTGTTTCACAAGAGAGAGTGGCTTCAGTTCCAAATCTAGTCCTGATTCATGCCATTGTAACCAATGACAGCTTAACTCTTAGATGGGCATATACTAGCCAGTAAATATACCTTGCCTTTTATTATTTTTAATGTTATCTTCATTACTTTCACTTTGTGAACAATTAGAAGACTGCATTGTGAGAATTTGTATTGCATTATTAATTTGGAAGCTTGCAAAATTCTGGAAGCTGTTTTATGTGTTTGGTACACACATATGACATCAATTGTATTACAGTTCTTGAAAGGTCAGCAATTGTTACACAAGGGATTTATTTTTTTTTTAAATACCTTAAACAATTTTATTTTAGGAGATCTTTCATAATGATTCTTTTAATTGTTTGGATTTTATAAAGACACATCACTCTTTTTAACGATGTTTTGTCCATCAACAACTGTCAATCTAAGCAGAGTTGCATTGCTAACAAGACTGGTTCTTAAAAGTATTGCAGTATTTCCTAACTAAAATGCTCTTAAGTGACTAATGATAGTGTCAGTTTGTGGCAGACTTAAAAAGATGTTTTTTTCAGGAAGGGCTGACCATGCTTATTTAAACATCATGACACCACATGAAAATTCAGATAAGAAATCCAGAAGTCAGTAGTCATTTATGAAAATATTGAATTCCATATCTAGAAACAATGCCCCAAACTTCAAGTCATGATTCATAATGCCAGTATTAGTCTAGTGTCTAAGCAGTTATATTTCAAATTCTAACAGTACTTGCATTAGCTTTATTTTAAAGTCTGCTGCTTAATCCTAACCTCTTGTTTGAAATCGCAAGGGTTTTCTTTTTTTGCACTACAAGACCAATATTCAACCAGTTTGAAAAAAGTTTTACATCTCATCTTGTAACATAGCAGTCATAATGCAGAGAGAATTGAGGTTGTTCCTTTACCTTTAGTCTGAAAAACTGTAACTTTTAATTTTTTAATTTTTTTTTAAATTTCTCATTTAAATTCATTTTGAAAGGAACAATAATTCCATTACTAGCAGTTAGGATAGCTACAAATTGGTAAAAATAATAACATTTTATTGTGTCTTTGTCTTCAAAATCTTAATGTTTAGTTCAGGAAGAATGAAGAAAAAATTAAAAAAAAAAGGTTTTAATAATGTACAACATCTTAGTGTATAACTACCTTTCCTTGTAAACAGTGCAATGCAAAGTTCATGAACATTCATATGTCATGGTACTGCTATATAAGGAAATTTAGATTCTGGCAAAGCACAGTTAATGGTGATTAAAAAAATAGAAACAAAGGAACTGGGAGTTCTGAAGAAGACAAAGCTCACAATTTGCAAACTGCCCTAGAACTTAACAATGGCTTTTGATAAATTATAAACACTGGCAAACCCACAGGGCTGAAATTCTCAAACCCATAGTATGGAAGATGTACTCCTGGTCAAATTTTAAATTGTTGTTTGTCTGCCTATGGCTGCTAAATTGAATTAAGACTGTAATATAACTTTAAGCTAAAGCAGAACTATCTATTTCAAACCATGTAATTTAAGGCATGAAAATGATATTTAAACAAAAGCACCACTTGTATTTTCTTTTTTTATGTTTAGGAATCAATGAGGTTGAGGCAAAATTATTCTATCTACAATATTATCTCATTAGAATGATGTAGCCTTTACCTTTCACAAATATTCAACATTTTGTTATGAGCAAAATCATGTTTATATTGCTTACAAATCAATAACAGGCCTTTAAAAACCAACCTTCTTTTTGTGATGAAAGGTAGGGAGAAAATCAGCACTGGGTGACAGCTGTATCAATAGCGAACCTCCATACTGAAATAACCTGGGTTTTATTAGTATACTTCTACCATTCCCCCAAATGATATTGCTAAGTGACCACAACAACACTGGTTCTGCCACAAGGAAAAAGAAAATCTTATTCTGCAGCTCTCATACCTTTCCTTCCTTATAGCAGTTTGAAAAATGATCTATAGAGTAGTAATAGTGTTGTAGCACTATAAGGATATAAAAGTTCACAATACAGTTTCTCCTCACAAACCTTGCTCCAGTTTTTTATTGATACAATTTTTTTTCTGCAGATTGTTTTTCCTTGTAGATTTCTTGGTCCTTTTTTTCACATCGTAGCAAATGCTGGTTAGACTTTTTAGCAGAGATTGTAGTAGAGTAGGTAGCAAAACTACATGTTGCAGAAGCACCCAGGTCAGACAGTTCTAGTTCAGTGTGAACTCGGCCAAGAAGTTTCTGTGTCACTGTATCTAGACATCCCATCTGTGAACCAGTCTGGCTTGTTCTTGGAACATAAGAGAGGGGAAAAAACCCTTGCTTTTAGAAGTACATGCCTACACTGCAGTGAAAATGTGGGTGGGCTCTAGTATGAAGGTAGTGAGGATTTCAAATGAGATAATAGTACACAAGCTGTGACAACGTGAGCATGTGCTCTTTCTTACTACTGTGCAGGAAGTTAGAAAAAAATCTGGTGTGCCTGTTTGGGCACTTTTGACTGTATTTCCAACACAAGTCAGTTTAGATCAACACTACAGAAGACCAGTAACTCAGTTACTGGTGTGTTAATAACCAGCTATTTGCCCTTTTCCTTCCCACTGTTTTAATATACCCAGATGTTGATTTGTAGTTTGGTTAATATGGCCATTCTAGTTTAAAATCACCAGAGTGTACCAGTGATATGCATGAAATGGAATATTAGTATATATAAGAAATCTGGAAGTATAAATAAAAGTATATAGTTATAAGTGTATAAGTATATACTAACATAACTATATAAGTACATACTTATGTATGTGTATGTAAGAAATATTATGCAATGAGATAAAAGGTTCAGATTTTGATAAAGAACACGTTCTGCACAGAGAAAAGCACAAGTAGATTTCCACATTAAAGGAAAATGAATTAAGTAAGATGTACTAATATATAGCAGTAGTTATGAATTTTCATGGGACATGCCATGAAAAAGAGTGCATTTTCAAGTGAAGTGGGTGTATAACAAAGTATTTATTAGGTAGATTTAACTTATTCAAGTCCAGACTTCAAAGCAACAGCACAAAGAGAACAGCAAATGCTAGTGCTTGATGCTAGAGACAGTGAGGAAGATTTATGGGTTTATCTTTCTAACAGGATTTAGAGAGCTTAGTACACTTTCACTTTTAGGCCTAATATAGGAGCACTTTATTGTACACAGGGATTTGACAAACAAATTTTATATGATCTCTGTGAGAAGCTTAGAGAAGACTCTAGGATAAGGCAGTGGAGAACCATCCTTTACAGAATAAGAAAGGCTGAAATGTCACCCTAATCACTGGCCAAAAGCCCTCTGTAAATTTTGGTCAGTTCAGCCACATTAACCCTTTTTTTTCCCTCCTGATCTTGTGTCATTTTATCCTTGTAAATCCAACGTTGCTTCAGGATGTCAGAAAAAGCATACCGAATCCAGCACTGAGACTGGCAACATGGTTAAGTCCTGCAGTGCTTTCACAACAACCGTGTGGTGATGATGGAGAAGCCATGAGTGGTGTCAGAGGGAATGTGTGACTCCTCAGAACAGCCTGGCCCTGTAGTCCATGGATCTCTAGTGCTGAGTGCTCTGGTAAAGGTCAGTCTGACAGGTTTTGGCCATGATTGGTATCAGGTATCCCACTGAAAATGTTAGCTGTACATCTATGCCTACTACAACTACATACTTGGTTGAATGTTGGGAAGAATATTAATCTCTTTTCAAAACTGAGCCCCCAGAGTAATGCCCATTTCTTGTACAGGAGAAGGAAGACTGCAAAATTTCTGTTCCTTGCTATTTTTCTATCAGGAAGAAAATTTTAATTCACTTTACTGGAGTTATTCTTGGGTTAGATCAAGAATACAAATGAAAGCAGAATCTCAGTAAAGAAATTGTTTGAATTATCTCCATCTCTGAATATTAGTATACCTTACATTTGCACTCATTTTCAAAAAAAATCAGCTTCTTAAAAGGATAATATTAATTATTGGTACCAGTTCTTTATTTACCAGACACTGAATTATTGACATTTTAACCTTTATTGACCTTTTATCAGTAAAACAAATTTGGTACTTTATTTTCTCAAATTTAGATGGAATACCTGCCAATTGATCTCTCTAGTAGAGGGACACTATTAAGATTATTTCTTGAAATTAACTTGCTTTCATTTTAACATAAAATTACATATTTTGCAGCCCAGAAATGGATGTGATTGCGTACAAACTCATTTCAATTCTTTAGTTTAGAAGCTTTATCTTCTTAACTATGTTGTGGTTTTTTTTAAAGTGTTTCTGTTCTTTTTGAAGGAGAACCAGGGTTGAACAATGACAAGGCAAAGTAAGCTTCCAATTACTTTTCTCTGTTTAATAAATACCTTTCTTTGCCCACAATATTTTCTTTGAAAATAGTAAAGCTGTCAAACAAAGAACTCTGGGTCAAGAACAAAGTTTGAATGTAAGCTTAAATGCAATCCGCATCTTTCATATTTCTCTGAACAAGATGTAAATGTCTGAAATGCAGGCTGGTTTGACACGACTCAGACAACTGTATAAACATATCAGTTATATGTTGTGATTTTCCAGTTAGGTGAATGCAATTGAATAATATCCCTTACTTCTACTTACAGGTAGCTTTAGGATGAAAACTGAGGCTTGTTTTAACTTACAATTATGTATTTTGTTTGACGAGTCTATTTCTAAACTAATGGATATAGGAAAAAAAAAATTACTATCAAGAACTGGGTTCTTTTTTGAAAGACTTGCTATCTGAGCATGATTACACTAGGCAGGACAAAAGCATTTAGGAATCAGCCTTATGGTAGGATGATTAGTTAATTTGGAAGTACACGCTCAGAAAAACCCATGGGTAGAAGTCTATGGTCATAAACAAGACTACAGCCTCTCTACAGAACCTGTATTCTATCCCCTCAGGACCTCTTACTTCTACTGTGATATTCTAAAAGGCATATATTATGATAAAGAAGTAGGAACAAGTGAAATAAGTAGACTTCTGACAAAAGAAAAAATTAAGGAGATATTTCCTTTCCTAGAGTCTTTCAAGTATTTCTGCTCATACTCTTAAATGTTACCCGCTGACCTTGGTGTCCAGTATCTCCCACAGCAACGACATCCTACTGCAGTGGTGTCTCTGTGGCCTGGGGGTGCCAAGCTTCCTCACAAAACTGTCACAGGAACTAGACTTGGTTCATGCAGTTCATTCCCATAAGGTCATGAAGTTTGAAACTTTTTTTTTTTTTAGACAGGTTACACAAGTGAATCCTTCAGAAAAGTCCATCTTTAGAAATATCTTAAAGTACAAATTCACTGAGGTTTGTTTGTGCTGTGCGCTAAAAAGATGAAGCTTTTTTATCCTGTTTTGTTTTGAAAATTTGGGCTGTTTTTTTTTTGTTTCCAGGACAAAGTCTTGAATTCTCCAAATTCTTATGCAATCAGCATTCATTATCTTCATAAATATAGTGTGAAAACTCTGATAAACATGCTACAGTCTTTTATGACATATATTGCTAACCTTACATAGGAATACACTATGATTTTACAGATTTTATTTATTGCATTTTTGGACCTTTTTATGTTTTTGTAAGCCAGCTGGTTATCTCTTTTGCAACTGTATCAAAACTAGTCAATCTCAAAAGATCTCTTGAGATAAGAGAAGGTAAAAAAAGCTCTTCATACCACCTTGACTTTAAATGCAGCATTGTGGTGCCACTTCTCTGTCACCCCTGTAGATAAAAATAAGTAACTGAAGATATTCACTGTACTTTATAGATTAGTATACACCTGTGATCACAGACACACTTATTTCTGCAGAAGTGAGAACGACTAGGTTTTCTTAAAGGTTTTCTTCTGATGCATACCTCAATAATGTGAAACTGTTGTATATTGCTCCCCTAGAAACAGTGTGTTTGTAACTGAAAAGAAATCTGGCATTATATAACAAAAAGCAAGAGCTCTTGTGGTTTGAGAAAAAAAAAAAAAAGAAAAAGAAAAAGCTTGTAATTGGACTAGATCAACTGTGCTTGCTATTTCTGTAGTTAAATTGAATCATTAACTAAGTGAAGTTTGCTCTTTATTAGCAACTCTCTCTTCTCAAATGAGAACAATGTTACTATTTTGAAACATGTAAACCTAAAATACATTTGACTTCCTGCAATGTATGATCCCTCAGGAAGGAATGCATAGATGTGTACATTCATGCATGAGAAGGACACTAAAATGTACTGTAAACACATCTCTTTGATTTTCTAGCTTTTCCATAAGTATTTTATGCAATTAAATGGTAAAAATATTGTTCTGTGCATGGACCTCAGACTTATTCATTCCATACCAACCGATATGACTGATGAAGTCACCTCCAATGGAAGTCACCTCCCTGACAACTTCACAATGAATGATTTTGTCCTGACATTACCAGTTAAGATTGGACTATTATTTTATTGTACCTACTTAGAGAGAAGGAGGGTGATACACAGTATGATGTACTCAAGGTCATGCATGAAAACAGGAATAGGTAAAAGTGGAGTTTTCTAAGTAAAATTCAAAAAGTTATAAGCCTAGATGCTTTTGAAAAATGTCACAAGGCGTTCTATTTTCAAGCTTAGCTGTTTGAATGCCTTTTCAATCTGTCCCTTATCACTATGAAAAAAAAAGTTTGTTCTGTAGCTGAACGATAGCTCATGGCACTCATGATTTTAAAAATTGTGCTGCAAAATAGTAAGGTGTCCCATTCCATATAATTTTGCCTGTTTACAGAAAATGACAATATTGGTGAGAAATAAAAAAACCAACCCTGAAAGTGCTTTCTGGAAGAATGGACAGGTAGATTTAAAAATAGCAAGTACCATATATATTTGGGAATTTATGTTTAAAAAAAAAAATAGAATAATAAGAAGTGCCAAATTATTACTGAAAATAAACAGTGAATTTAAATCTCATATGCTCTGAAGTGAATGTGCATGATGTGAAAATGTACTTTTAAGTGGAAAAGAGAGACAAGAAATCTTTGGTGTTTAGTTTTTCTATTCTGCCTTTGTTAGCCCTTAATCTCACATTTAAAACATTTCTCCTCAGGGAACAGAAGCCCTGTTATGTGATTTACAAGAAAAAAATACATAATAAATAAAAAAACCCAACAAAATTTCATTGAAACAGTTCAGGAATAATCCACCAATGGATTGCCATTGCTCCAAACTCTTCAGTGACAGTCTTTAGTAATATACATATTTCCAAAAAGAGCAGAGATGAGGGGAAGGGAGGGGTGGACTGAGGGTATTTTTAAGTTGTGGTTGCATTTCCTACTCTGATTTGGTTGGTAAATTGGTGGCATTGTTTTTGTTTGAATTTAATGGTTGTTGTTTCTCCAAGTTGAGTTTGTCTTTTGCTCCTGACCATAATTGCTGAGGGAGCCCTTCCTGTGTCCACTCTTGAGCCTTTTGTTGTATTTTCTCCTCCCCATCCTGCTGAGGAGGGTAGGAATGAGCAAGTGGCTGCATGGTCCTTTGTTTCTGGCTGGGCCTAAAACAGGACAGATAGTAATTGAATCATGTCCAAATTTGAATAACCTATTAATCCAAGGGACAATTTTACTTTGATCCATTCAGAGAACTTTTTCTAGCAATATACAGTGTTATGCTGTGTCCTCTGAATGGGAACTTTCAGTAATGAAGCAAAATTTAATGAAATAAAGTATGCATTTTTAAAGTATCCTGAGAGAAACATGCAAGAATTACTGTCTAAACCAGTTGTAAAGCTTAATCTCTACATGTAGTAGTGAACATTCTATGTGTTATATGCATTCATATAAATAGTTGTGGAACAGTATACATATAAAAAAAAAAAAAAGAAAAAAGCTGAATTTGATTCATGTAATTTTTATTGTTAGCATCAGAGCTTTTGTTCTTATTTTCCCTGCTCAGTTTATTGTGCTAGCATCACATGCTAGCCATATATAATTGGATTTTGCTTTTCAGGTGTTTGCTATTTCTCTGAAAAGAGAAGCATCAAAGAAAGCAGTTCCCCATGTGCTTTTCCTTATCTTCATCACGTTTTTTTCTTTTTTTCCCCAGCTCTGGAACAATGAAATGTGAATCTCTTCAGAGCCTTTGAGCCAGAACAGAAGGTAATATTTGGGTCTCCTATTGTTTTTGCTATTAGTTGTTCTCCTGCTGGAGGTCTTTTAAGCTTTTGAAGGCTTGCTCTTGGAGCTCATGAAACTGAGTTCTGAGTATTAATGTCTCCACTGTCCCTGACATACGTTTGTTTTTCTTGTCGGCCTCACTAGGAAAAGTCTGCTGCTTGAGCTACTGTAAATACCTCTGGTAAGCATACCTGTCACTTGTCTAGATTTAAGCTGGAAAAAAAAACCAAAATATGCATAAGTGGAAACAGCATATCTGAAGCATTATTTTTGAATACAGGATGTAAAACTGATTTTTAAATATTGTTTTTAAATGCTGACTACTGCCTGGGAAGCCTATGAACCTGTTCTGGAGTACATTCAATTTATAGCTATGTAAAGGGCACTGTTCAAGGCTGGACAATTACAAACCATCAAGACCAGAAAACATTCTGAATAGAATCATTAGAATTTTAAATAAAGGGAATGCCAAAAATACCCAAGTAAAAATGGATGAAATGCTTAAAATAGATTTTGAGCTAACTCTAATTAATGATAATTGCAGTCTAATTCATTAGGATTGAGCAGATCCTGATAGGAAAATGTGATGTACCACTCAAATGCACTCCCTGGCAGACAGTGGGGGCAATCAGCCTTCAGCTGGGGAAGCAGCTGGGTATGGTTAGATGTGAGAGGTTAGGGGAGTATCAGGAAAACTTTGACCTCACCCTTATTTCAGACTTTCAAAGGTACTTGAAGAGCTCAAAGAGGAAAAGCTGTGCATGCCTTTTCTGACAGATGGTATTGGGGAACAAGAAGCTCCTCAAGAATTGAGTGTTGTTTGGGTGCGTGTGCTTTAATGCTGCAGAAGAGGAAAAGTTGCTATAATAGCTAAAACAGATCTCATAGATGTAAGGGTATTTCAAATTTATCTAGACAAGTTTTTTTTTTCCTGTTTGCTTTTCTGTTAAGGAGATGATGCTTTGATATAGGGCCATTGGATGTGTGGTTATCAAATGAAATCACTTGGTGTTCTGAAGTATTTTCAACTCCCTTAACAACTCTAAGTTCTCTTCAGGGAGATGGCCAGCCTAGCAAGGAGTGTTATCACCTGAAAGGAGAGGTGTGGGATTGGATGTTTTAATGTAAGATGTACAACATATATCTGGTGAACTACTGAAAAAAACAAAGGTAACTTTCTTCTTGTGAATTGTTGTTTTGTCTGATGTCTTATAAGGTATTTTGAGATTCTCAAATAGCCTTTTTAAGGTGCCCCTTCTAGTGTGTTTCTGTCTTTGTGATAAATCCATCTCTTCTGTTGTCCTCTGATCCTAATACACTTACACTTCAAATGTATTTTAATTGTGATAGGCAAGGCATGCAAAATGGTGGGAAGGTCTGCTTTTAGTCAGTCTTTAACTCATTCAAGTATGTGTCTATACACATAAATAGCTGAAGTGCTTTAGATCGTCCATGTATGAAAGAAATTCTGTTCATCCCACAGGAAAGATAAAAAAAAAAAAAGCTTTATGGATTAGTTGGGTTGTTTACTTGTTTGTTTTGGTGTATTGTAGGGGTTTTTTTTCCTGTGTTGGTTTCAGGTTTTTTCCTGTGTAACTCCATTTTTTTTTTTCTGATAAGAAAGGCTTCTGGTTTGGGGGAAATGTGGCAAGGAGGAGCAAAAATGGCTGAAAGTTGTCTTTCTGTCCAGTTGCAACAATCTCAAGAAGACCTGACACAGGATGGCTTTGACTGTTGGGAGGGAGCAGAAGAGGCTTTTGAGAGAATAGTAACTCTTATAGAGCTTTTGGGGTTTCTGTGTAATATGTACCTTGTATCTTGAACGGTCTTGGGGAAACAGGTTTATGGGTTATACCCTGGGCTGGATAGACATTATGAAAAATTTCAGGAAAAATAAATAAATCAAGATAATTGTTCCTCTCATATATTTAACTCCTAAACTCTTTATCTCCTCGTGGGGTGTATAATCAAAACTTTGATAATGAAAAAAAAAATCTTCAATTTTATTGTTTTACATATTCTAAAACTTTAGGTAGTTTCTTGTAAAGAACTTGTCAATAAAGAAGTGTGGAGAAGGGAAACACAACAGGATGGCTGATTCAAAACAGTTTATAGTGGAGGCAACACTGACATCTTTCTGAAAAAGAGAATGTGTGAAGTAATGTGTAGTAGGAAGATTTCTATGCCATGTGATTACTGTTGCTTCTGTAGCCACCTGCTTTTCCAACCTTCTCATTTTCCTCAGATAACCAGTAAATCACAACTGTCTCTGTCAAAATTGAACTCCCTCATTATATGGAGATGAAGATAAATTTTAAGCCTTTATTATGAATAAAATAGTACTTCTAGAAGTATCAGATGCTGTGATGATAGTCTTAGCTGCAATAAACTTAGGATAACAAAAGGAAGGAATCAAAATGCAAAAGAATGGTGTACTGCATTCTTTAATTGCTGGTTTATAAGAGAACTGATTAGACAATGATGCAGGTGTGAATGAGTTAACCTGTACCATTTATTGGTAGGAATTATTTTTCCTAGCTCAGTTGTCTTCCATTCCAGCAAGATGCTAGAAGCTCCACAGAAGGTGTGAAACGGTCACAAGCACGCTATAGTGCAAGTTGAAGAGTATCTGATTTCCCTTAGTGAAAGCAAGATCCACATTCAATGGATTTAGAGGCTGCTCTAAAATATTGGGAGCAAAGCTGTGAAAGTTATGGAACCAGAAGTAATTTTGCCGTTCTTCTGTCTCGAGTTTTTGGGGTTTCTTTGAAGTGTTAAGATAATATTTGTAAGTCTGAAGACATAGACAACTGGTGTCACTTTAACAGAATGGAGTTAATATGTCAGGAAACTACTACTATGGCTACAATATTATTTTTTTTTTAATTTTTTAAATTTTTTTTGGTTGGTCCATATGCATATTCAATTCTTTGGTGCTTTTTCTCATTTAACTTTAATATTAAACTATTTTGTAATTAGTTTTTATAAAATATGTGCCTGAAAAATAGTAACTTTGTCTTCACATACAAATGTTCATTCTAGAACAATGGGGAGATGTTGATAAGTTCAGTGAGGCGGTTATGTCTGTGTATGTATTTTTATGAATAACTTTGTAAGTTAATGATCACTGTGCAACTGTTAAGTCCCAGTTAAGTCCAAAATAATTAGTTTGCTAATGACTAAACTGAAGTTTCAGTGCAGCTGCATGAGAGACAAAGTATCTCAAAGTAAACTTTTTCAGTTAGTTTTTACTTAAGTTGATACTGTTACAATAGAAGATGGTGATGAAGAAATCCCATGCACAGATGCTAAGGAAGCATACATAAGTATAAAGTTAATGTCAGCTAAACACAAGAAATGCAAATGACCTGAGAAAGGAATCCCTAGCATGGTTAGCTTTTCTTCTTCAGAAAAGTGTTCTCTAACATGAAAAATTATTCATTAACTGGCAGTTTTAATAAGAAGCACGTGATAGGGAAAGAGAAAAATAGCAAAAGGATAGGACATGGTACCTGATTTAGAGTGACTTTTAAATTAATCTTTGTTTCATTGATACTGAAGAGAAGGAAAGAAATTTGAGTAATGGGCCTGAAGAAAGATGAGTGGTGTTATAATTTAACATATTAATATCCTATTGAAGCTGATGCGTGGGATAGAAATAAATCAACTTTACTCATATCATGCTGGAATCTGTCAAAGAACAGGAGTATTTGATTATTCAGGCATGTTATTCACTGGATTCAGACTTTCTGATATTACTTAAAACAATTCATTATTAGTAGTATTGTAACTTCATATTGTTAATATGGAACATATTTTGTTGTTTTCAGTGATCATGAGATATACAACATTTTGACTGTATCAACTTTTATCATTATTGGATTCAACTGTTGGGTAGTGTGCATGAGTGTTTAAATGGTAATTAAAATTGTTGAATTTCTTACTACATGCATTACTCAAATTTAATGCACTGACATCTGGAAATCAATGCAGTTCTGATGACAGCTAGTGTATTTTGACAGAAGTATAAATCTCAGTACATCTATTTGAACCATCTCCTGTCCACGCTCTTTAAAAAAATCCCAAATCATAATTGTTGTATCTTCTTGCTCTTCCAGCAAGTAAATGTCTCCCTCTTTTTGTGGGTTTGGCCATTTATAAATTCTCAGAATTATCTCCTTTTCCTCACCTGAGGATGCTCAGGGGAAGAGCTAAAAGTAGGCCATAAACTAGAATCAGTTGTTGTCCTGTTCCTCTTGAGGATGAGGGTTGGGTGACAAAGTTAGCTTTAGCAGCAGCTTAATTAAGGACATGAATTATGTAGCAGGCTTATGAGCAACACAGCTCTTGCTGCTGGAGGTGATGTGATCTCCAGCACAGGAACAAAACTGCCTTTGGGCCATAGGTTGGCAAGTTCTCCTGTATGGGTCAGGAATCTCTCATAATACAAGACTACAAAAGCAGGAGGAAGTCAGTTGATAAATTTAGCCAGAGCATCTCAGGTTCTGTAATCTCACCATGATGATATGTCCTGAAGTTGCAAAAAAGACTGGAGTACCATCAGGTTTACTTTTCACTGTACAACTGTAAACAGTTAAAGATATCCCAGAAGCAATGAAGCTCAGAAATGTTGGTCTTTGTACATGTATTCAGTCTGCTTAATGAAAATCTGCTAGTATCTTGGATCATCTGTAAATGTGGCACCTGATTACAGCACTTTCAAGTCCCTAATTACTCTATTTTGCTCAGGTTTATGATCATGACAATGATCATGATGTTTAGTTTTGCTTATTAGGATTTTTCTCTGCTTAAATTCATTAACTTTTGGAAAAAAAGCAAACTTGTGAATCACCAGGTTCTCAAATAATGAAACAAACTAATAAATCATGAAATATCAAAATTGTTGTCTTCTGGCATAGTTTAGTTTACAGGGTTAGGATTTTTTTGTGGGGTACCTTGTAGAAGGCTATTAAGATGAGTAAGTCAGGCTGGCCAGTTGCAAGATCCAGTTGCAGTGTACTTTGGGGAAAGGAATAACCCATGGCAAATGACCCTCAATTCTGAACCAATTAACTAATTTTTTTTTCTTTCTGTTCTCTATTGTAGTCTTATTCCTGTGAATAATTATGTTTAGGATTACTTGTTTTCCAAATGACATTAATTTCCATCTCCTAAATTCATGGTATATGATGGTATATGTTTTTATGTAGTCCTGGTAAGAATTTGACCTTTCATTGTTTTAGGACTAAGTCTTTTTCCTGAAAATACTTTGTCAATTTGTCCCTGTCTTCAAAGAAAAGGAACATGAGAAAGAAGCTTCTTGTAGTCAAGAAGCTTGTTTCTAAGGAAACATTTTGTTTTCTTTGAAACATTCTTTTTTTTTTCTGTTAAAAAAAAAAAAAAGACCATCTGAAATAAGCACAGTCAGTGTGACAGATGCAGATGTTTGTGTTAAATCCCTGATTCTTTTGAAACAGGTTTTGTACAAGTAGCTTTGTTTAGCAACTAATGCTGAAGAAATACAGCTTAGTTGCTAGATATATTGAGTAACGCAGTGTTCTGGATCTCATGGGGTAGTCAATAATTGCCATCTTTGATTCCACTCAAGCTGCAACAAAGAAGTAATCTTGTGGCTGCTTAGGAATGTAAAACCAGGCAGGATGCAAGTGCCCACCACCCAAGGCTCTTATTTCCACCCCTGCCTCACCAAGTTTCACGACTTGGTTGATATCCTGGCAATAGGTATTTATTTTTTTAAAACATGGCACTATTCATTGTTGTTTGATACTAACTTCTGCTTATTCAAAAGCTTTCTGTTGAAGTGATGCCCCACATAACTGGCTATTTTTGTGAGTATAGTGGAATTTTGTGGCTTATGAGAAGATGATGATAGAAGTAATTCCTAATAATATTCAATGATTACTTCTGAAATCTTGAGGGTACCTAGCATGTGGTGTTTCAAGCAGTCTGCAGATCCTCTGTAAGCTTGTGAATTAACTAGTGAAAAGTTTGGCATATGTTGCCAAAAATAAATCCCTATTTACCTGTTCTGTCATGGTATAAAGACTTTGTAACTTCAATTTATATCTTATAGCGGTATTTGAGAGATGACTGGTTCTGAAAGGGCAAGTGCCAACAACAGCACTAAATATCTGAAATACCGTATTTATCTTGTAGGTAGGGGCAAGAATCCTGTATTCAGGAGTGGAATCACCTTATGCTGTTTTATGAAAGAGTGTGGTAATGGTCTTACTCTGCTCATAGCTAAGTTTTAAGAACCTCACGAATCTCAACCTGTCAAACAGTGAAGTGAAGCCTATGGACAGGAAGAGTTCCTTTCAGTGGTATATAGGCTGGGAACTGAATAGCTGTGGAGAACCTCTACTGGAAAGGACCTTGGTATCTTGGCAAAGGCTGAACAGTGGTGTGTTCTGGCAGTAAGGGTGGACAAAAACACGCTGGTCTGTATTAAAAGGACTGCAGCTGATAGATGGGAGAAGTGATTATTCCCCTCTACTCAGCACTCAGAAGATCCTCTCCAGAACATCGTGTCCAGTTTTGTCACTGCATTATAACCATTACTTATAACCAAGAATAATATTATGAATAATTAATGATATATTATTTATATGAATAAAACAGAGTTTAGGGAGGGGGAGGAACATGGGATGGACAAGGATGGAACAAATGTTTGGGAAATGGAGCACTTGCTCTATGAGGAGAGGTAAGGAGGCTGAGGCTTGTTTGGCCAGAGGGAGAAAAGGCTTTTGGGAGGACCAAAGCAGATGCCAGTATGTCATTAAGATGACAGTTAGATATCAGTTAAGACAGCATCACCAGTGCCTTCTATATTTAGTTTCCCCTTTTTTAGCTAAACTGCTTTCAGCTGTTTTATACAGCATTGAGCCACAAATACCAGTGTTAACTGAACAACACATGCTCAGACTCCTTCTGAGAAGGGAAGGAGAAGAGGTGGTAATTGAGGAAACTGTATGATCTTCTGGTTTGTCTTTATTTATTTATTAATTCATCAAGGATGTGAATAAAGGAAACAGTAGTCAGAAGTAGCTTGATTTAAAATTTATTTCCTAAAGCAACTCTGTAGAATCAGGGTGGATGTTGACAGCTCAATGGAAGAAGTTATATAAGTCAAGTCATGTTCAATATCTGTACAGCAAGAAACTCAGCTACAAGTAGCAGGGAACAATACTTAAGGATAAATAAGTTCTAAAGTCTCTTCTGTTCTTGATAGTATTTCAATAATTTACTGCAAATGTAAGGTTAAGCATACTAGTCTTTCCCCAGAAAGACAGTCAAGTTTATCAGTGCAGTGAGTGTTGTTTCATCTGAACTGGAAATGGTAAAACAGACAAGGATGTACAACTACTCTCATGGTATGTTATGGTAAGATACCAAAATTAGAGTCTCACATAAATCTTCACAACAGCTCTTTTTCATTTAAAGAGTGAGACTGAAGACACAAATTCACTGGTCTGCCTTTTCTTTCTTAGTCTTTGGTAAATCCACTTATTGGTATCCAGCAAACTGAATGGTGCTTTCAAAAGGAGCAGTGTTTCCCACTTTCTTTAGGACTCAATTTGCTCAGAAGAAAAAGAAGTATTTCATCTGATAGTCTTCTGTTTAGAGCTCACCTCACTGGGAGGAGGAATTCATTGGCCACATGTTGCAAATACCTCCCCCTTCAACTCCCACTAAATGTGATGCTGAGTCCTCATTAGAGCCTAGAGATAAGACATGGACTGCAGAAAGATTCTTTTCTACAACTTGCTACTGGGGCCTGGGAGTTCATTAATCGTTCAAATGATGGAAATACTGTACTGTAAAATGAAGCAAAGTTCATGTATATGATGCTTATCAGGAATTTAACTAGATATCTCTTGTGAATATCTTTTTTAAAGAATGCTGAGTCAACTTTCAGTGATAATTAAACTTATAAATGTGGATACATCGATAATCATAAATGCATTTGTTGGTTACAAGCCTAGAGCATGCTAATTTGCTTGCAAGGAGATTTCAATGACCAGTGAACAAATTAGTATTGCAATTCAGTTTTCATGTTCAGTACCTCCAAGATTAGACCACTAGCAACATACAGCATGAATGTGCACGGTATTTTCTTAGGTCTTCATTGTTCTTATGAGCTTAGTTCCATATAATATTTGTTGAAAAGAGAATTATACTATACACAGACAATTAATGCTTTTATTCCTGTACTTAATTGCCATGTAGAGTATGCTATCATCAACAACTTTTCTGTACTCTTAAAAAAATGTATAGTGCTCACAAACTGCAGAAAACCAATTATGAAGATGTGTTCATAGCTGACTTTAAAGTACTTATTAATTTTATGTGCTCTGTTTTGGTAAACTTCACTCCTCAAAAGAGGTTCTATCTAAGTAACACTGAAAACTCTTGAGTCATGGTAGTGAGAGCTCATACTACTTAGGGTTTTCACAGCCAAGCTGAACAAAATACAGAACTAAAGTATTGCTTGCCTCTGACTTGCACAAATTCCTATAGCTTAGTCAATTTAGTGTGTGTGTCAAGCTGGACAGACTTATTAAACTTCATTGGCTAAACAAAAACCTGTTTGTTCTTGCTTGCTATGGAATAGGAACTTCGAAATTCTCCTTCTTTAAGTCTTAAGTCTAACCTAAAAAAAATAATTTCTAAAAATATTTTATATGTTATATGAATACTATTATAATATTTATT
>WUAM01000287.1:44871885-44884292 GCA_024336885.1 Actenoides hombroni
ATAACCTCAGTCAGAACAGTAAATTTTATCCCGAGACCCAACAGTGCTTGCTGTCTGTCAGTCCTCTGGCTTTCTAGCAGGAATGGCAAAATAATTTTCAGGGTTACACAAGTACTTCAGTTTTAATAGAAATTTACTACCTGGACTTAGTTCTTTTACCATAGGAAGTGTTTTGCAATTTTTATTTAATTTTTTTTTTTTTTTTAATGACAGAAGTAATGAACATCTTTTTTTATTATTTTCTGTCATCTAGAACCAACATTGAGTATGTTTACTTGTCTCATCATGATACATCCTACTATTATGTGTTTCTAGAGAAAATAGTAAATCTTGACAGTAATTTGGAGAACTTCCTTTCGTGTTTTTCAGACAAGGATTTGAAAAGAAATTTTCTGAAATGCATCAGTCTAGCTAGTACAACAGTTTTGGGAAGTAGATTCAGCCAATCGGGAATATCCAATTACTGCATGACATGTTTCAGTGTTTAAGACCAAAAGGTAATTCTGTTTTGTGCGTGTGCTGACACCTGTAGATTTCTAGTGTGATTTCCAGCAATATGGACTGGGCACACTGTTAATGGAAGATTTTCGAGGTTTCTAACACTGCAATACAAGGAATTCAGACAAGTTTAGGAATTCATTGCATTAGCTCTCTAGATGTGTGGGTTCACTGGCTCACATTGAAGATCCAGGTAGCCTTGCTTGTTGCCCTGTTATGTCCTCTGCAAGGAGTTTCATAGGTCTACTATACAGTCTGTGAAATTACATTAAACAGAAAACACTAGCTCACTCTGCTTCAGTAAACAGATAAGCTATCTAAAAACAATCACTATAGAACAAGATTAAGACAAACTGCTCCAGGTTTCAAGCATTTCTTGAAGAATTAAAAAGGATGTGCTGGTAAGAATTGGACTATAGTCTAAAAAATCCAAATGAGAAATATTTCACAGAACTTCTTGGTTATATTCAGTATGCTGTAAAGGGAATATTTTCCCCAAAATGTAATATGTGAACTACTACTTCTTCTTATCTTTCAATCACTACATGCTTGCTTTCTTCTGTGTATTGTGCAACCACTGACACCTATACATTTTCATTGAGTATTTTTCATTTCTTAGTTTTTTCATAATATTTACCATTTATCAATATGAAATAAGACAAAATTAGCCAGCTTTTAACTTCCTCCTACTTTACTTTCCACATACAACTGCCTTTTTTCTTCTCTTATTCAAATATTTGGTGAAAAGTACCACTGTCCTACCGATTTAATGGTTCACTGATCCTACTAAACTTGTTAAATAATCCCTGAGCTGAATCTCCAGAATAAGAAGTAATTTAAAACAAAAGCTGCAAGCAGTTGTTATTCTCTTTTCTTTTAGTCTTTCTTGACTAAGCAATAAACAAATCCAGAAAAATGAGGCATAGTAGATTTACTTCTGAAAACTGACACCAAGGTGATAATTACCATTTCAATTTCTATGGCTTCAATTTATGATTGAGACATTTTTATCTTCTTTTAAGAACAAGGTAATAAATATTCAAGGAAAACAATATTTTCATTTTCTTTGAAATATCTGAACAGCTCATAAAAATCTTACTTATTCCTTTCTCTAATAGAAATTACAGGTAAAAGGGGATGGGGAGCTACAACAGTGGCATTGTTCCTGTAAAACTAACCTTTGACAATGCCTCTGTCTGGAATTCCAGTAGTGAAGTAATAGAACTTAATTACAAACATAGGATTTCCCCACATTTTATCAACCAAATAAGTTTGCTTGTCAACTTTTCAAATCTGAGTATTTATTCTAGTTAAGTGCATCATTCTGAAATTAGTATATCTGGATCATAATATTCCTTTGAGATGGTAAAAATGCATCTTCAGAACTGTGTCGGTAGGTATTTCGGCATCTGATGAGTTAATCAAAGTCATTCCACAAAACTGCAATTAAGAGTTTAAGAAATCTTTCTCATCTGGCTATCTAAAATCTCAGAACTGCCACATCTTAGCACAGTGTCTTGCCCACAAGATCCTGTGTAAAGGACCATTGCCTTCTCTAAATAACCTTCAGTCGCTGCTTAAAATAAAACAGTTTCTTATTCTGTAACCAAAACTAAAATGTTTTTAAAAAGCAGTTGTGTGTACTCATAGTGTAGACAGTATAGGCAATGTCTGTTCTAACCACAAAAAACACCTTGCCTGTTTTCCAGGGAATCAGTCATCCTAGACAGTTAAACCCAATTAAAGAACCTGATACTTGCCTCTATGGTTATATGAAGTAAAAATATAGACTTATCTGTAGTATAGCTCTTGATCAGTGAATATTATCAGTTAAAATTAATTTATGTTCACCTGTTGAGGTGTATTGTGTGTGGAAAACACAGTGCTGGAAGTCACAGGTTAATAATTCCTTCAGTTCTTGGAAAGGAGAGCAAAGAACATTTTACTTCTAATCAGTTACCCACTTTCTTGTACTTGAATTGTGAGAGTGGAAGACTGTATGATGTGCTTGTCTCCAGATACAGGACTGTCTATACCAACTGACAGATGGGATTTATTTATTTATTTATTTTTACTAGAGAAGTGCAAAGCACACAGAATGTGTTAAGAAGACACGAACTCTTATACTTCTGAATTTAGCTTCAGGTGTATATAAGACTTGGAAGTTTGCTACTTCTGTAACTGTTTTCTCTTGATAAAACTTCATCCAAGAAATCCTAAGCTGAATATTAAATGTGTTTTTTTCATAGTTTTGCAATTGAATACTCTCAGCAACAGTTTTCCTTTTGAAGGGGAGAAACCTAAATTCTGAATAATGGGGCACTGGCTTATTTGTCCTGTGAGCTTCATTAGAACCTGACACACTCTTTCATGTTACAGTAAGTAGGATATCTTCCAGGATGTGCCTAAGGATGTGTTTTAAACTTAATTCAAGTTAAGCATTGAAAATAAGAGCTGTAGCCGACCCAAAGTGCAGTGTGGGTGGTGAAAGGAATCTTCAAAAAACCCTGAAGGAACAGTCTAAGCAACCATCAGTGCCACTTAGGACTACAGTAGGATATCAATGTAAGCTTGGTATTCCGTTCTTTGAGATATTAATGCCAGTTTTTCTTAAAGAAGTACTTTCCTAAAAATGAAGTAGCTGCCTCCTTAGGTGAATGGTAATAAATTAGAGAAAATAAAATCTCTACTAATTCCTGGGTAGAACTAAATGTTATATAGTGTGGGAAAAGAGGTTGAAAAGTTCTGAAGTGTTTCACTCTTCTCGTGATATTGTCTCCTAATACATATTTTGAAATCTATCACTGTTGTATCCTCCTTTTCAACACTTTATAGCATGGGTTTTGGGCACAGGTGCTGTAAATTCACCTTTCCCTAATAGAAGAATAAATGGAGGGGAAGCACAGACCACAAACAGTATTTCTTAGACTGAGTTTAATTATCCTCAGCTCAGATTTTCTTTTCTTATGACAAATCTCAATATAATGCAGTTTTTATAGTTCAAGTTATCTTTAGCCAATTTGATTCAACTAGGTCCCAATGGTGTCCGAAATCCTGCTATTCTAGACAGCTTCCTTTGTGTCTTAAAGGAAAATCATGTACGTATGACAAGTTAATTGGCAGTCAGAATGATTTGTAATTTTACATCTGAAAGAAGAAACAAAAGATAGATGGTATGCCCTTGAAAGGAAATAGATGGTGTTCTCTGAACTGGAAAAACCTCAGTGCTAAGAAAACTGAGTATCTTTCAGTGACAAGTGATTGCTACTCACTGTGTTTGGAGATATTTTTTTAAACTCGTAACTTCCTAAACTGTAATGTAGTTAATTCTGATGTCACCAAAAAGGAATTACTCTAACACATTTGAGATGCAATTTCCTAAATGAAGACACACACACACAAAGATATAATTTGAAAGATATAGTGCAGTTTCCTATTTTGTAATTTTAATTATGAGGGCAAAGTTTACTGGAAATGGTTGATAACACTGCAAATAATACTAATAGTATAACTGCTCATGGAAATGATTCTGTGCAATGCTACATTAAGCACATAACATTAAGCAAAAAGGTAAAGTTCATTTACATCCAAGGGATGATTTTTACTCTTCCTGCTTCAGTAACATAGCACAAAACTCAGTTAGCAGTGGAAAGGATTTATAGTGTGCTTGCTAGTCAGCTTTCATGTTCTGAATGCTGTTGATTGTCTTTAAAGCAAGTTGCAAGAGGTGTAATATGTCCCTTCCACAGACATTTTTTTAATTTTGTGGAAGTCTCCGGTAATTACTAGTCTTTATTCTGTTTGCTAAATTTAATGTTTACACTTTTACTTTTGCTGTTAAAATCCACTGTAAAATTAGTAGACAGTTTTGTATAAGCTTTGGTTCAATACCACTTTTGTATTTTGAGATAAATGGGGACTTAAAACATAGATGTGTGTCCTTGAAATAGAAAATAGGCAATAAGGATTTCTATTCCAGTATCCATGACTATGCCTTCCATCCCTTCAGAGCAGAGTCTCTCACAAGTAGTTCTGTTTCAAAGCATGTATCCACACATAACAGTTTCTAGGAGATACAGTGCCAGGATAAAACAGTTCATCAAATCCGTCAGGCATGTTAGTAAACAACGTTGGTGCTTACATCTTCCAAAGCAGATTGTAGTTTCTTACATTTGAAAAGATGTATAGGTCCTCAAACTACAATCTCCTTGTTCTTCAGTCACCTATGTCCTGTTAAATTAGTCTAATGTAAAGCAGGCCCACAGTTGTAGAACTTACATGGAAGAATCAAGTTGTATCTTGAAAAATGCAATATGAATTCTTTCTTTTCCTTGCTACACAATCTGCCCGGCAAAAAGGAGTATGAAGTATCCATTTTCTTTCCATAGAAGCCTAAGTGCAATTGCCAGGCTCTTAGTTTCAGGAAATTGCATGAGAAGATAACACACAGTCATTTTCCAGATGTTTGCTCTCCTCCCTGTACAGATGTTCGGTATGAACTTATGCCATGGCTTATATTGAACTTTCTGGCAGTTTAGTAGTTATGTAAACTTGGATCATTTCAGTCACTGTAACCTGAGGAATAGTTGTAAGTGTCCATTCTCATTAACCTTGCATGATCATTTCTAGGAATTGCCTATTTCCCTGGAAGTGTTTGGATACTCCTTTATTAAAGCACACTAATTTGGGTACCTACATAAGAAAATGGAGACATTTTTAACACATGTACTGCTTGTCCAATATTCAAATGATAGGTGCTATCTAATCAATCTATTTCACAGTCTAGTAGCTCTATGCAACTTGTTCAATGGCGTATATGCAAAAAATTGTTTTGAAACCCTTCCTGTACTTGCCTCAAGGATTTCATTAGAAATATTCATTATAACAATTGTAGCTTGTTAGTGATTTTTTTGGTGTTTGTTTCCTAGTCACCCTGCATTGCTATCCTTACTCTATGAATTGTTTGCTTCAGCTTTGTGTCTTTTATGACACTTGTTTCCATTATTGGACTTCAATGACTATACTTTCCAACAGAGAAATATATGAAATGCAAATAGGAATCTATTTCAAGGACAAATGGTTGTCTCCCTTGATTCTGTACCTGGACGAACAGCCAGTGTTTCAATGGAACCAGGCCCTTTGGATACTTTCTACTGTAACTATATCCCATAAATTAGGCTAAAGTAAATAAATCGGCACATAACTCTTAAATCAACTGTAGTTCACTTTATTACACTGTTTGACAAACACACTTACAAATATATATACTTACATATTTCATAAAAATGTTGGGTTTCTTGCCTGAAATTTTGTGTGCCACATTAACGGATTTCAGCAGGTTTCTGATATGTGGATTTTAACTCTTAAAACTAAAAAGGGTGTGAAGATACTTGTCATGTCAGGACCATGACAATGCTGAGAATAGATATGAAACTTCTTTTCCTTGATTGTAATGTCACTTGCCAGGGGAAAACAAAAACATCTGTGGCATATGTATCTCTCACTTAGAAGTTATATTGTGAGATGGTACAGCTTAAAATGTTAAGAAAAGTAGAATCATAGAATGGTTCCACCTGGAAAGGACCTTAAAGATCATCTAGTTCCAGCCCTCCTGACAGGGGCAGAGACACCTCCCACTAGATCAGGTTGCTCAAAGCCCCATCCAACCTGGTCTTGAGCACATCCAACGATGAAGCATCCACAACTTCCCTGGGCAACCTGTTTCAGTGTCTCACCACCCTCAGAGTGAAGAACTTCTTCCTAATTTCTAATCTAAATCTACCTTATTCCAGTTTGAAGTCATTACCTCTCACTCTATCACTACAAGTCCTTGTAAAAAGTCTATCCCCAGCTTTCTTGTAGATCCCCTTCAGGTACTGGAAGGCCATGATAAGGTCTCCCCTGAGTCTTCGCTTCTCCAGGCTGAACCACCCCAACTCTCTCAGCCTGCCAGCCCTCTGATAATTTTTGTGGCTCTCCTCTGGACCTGCTCTAACATCTCCCTGTCCTTCTTGTGCTGAGGGCTCCAGAGCTGTATGCATTACTCCAGGTGGGGCCTCACCAGAGTGGAGTAGGGCAGAATGACCTCCCCCAGCCTGCAGGCCACAATTCTTTTGATGTAGGCCAGGATACAGTTGGCCTTCTGGGCTGCAAGCGCACATTGATGGCTCATGTTGAGCTTTTCAACAACCAACACCCACAAGTTTTTTTCCTCAGGATTGCTCTCAATCTATACTCTTCCCAGTCTGTATTTGTGCTTGGGATTGCCCTGTCCCAGGTGCAGGACTTTGCACTTGGCCTTGTTGAAATTCATGTAGTTGGCATGGGCCCACTCCTGAAGCCTACCAGGTTACTCTGGATGGCATCCCTTCCCTCCAGCATGTTGACCTCACCACGCAGCTTGGTGTCATCAGCAAACTTGCTGAGGGTGTATTCAATTCCACTGTCCGTGTTACTGACAAAGATGCTAAACAGCACCGGTCCCAGTGCCAAAGTACCAATCTCTAAGGAACACCACTCATTACTGATCTCCACTTGGACATCGAGCCATTGACCACAACCCCTTGAGCGTGACTATCCAGCCAATTCTTTACCCACCCCATGGTCCACCCATCAGATCCATGTCTTTCCAATTTAGAGACTAGAATATTTTCAGTCAGAGCAAATCAAGCATGTATTTGTGGCACAAACAGAGGAACAACATAGCAGTCTGTGTTTGTCTGACAAAAGTTTAGTCATGTCAATGGAGCAGATGAGAGTCTTTCAAACATATCCTGTCATAGTTACAGGAGCTACATGAGGAGATTTAAAGATAAATATAGAAGGAGTAATGATGCAAGAATTTATCATGTTGACGTGGAAAAGGATATATCTCTATGTGAGTAGTTCAGCTAATGAAAACTCTTTCAGTGAGTTCATATTTTTGCTGAAGCATTTATATGATGAAGACTTGAGCTTACAGACTGAAGCAGCAATCTGTCTCTCATACAAAGCTAACTTGAAACTGAAGCAGCAGCAGCAGTTAATCTTCCAGTGAAATTAAAATGCAAAACACTTTCCATATCTTTTCTGCTTGAAAGCTGATTCACTTCAGAAGATACAGCAAAATAGAGGCAGAGCCACTCCTATCACAGATAGTGTCATTGGCAAAATTCTTTAGGAGAGTGATAGGTCTCACTTCCTGCACAACTTGTATCTGCTTTAAAAGGTTTATCATCTCTTCATTTGCACCGTGGTTGGTTTTGTTTTTGGTTTTGTTTTTTTTCCTATGTATGTTAGTTCCTAACAGTTGTATTAAGAACTGATTAATCACAGATTTGTATCATTTTATAATTGAATATATTGTTGAACCTGCATGTCACTATGTAGTTCTTTTAGACATTTAAAATCTTACTGAAGTATTTTATTGTCTGTGGAACTTGACTTATTAAGCTGCCAATGTAGGCTATTTTATTTGAATATTGGAAGGAAGTGCACCCACCTAGTAATGTTGTTTAATAGCATCCTATTTTAATAGAATATCAGGATCATATCAGGGTCTTTTATATTCTCCTTTATTTTTTTATTTTCTTTTAATACATTGCTAAATGTTTCTGTTAGAGAAACACAGTTGGCAACTGCTTCTGCTTGACCTCTAGTTTTACTTGTAGCATGCTTTTTAATGATTACTTTTTTATATATAGCTTATTATAGATAAAGATTCATGCACTTAGTTTTGATTATTAAAATACCAGAGTCTTTAGAAACTCCTTAATTGTTATACTCTGATAACTTTGTTTAGGCACTATGTTTAGAAAAAAAAAGACTATTTTTTTAATACTGCTTACTAGTTTCTGTATTATTTTCTCTCTTCAGCTTATTTTCAACATTCCTAGTTCTATACACTGTGGAACTAATATTTTACGATGTTGGCTGTTTAAATTGAAATACAGAAGTGGCTACACTGTGCTTATGAGGCAGAACATGCAGTGTTATCTTTTTCCTTAGTACAAATCCAAAAGTGATTCAGAAAGTGATTTTTATCTTACTTCCTGGAATTTGTAGCAGCAAGTTTAGCAGAGTTTCTTAATCAAGGACCAGAAAGAGGCAAAAAAATTCCTGGAACACAAAAAGCCTCAAGGTCCACTAATAGGATATTAGTGTTACTTTAGACATCTGTTTCCATATTTCTGGTTCTCTTAGTATGATATGCTTATTTGTGTTTTCATAATCCATGGCAATGCAAGCTGTTTGACTACTTCAGCTATGTAATACAAGTAGTCCAGTCAATGCTGAATGCAGATGGATTCTGACCTTCGTGCTGGCAAGTGGAAATATGGATTAGAGTTCCTCCTTTAAATAAGGTCTAAATAAGACTATTCTTAATCAATATCCCACCCTTCCCCTGTCTTAAGAGAAACATAGTTTTTCTTTAAAAGTTTTGATTCCTATTCGGTCTTTTATACTGGTTCTTTTCTAGTCTTGAAATACTAAAGTTCATTTCCACAAGATATTGATATGATGAAAATGGTTTGCTGCTACATTAGTTATACCTGTAGCTTTTTGTCATACAATTGAGTATAATACTTGTATTATCTTTATGGTATTTCTGTGTTTTATCTGAGTGATAGACAGAAATATATGTTATCTGCAAAACCTTTTCTCTCTTTTGTTAGTGATCCTTGTTTTGGTTTAGTGTTTAGCATTTGTTTCAGTTTAGTGAAGTTAATGTTAGTGGGCTTTCACTTTTTTGAGAGACTATTGAGCTAAATATATAACCCGAAAAAGACAAAGATGTATATAGATGATGAATTTTCAATATATCAGATTTATACTAAGCTCAAAAGTGTTTTAACTAGGAATTTTCATGAGCTTGAGCTTAAAATCACTTATCCTTCTCTTGTCCCACGCACAGCCCACTACATGATTGTGTGCTACTCTGTTACTGTATCAGAATCTTTAGTTTGAAAACAGTAGTTCAAAGTCGCTCTTTTATCATTTACTACTTCTCTGGCAATTAGTCCAACCTAAAGCTTTACAGTTTTTCTGCTTGTCATCTGTGAGTCATGATCACTGATACATTCCAAGACAAAAGAAGATTCTTTGTAATACAGTTTAATTACATTGCTTTGCTATATTTCAAGAGATTTCACAGTAATAGACTAGTGGTTATCACTTTCAGTTGCACTCTTATATCACTTTCACTGGGGAATAAAAAAGCTATGTAGATTTTGTAATTTTCTGAGCTTGTCTAAAATTCATAAAACTTCTTCAAATATGGAAAGCAAAGAAAGGTAAAAATGTTTGTATTTTGCCTTTAGACAGCTTTCTCTGACACATTTCAAACTGCATGTGGTGACCTATTTCAGAATCCCTTTTTTTCCTAGGGAATGTTATGATCAGGTCTGTATCTGTAGCTTTGAGATGGAAAAGCTAAGTCTCTGCATTCATAAGAAAATCAGAGACCTCCATGGAAATTAAAAATCCAAATTATACTTTTATCAACTTTATTTTGCATCTTGATTATTCAATTGACAGTTCCACAGTAAAAATTTCATTTCAGATAATGCTTTGAGAGCATTCCATTAAAAGTAGTTGTCAAGCCTTATGACGCAAGACATCATCTTGGACAGTATTATAGCTACAACACATTTCTTTAACTACTATGCTTGATTATAGACAACTGCTTAAGGCTTTGCTTGAATAAAAATGGGATACATTGCATACATGAGTAAAAGTAGACTTGAGCAAGACTTCAAAGGATCCCTTTTGGGAGGAAGCACAAAGATAAAATAACATCAAAGCACAATTGCATGAATGATAGCTGACAGCAAAACTCATTGAAGTTGTTGCTGTCCCCCGTTGCTTGTTCTGTTGGAAGGTGGCTCTTCAATGATAAAAATGAGGATCTGCTTTGGTTATCTGTCTGGCTTATGTCTTGGATGGTTGTAAAGACGGGTACTATAGAATTATGAAATAACCTGTGAAAATATTCTTCCTTCATTGAGGAATGGAACTTACTCTGCATATTGTAAAACTTCTAAGAGGAGTTAACAGAGCTTAGCACATCAGATAGTACAGACAATAAACACTGCCACACAAAAGCTGAAATGTTGATCAAGGCTCTGTTCTGCAGGCATAACAAGGCAATCCTCATCTGAGTTTACAATGGGCACTGTTAAGCTTTCTCCGAGAAGACTGAGCCATTGAGATGCTTTAGAAAAAAAATCTTAGTAACATGAAAGAGTCTCCTCCTTTGTTTCTAGTCAATGTTATTACTGTATGATTAAAGTCTTGTTTTATAGCTTTTTAGCACATTCAGTTGTGTATGTACTGCATCCGCATTTTCATGTATGATCTTTCATGTAAAGCAATAACTTGAACAACTGGCTTGATAATTTTTTTTTTTTAAATTTTATTTATTTATTAAAGAAACCAAAGAAAATAGGAGGGGGCAAGTGAGGACAAAGGAAGAGACATCTTGAATGCTGTGGGTTATTTATGCAGGAAAATTCTGGTGAGATTAGTTATTCTGTCAGGCACTTTCTTTGTATGTTAAATTACCTGATAGAGATCATTTTATGTCAATGAGTCTGGTTAATTTTTCAAGCTAGTCTAGATATGCCCATGAAAGATATTGCTTATTGATCATTTTTAGCAAATGTCTTGACACTTGAATGAAAGTTTTGAGTTTCTCAAAGTCATGTAACAAACTGTGGAAGGTTACAGACTGTGTGGTAAAAATACACAGTATTTGTAGAATTGTATCATAAATTTTCTGTGTTTTAATATTTGATGATGTCAGATTATTGAAAAGATTACCAACACCAAATTCTTAAGCAGATGATTCTGCAAGTTTTTTGTAGAAACAAGCAAAAAACCCAACCGTTTCTTGTACGGAGCGCAATCAATTCTCAAAATTCTTAATCTGTCAATTATTACTTAATCTATTTCCATGTAATGAAATAATGGTAACCTTGGTCCTATTGAACTGGAACTCTGCAGAGCACAACAGCTGAACTGAACCAGTAGCAGAAGTAGTGCTTTTGCCAGGTCAGCTATCCCACTGCTGAGAGTTATTAATCATAACCATTTTGTGTATTCATATAGTTACATAATTTATGTTCTTATATTGAAATGTCCCATATAAGCATTTACTAAACTGCCTTAATCCAATTTGAGTAATAACACTTTCCAGATTGTATTCTCTATGAATCACATATAAATCAGTAGATCATGAATCCAACAAATCCCCCAACTTCTATAAATCACTTTTGTACAGCTAACTCTAGTGACCAGAGGTCTAATTTGCAATGCAAGATTTGGGTTCAGATTTTCATGTTTAATTTAGATGAGAAAACTGAACCCATATATATCCATACCAAATTTTAGGATGGAACTCACTTCCTTCAGTTAGAAGTTCTTGGGTTCTTTTGTCCAATATATTAGATTCTTTGGTTTGTTACTTTTGTAGTAATGCTTTTTCTGACACAGTGGTTGTTTCCAGGGGGAGGTTAAGCAAAGAAGTGATACAATTTCACATGGGGCAAATTAAAGCTCTGCATAAATTTACTCTGTATCTTTGTGTCCTGGGAACTCAACTGAAGATAAAGGTTCAAATCGGTCAAAACTGGGACTGAAATAAAGACCTCTCAAATCACAGGAGAGCTTTAACTAAAAATAATAAAAAGGACAATATGTCCTTCCTAGAGCTGGATTAAGTTAGACTCACTCTCTAATAAGCAAAGACTCAAAGCTTGAGAATTATAAACGTAGATCAAATCTATGGATTATGCAATTGCATATAGGGCACAGTAGTTTCTTTGCACCCTTGTTGTTTTAGGGGGGTTTGTTCATTGTCTTTTCTTTTCTTTTTTTTTTTTTTTTTTTTTTTTTTTTTTTTTTTTTTTTTTTTTTTTTTTTTTTTTTTC
>WUAM01000287.1:44884392-44905642 GCA_024336885.1 Actenoides hombroni
TTTTAAGAAAAATGCTGCTACAGAAATCTGGATTCTTCCCTTCATTTTGTCTAGCATCTCATGTAAAGATTTTGGAAGGATGTTTCTGTGTCTCTCAGTTCATGAAATCAATTAGTAGCAATATGAGCAATGCAGATGCAAATGAAGTCAACAGAAACTTCATCACAGAAATGTCTACTTTAATAATTGTCAGTTAAGATTCTGGTATTAAAAAGCATAGAAGTCTCAGTCTGAGCATCCAAAATAGACTGTTTTCTCTTTTTCTCTCTTAATAATAGTATTTAATGCTTTTGTTTTGTTTTGTTCCTGTTTGGTTTTGTGTGTGGGTTTGTTTTTTTGTTTGGTTTGGGGTATTTTTGGTGTTTGGGTTTTTGTTGTTGTTGGTTGTTTTTTTAATTTAATGATTCACTGTACAGAAGTATCACTAAATGAAGCAACTTATTAAACTGGACTTCACAAAAATCATACAAATCTATATATCCTACAGTAAACAATGGAAAATTAAATGATGAAATTAAATGAACAGTGACATCTCTAAAACTAGTTATGCATAAGTACAGTGGGCAACAGAATATTGTAACAGATGCAGGTGGAGAAGCAAGCCAAGCTAACTTAATCTTAATTCTGACACTTTCAAAGTGGTGAATAAATCTAGAATAAGCATGTATTTAATATAATTTAATAATATAATGTAATAATATAATACTTTAATAATATTATAATAATATAACTTAATATTTACTTGGACTGGTGAACTTTCTACCCCACAATTTTATGTTCTGCACTATTGTTCATTAAATTTATTTCTCTATTTTTTGCTTACCTATTCTAAGGTAAAAGTCCAGTATGTAGGACTTCAGATGTTGCTTTCCTTTCCCATCTAGTAAGTGTCTTAACCTCATTATATAGGACACTTATACAAATAGTAACATAAATTTCTATTTGGTTTTATAAACTCATTATTGGTCTGAATACTTCTGGATATTCAAGCATTTTTCAGATGTTTATTTCTTCCAGTTTCCTAAAAATGTCTTCATTTTCTTTCCAATAAATTGTTTTTGTAAGCACAGCAAACCATATTTTACTATAAACATGTTTGTTTATTAAAACTCTATCTTCATGGAATTATGATTCATAACATATTTTCGTTATGACCTAGTGATGCTGTGTTTTGATAAATGCCAGACATTCTTGGTATGATAGTACAGCTATAAACAAAAGGTAGAATGGAATTGCTGGCCAATTAAATACTTGAAGAGGTCAAAGTAGAATAGCTCAGGACTTTTTCAATAAATGAGTCATTTAAAATGATGAGATCTCATTTTCTCAACAAATATTGTAATGAGGGGGATAGCTCAATATTAATCCTTTCTCATGACAGAGAGTAAGAAATGGGGAAATTATATTAAATTAATCTTCTTATTATGGGTCAGATACTATTCTTTCCATTCTTATTACCTGACACATCCAGCCCACTGTATTTAGAAAGTTTCATGTCAATTTAGCTTATATCAAGAGAAGAATTTGTGGTTTTAGTGTATTTGGGGTTTTTTTCCTTCAGTAAGACCATTAACTGTAAGTTAAAATGAAGTGATCCTTTAGATGTACAACCACTGTATAATGCCTTAATTCCCAGTGTTCGTGGTTCTCTTTTCCCTTAAATTTAGAAAATACTGGATCACAGCATGAACAGATTCTCAGTGAAATTTGCATCTGTCCTTCCTGATCATTTGCCAGGAATGTCGTACCACTCCTCACAAATTGGTGTGTGTTACAGTTCTCAAAGTAGCAACAAGCTGTATCTGCTCCTACAGGTTTTTGGCTTATTTAGCGGTACCAAATGTAGTCACAGATGTACGAGTTTCTTGGAATAAATTGATATATTATCCTCTGAACTATCCTGTCACTTTCAAGAATCTGACAGATTCAACAGAGGAAAAATAATGTAAAAAACGGAAGAGTCAGTTGCTGATCCTCAGGTGTGACCCGTTCTGATATATATCAGATATCAATAATAAATATTAAAAAATATGGAGTAGGTTATAAATTATCTTCTGTGCAACACTGAATAGCTCATGTCTCTCCTGAACTCTCAGCTGCTTCCCTAGAGGAACAAATTTCTTCATATGTCTCTCTAACTGTAAAAGCTCTTGGGCCATTTCTGCCACGTCACGTGGAAGGATAGCAATCTCCAAATGTTGAACTTATGTAGAAGTTGAAATTTCACTGATAGTCGCATCCAGGCAGGTTGGAGAAAGAAGTTGTTACTGGGAAAGCTAGGGCATGGTGAAACTGGTGTATGTGTCTGTAGAAAAACAGGTCTTGGTAATCTCAGAGCTCACAGAACTACACTTTTTGCAGTTCTGGGAAGAATTGCTAAAGCTAAATGATGGCTTGATCAGACTACCTCTGACACATCACCCCTGTTCTATCTTCAGGATGTTTGGAAAATTCACTGCCATATCTTCAAAGCTTGTGTTTTAAAATCATTCTGTTGCTTTTGAGGGTTGCTTCAATGATGACTTCTCATAAGTTAAGATTGGACCATTTACTAGTTTTTACCTCTCAAAAAAGGTCTTTGAACCTCCTGTATCTTGAATATTATTTCCCACTCAGGAACGTTGTTGTCATTCATAAAGCAGGTTGAACCATTTTCATGAAGTCCTCTATCTGCTAATGTCCATCCAATACATAAATAATAGAGTAGTATTTGGATATTCTTATGCCTCCAAGCTTTCCTATAAGCATGTTAAAAACAGCCCTTTTCCTTCATGGAAGGGGAGGGTAACACAAATGGTGAAGCCAGATTGATGCATGTTGTTTTGAGGGACTGTTGGGAACAACAGTCTGTCAGCCTGGAGGTATGACAGTGGTACCTCTAAGGCTTCCAAATTTACCCTACAGTGCGTGAGTAATGTCTCCCTTTTTCTGCTCCTTGATGAGCTGTCATTTCTTGGAGTTCTTTTCTGAGTGTGAGGCTGGCTGCCTTGGGAACTATCAAGTGTTAAGTCTAAGTGTTAGTCTGTTTATTTCTAGAAACTGCATAATATGTTGCATCAATCTGGCTATTCTTGCTTTCCTTAACAGTAGTTTATACCTAGTTTAAATGGGGCAACCTTGACTGACCTGTCTCAATGGCTTCTCTAATATCTTGAAATTATACTTATGCTCCTCTTTAAATTTCCTGGTGCACCTTTTGGGGAGTAAGGGAGTGTTCTTCATCTAGATTAACCATAAAGAATGGAGAAGGGATCTGTTCTGTGTCGTTGCACATGGTTTCATAAGGACTTGCCTGCCTTGTATGTCTTGCCTTGTCTTTTAATAGAGTCAATTTTCTTTCAGTGGCTGTATAAATTTGCATGCAGCTAATATAAAATATTCCACAGGGAAGCCTTCAGTAAGTAGCTTTGGCATTGCTGTCCAAATAATTTCTTGCTGTCATGCTGCTTTCTCATTATGTTTTTTGTTGATGGTGATGTGTGTTTTTCTGAAGAGCGATAAATCTAATCTATAAATTAATAAATCTGGTTTAAAATCTAGATACATAAATCTAATCCAGTGACATTCTTTTCTGCATGATGGAGAAATACCTTTTGGGTATGTTTTCCTTCATTTTTAAGGCAGTTGGCACTTCTGAAAATATTTGCTTAAAGAAATGCAAGAACTTATTAAGCTGTGAGTAACAGAGCAGCAAGTTTCCTAGGGAGGATTTGCTTTCAACCCTCTGAAATAAAGAGGGCTGGGAGGTTAGCATGGGGAAGGTCCTTTATGTATGAATAGTAGTAGGACAAAATCCTATAGTATGTCAGTCCCTTCTACTTCATTGTGTGATGGTGCCATGCCAAATAATAAACCTTGAAAAGGTTGGTTTTCCTTCTGAAATTGGCTTACGCAGAGTTCTTGAGAATGTGAATACATGTGATGAAAAACAAGTTTGATTTAAGGACTCTTAGTATTAATTTCTTTTGCTTGGGTTCAAGTATTCAGGATCAACACTGTTTATCAGCTTTCAGCCTGTTGCCAGCAGGCCTAGCCAGAAATACAAGGAACTACTGAAAAATGAGCTAAAATCCTCCATGGATAATTCATATTAAATAATTCACTTGGAAAACTGGTATATTTTTCTGAACAATATTTCTTATCTTTGTGATGATATTCAAATATTCAGTCATGTAGATAGTAATATACCATGTATATGTTCAATCTAATACTTGGAACTAAATGTTTTTTAATTTCAGTGTTAATTAGCTGACAATAGTAGTTCCTAGAAAAGATATTTTGACATTCTAGAGTTTTCATGTTAAATTTTATCCTAAGATATTACAAATTCATGGACATGGAAACATGTCCAGAAACAAATGGATTGGACAGACAGGACTGGGGCCATAGCAAGGCTAAATAGCTCCCTGTATAGTAAAGCTGTAGAAGAAATGTGACCATACATGGAATGAGGTAAAGAGTTAAACTAAGGTAGATTAAAGAAAATTAGTAAATGTTATGGTTAAAAAGCAGGTGAAAAGGAGATTGTTCTGTGTAGATTTTACTACACTTCCGTATTTGAATTTTTTTTACTTTAACTGACATTTTCAAAGGTGGTTTTGGTGTGTACTGAGTACAAGTCTCTCAGAAAGGTGCAAAGAATTGATCTTCTTTGTTTTCCTTCCTCTGTAGTCAGGATATCTGAGGACACATGTTCTGCCTACTTTGATTGCCATCAAAATTCCCATAGTTGTCAGAGAAGCATGCAATCATATTGTCATAGCTTCGTGATGTAATACTTGCCAGCTGACTAGAGATGACTTGAATAGTGCTTCAGTTCTAACCATAGCAATAAAGGGCATTAACTTGAAGTGGTTTGGTTTGCAGAATGTTAATTTCCATGAACCATCTGATGAGCAATGACTTAAATTAAGTTTTCATTGACAGAGATGAAAAGAGGTCCTGTTCAATATAGACTGCTAAAAGTTCTGAAAAATTGCAAATATGGATATTGTAGGTTTTAATAGGTTTTTACAGTAAAAGTTCTTATCCCAAAATTAAATATTTTTGATACAGTTACTCTCTGGACACTACACATTCCAAACTTATGCTGATCAATTACTCCTAGACAGTTTCATGCACACTTGGAAAACCACTGCTTCATCATAAGGCAGTAGATTATTAAAGGCCTATGTGCAGGTATAAATATATTTTTTTTATTTCTTTCTTTCTTTTTTTTTTTTTTTTTTCCCCACGGGAAAGCTATCTAACAACTACTCTTCGTTAGCTTCAAATTTCTGTTTTCAAAATAAGACACTATCATGTAAAGAAACTCTAAGCTTATTTTAAAAATGGTGGGTTTATTCAGACATTTTTAACAGGTTTGAAATTGTTAGAAGTACACATTGCAGAAAAGTGCCTTTGGAGGTTATCTCTAATACAGATTGTTATCAGGAACTCATGCTTTGTATGTTAATCATAATTGCATTTATTTTAAACAATCACAGCTTAATTTCTACTGACATTTGTGTGATTCGAATTTCCTTTAAAAGGAAGGAAAGCAGAAGTGCCACTGAATATCAAATGCAACTGTGACTCAGAAATAAAACCTTTTCTTTCCTCAGGAGTTTCCTATTTGAAAGGAGTTAATCTATACTGAGGTAATTTTGAGGGAATAAAATGTGTCATATATGTTAGAGTGCTGTCCCAGGTGATGCTGACTTCAGTGATTCTGACACTTTATTTACACAGTGCTAGGTGGACATTATTAATGCTGTATGCTAGTTGCATGTGTATGTTATAGAAAAGGCTGCTATATTCTGTTAGAGAAAAGGCTAAATATTGGAGGGAGTTATTAGCAGAAGCATACCAGTGTCAGTGTCATCTTGGAACTGGACATCAGCTTATGATTACTGCTGGGTTTTGATAGAGCTCGATTGATGCTGAGAGAACCAAAAAGCTCTTTCTGAAAAGAAGAATAAGTGTGAAAAATTACAATGAAAGACCACTAACAACAACAAAAATAAACCAACAGGGGATTAAATGGTTAAAAGTATAAGCAAGAGCCAATGGAAAACAGTAGATGAAACATTCATGACAGCATTTGTTGCTGCCTAAAAGTAGACAAGAAAGAACCAAACACTTTTTCCAAAGATATAGCAAGCTAAGCAACCAGAAATATTCCTCCCTTTTCCCTCAACCTCAACTGTTTCCCACAATCCTGTAAGTATTTGGACTAGACAGGGTCAGGAGGCATCTGGCAAGTGAATTCTGTGGCTTTGGTAGGGTACTGAGAGGAGGGGAAGAATATGCTGTAGCTCACACAGAATACTGAATATGAGGGGTTTTGGCAGATCACAGAATTCCCCTTCCTTTACTAAGACCATTAACACCAGCTGTTCAAGATCTCAGTCTGGACGTTGTCACTACCTGGACCGAGTGTGTCCTGGAGTACATGGCAATCCACTGCTACCCACAGTTGTGTCAGTGGATACTCAATATAGGGCTTCCCAGCACTCAGGAGTGGTATTGTTCTACTCAGCTGTCTTTGTCTTGGACTTTGTCCACCGAACTTTCTCTGAGGAAGCAGCAGGTCAGCCTATGCTGACAGCGTGGAGAACATCTTCTTGTGAAGGAAAAAGTGCTGGGTCTGCATGTTGCATCTGACCCTTTAGCAAAGGGCCTTGCTCATATTGTACAGGTTATTGATTGAGTTCAGGTTTGGAGGCGGCATGAGTCACCCACCAGTGATGCTGTGACCACAGAAAGGAGGGCCAACAGAAAATGCGCAGGCTATTCCCACTTACATAATGACCTGTTAGAGTAATACCATATGTAAGAATAAATAAATAAATTAAATTTTAAAAACCTTTCCAGACCTATCTTCTTACCAAGGAACATGCAAGTTAGTAGTGTCGTGGTGACATGCCAACAAAAGAGTATGTAGGAGAGAGGGGAGTCTTTGCACTCGTGTGGGAAAGAGCTGATGGACAAGAGCAGGTGGGAGAAGATGAGATGGAGGGTGGACAACCAGAGCTTATCACTGCTCTGTACTTCTCAATGTCTCAGAGAAGACTCAAGGTGAGAGAAAACATCCCTGGATGATATCCCCTTCTCCAGTGGTGCAGGACAGCAACCTCTGCTGCTAGAATTAAGACTATCTCCCTGGACGTGTCTTGAACCTGTTCCATTTTTTACCATCTGCCCAGTTTTCTTCCATCTCTTCCTTACTACGACTTTGTGGATGCTGAAAGAGCATGAAGTGATTTTAGAGGATATGTGCTTGCCTCTTCCCTTTGTTATCTGATCACAGAGCCATTGCCTAGAAATTCTTTTTGAAGCTTTTTGAAGCTTCCTGTAACAAAACTTTCAAGAAGTTCACTACTCACTGTGTAAAGGAACACTTTATGTATCCTTTCTTCATGCTTCATAACATTCTGAAAAATACACTGTTTTTTTTAAAAACCAAAGTATTACATACTGATTTTTTAAATCCATCTGTTTGGAAAAATTCAGGAAGAGAAAGTTTAAGTAGCCCATGGTGCTTTAAACCAAACTATTAGTTACAGTTGTTATAATTTTGGTTAACATTTTTTGGTTTATGAATCAGCATTCTGATTTGCTGTTATCATTCTACAAAACCCTAAGAGGTTTACCATCTCCAATAGGTTCCTATTTGAAAAAAAATTAATAGAATATACTGAATTAATTTTTAAAGTGGCACGTCAATAAATGCTGGCACACATTTGAGAATGCTGTCCAATAGGTTACTTTATATTTTAAAACAGCATCCTGACAAGCATCTCTCATAGACACATGCTGTCACTGACTCTACTTAATATTAGAGCCAAGACATCCTTATCCGTAGAATGGCTGAAGTGTTATTTACATTATCATATTTTAGGATGTACTGACTCATTTGTTGCTATGATTGTATGTTGAAAGACTTATACTCAGTTATTGAAACATGGTACTAATCACTACAAAGAGCAGTCCAAAAGTAATTTTTTTTTTCAGATTTTATTCCCCTCTAGGACCAGTGAATCACAATTCCAATGAAATAGCAAACTATCCTTTCTAACTTTTCTTCTGCAAACTCCATCAATATAAGCTTGTATGGTTTGCCAAGTTACACTCTTAAACAAGCCTGGGTTTGATTTGGAGTTTTGATGTGGGTTTTTGTTGTTGTTTGGGTTTTTTTTTTTAGGGCACAACCCCAAGAGAAACCACAAGGCTGAGGATTTATGTGGTGATATCATTAAGAGAATGTTAATTACTGTTAGTGGAGCCAAGAGTTCAACTCAATTCTTAACCGAAAGTTTTGATACATTTCAAGAATAAGGTGGAAAAGATCAAAAAGCAGTGAGAAAAAGAAATAATTACCTTACTAGAAAATCATGGCAACCAAATTTTAAATTCAATAGAGGTTGTGCTAACCTTTCACAGTAAATAACAAATGCCTGTTAAAGAGACATAAAAATTAGAAATTCAATACCACAGACAAGCAAAAGTAAACCATCCAAGAACAAATAATGGAACTGAGATTCTGAATCAATGCTGGTGAACTATTGATATTCCTATGAAGTGATATTCCTATGGAGTTTCACTCCTATGGAGTTAAAATACTGATGGACAGAAGCCCTAAGACTCAATTAAAGTCACATGTTCCTGAATTTAGGAGCTGTTTAACATAGATTGAGCAATCTATTGCCTGTCGGGCCTGGTCATGTCATATACACAAATGAAATAAAGCTATCAAATTACTTTCTAAAGGGCTGCAAAATCTTCTGTAAAAGTAGCCACTAATATTTAATGTCAGAGAGACCAAGCACCCACCTTAGAAATATAACATTTACCCTCATAGTGACTCATGATACTGGGATGCTTGAACAGAAATTAACTGCTTGCAGCAAGCATTAAGTGCAAATAGTTCATTTAAATATCACACAGCCTCACAGTCCCCTGCTAGGGCAAGTACGAGTCATTAGGTTTTTTCTGCCTTATAGACCTGGTGATTGTACTTTTTTTTACGGTGATGGAATTGAGAAATTGTGTTAAACTACACTTGATGAAAAAGAAATGTATAGAGATGAACAAAAGATGCAAATGTTAAAATGTTGCTACAGTTGTGCATTGTCATTTTTAGAAATCAATCTTACTGTTCTGTGGCAATTCCTTGAAATACAGCATAAAACTGAATAGTTCTAAACACTAGCTCTACTGCTATTATGTGAACATCCTAATGAGCATTATATCCCAACCTGCTGAAATCAGATCTAGTACTTTAAGTCAATAATCTTTGAAGGTGATAACAAGGAATAGTGATCTCCAAATGTTTTTTAGAATTTCAGCATGACTGTATGTTATGAGTGGTCTGCTATTCATGTGGATTTAGCCAAGCTTGGGTTAAAAAGACAGGTTTGGAGCTTGCTGTGCCTCTAGAATTTCCCAAAGAAAACCAAACTGAAGCAAAAGAGGGCTACTAGATTGTCATAATCTTAATATTGCCATAGCTGTACTTTCATTCCTACAAAAGCTCTTTAGCTGAAAACTTGTTTAGAGGAAGCAGACATAAGCAGTCCAAGGAGAAGGGTATTAAAATATGATTTGAAGTATCCTCCTTTACTGTCATTTTGTAGCCAAGGGCAGTATCAGATCAGTTATTGGCCCCTGAGGAACTCCACTCCTGACCAGCTGCCAGTTTGACTTTAAGCCATTAACTGCCACCCTCCGAGCTCAACAATTCAGCAAGATACCCACTCATCTTGTGGTCCATCTGTCCAGCTCAGATCTTATCAGGTTGTCATTGAAGGATATATCATGGGAGACTGTGTCAAAAGCCTTGTTAAAATCCAGGAAAACGTCATCTTCTGCTTTGAGCAAATTGCTTCCTCATAGAAAACAAACAGATTGGTCAAGCAGGATTTATCTCTGATAAATTGATGTTGGCTTTTTCCACTGACTTTCTTAACCTTCACGTGCTTCCACAAGCACCTGTTCTTTCTTTTGTAGTTCAGGGCATAATTATTTTTCCAGATGTTGAGCTCTGGGGTCTTCTTTATATTATTCTGGTATTTTTTGGCACATATGAAAGGGATTAATAAGATTACTTTTACCACAGAGTTGCTGAATTATCTAACTTTATAACAAAATCCCTTTAGAAGTAATAATTAATAGAATCTATTAACCGTTTTAACAGTAGTAAAATATATTAATAACTTTTACTGGAATTGTATTTAGCAAATTGGCAATTTACATTTTTATGGCTAAATTTGAAGAAAAAATTTGGCCATTTTTTGATAACTAACTTTTGATAACTATAGGGAATATATGAATAATTCTTATAAGAAGAATCCCTTTAATATACTTCCAGATCCTTGCTTCAAATCTGGTTTCAAAAAAAATATTGAGAGCCATTTGCAAGAAATATGCCTTTCTTACTTCTATTCTGAAAGAATTTATCAGTATTCCGTATTTTCCTTTTTCTTTTATTAACCTCTTGAAATGAGGCTTCTTTCATTTTGAGTATGAAAGGTATTTAGATGACCCCTTAAAGTCTTTCTGCTTGCTGATGAACAGGGAAAGCTAAATATCACTGCTTTGTCAAATACAAGTGAGTGATGTTGCATTATGGTGAGCAGCTGTTTTGAGCCAGTGGGAGCAATAGATTGGCAAGGTACGTATTTCCAAGACATAGAAACAGGAAAATAAAATGCTATTAAAATTATGGAAACATCGTTCCCCTCCACTGCAAGTCAAAATGCTTGCATTAACAATTTATTTCAACTCAATGTGCCTGGGGGTCCTTTACTATCCTCTTTTATAGCTCTGGAAACTATCACAAACCTTTACAGAAGCAGGTTTTTAAATCTGTGCATTTAAGTTTAGAATCTTAAACATGTGGCTTGACAGGAGAGAGCTTGTAAAGTTCTCAGTGATTTTTTTTTTTAATTTTATTTTTACTTTTTTGTTGTTGTTGTGCCCATAAAACACTGATTTGAGACACCTGTGCATAACTTTACATAACCAACATGTGGTGAGCAGAAAGGAATCTTGATCTGACTATGTCAGATATATCTTTGTCAGATATATCTTGACCTCTTTGCGTACTAAATCACAAACTCTTGAATTACGATTGTCAGCCTCTATCTAAAAGTGAAGTTAAATTTCATCCATCTCAGTAGTGGGTAGTAAGTGCTTTGGCAAAGGCTGCAGAACAGCTTTTTTTGCAGAACAGCAGAAACAGATTTTGCCCCAATTAACACATTCTTAACTGACCCAAAATTGAAACAAAACATCATGATAATGTTATTTTCTAAAGATCCTGACATAAAAGAGTCAAAGTTGGTCATTTGAGTTTAGAGGCACTTGAGTTTAGAAGCAGGAAGTTCCTAACAATTGATAATAAATTTCTAACTGCAATTTTGTCCAAGAGTGATGATTAGCTACAATGTCCTTTTCAAAGGCCATCTTGAATATTTGCATCCTGGTGCTCAGCTGTGATTTAATGTAAAGCTGTGCTTTGTTGTGAATGATGGAAACAGCAGGCATGATTCTGTCAGGAGGTGACAAGTCTTTTCATTGTAAGGTTTTCAGTTTAAATGTTAATTCCTGTAGGTATTCCTGTCTGTGTAGCAGGTCCCATGCTGATTCCCATTAATCCATAGCTTGCAGAAGCATAACAAAGTTGAAAGGTGCTTTCAAGATCTTTTAATGTATAAGATGCTCTGCCTAATAGCTTCTTGAGTACTGCCTGAGTGAAAGATCTATCAACATTTTAGCACACTCGAGGTACTTGAGGTTTAAGACTGTGTATTTGAAAAATGTATGATTTTGTACCATGATTTTATCATGAGCATAAGCACATCCCTAACTAAATAAAACCAATGTAGGAATAAGAGTTTATTTTCAGTGAGTGCCTGTTATCTCTGATGTGGCAGGAAACAAATTTGTTCTGGGAAATAAAGCAACATACATGGAAGAGCTAAAGTACAAAGAGATTATCTACTGGATTTAGCTCAAGTCTACAAGGAAGTCAGCCACCAGCTACACAGAAGGCTATGAATACACAGGCACATCAGTGCTGTGCTGAACCATGTCCTCAGTCCTTCTGCCCATATATTCAGATACGACAAGTGAGCGGGAGGGCAGGAACTGGCAGTGCAATTCTGAATTTTTTGTGCCTCTGAATGCTGTATCAGAAAAAATCTTCCCTTTATTCTTAAAATAAGCTAAATCCAAACCAAAACAAACAAACAAAAAAAACCCCAAAACACTAAAACCCCCCCAAAAAAACCCCACAAAACCCACAAAAACAACCAAAAGAGGCACTCTATTCCTTTGATTGAGGGGTTAAAACCCAGAACGGAACCCCTCCTGTGGGTGACTACAGAGTCCTTGTACAACGTTTGACTTTACATTAATGACATTTTTGCTCCACCTACTGGTAGAAAGGTTTGGAGTCTTCTGAATTGCCATCAGGCACGTGCACCTCCTTCTACAACTGGTCTGCTTGTTCCAATTAGAAGATTCGATTTCACTACGCAGAGAAAAAAAAAAAAAAAAAAAAGAGAGAGAGAGAAAAAGAATATGTTGATACCTGTTCCTAAAATTTGGAAGTTACAGAGAAATTCTGATTTTAAGGGGGCAGGAAACATCATGGCCCAAAATATAAAACCAGATAAGTGTTCCCTGTGGTGAGGGAGGTCGATGCTCATAATTAAGGGGATAAAACCAAAACCGCACTAAACAAAACTCCCTCCAAACCACTCTACATTATATTTTAGTTTTTAGCTGTTAATCGGTTTATTGTCAAAGATCTGTCTTGCTTCGGCAAAGCACAAAACTGTTTGTCCTTATGGGCCTTATTGGCATAAAGGAGATCACAGTCAGCCTGAAATACTGTTTTGATATCTGTGAACACATCTCAGTTCTGAAAGCTTGTTTCTTGATTATTGGGTGATGTCAAGAAAAATAGGACTTCCGAGTTAATGTGCACAGCTGTCGTGATGAGTTATGTTTGGTTTTGAGCCAGGAGGTTCGCAAAGGTTTACTCTGATGTTTCTGAAGTTGCCAGCTTACTCCCTCTGTCTTGTTAGAATGATACCAAAACAGTGATTTGTTGGATGTATTGTATCATTCTTGCTCACTGGACTGAAGGCAGTGAATAAGCTTCTTTGAGAATTACTGATTAACAACTGTAGCTTTCTCTTCTGATTGCAAGTTGAGATCTTTATGGGGACACTATGCAACATATAACGACTATGCAATATATAATGACAAATCTTTTACAAAGTTTATATATCATAATGTATCATATTCATATCACTATATAAATCAGATTGCAGTTTTTTCAAACCTGAAAAAAAAATGACAAGTCTGCTAGTGACCAAGGCTCCAGTGACATCCTGTAGATATTTCTAGTTGTGCGGGGTGCAAAGCTTTTTCCGTTTCAACCACTGTATTTGAATTCCTGTTGAAAGAGACCCTGTTAATCACAAGCACAAAATCACAGCACAGGTAAGGTTGGTAGGGACATTCAGTGGTTATCTAGACCAATACTCTTACTGAAGTAGGGTCAACTAGAGAAGGTTGCTTAGGGCTGTGTCCTATTTGGTTTTGAATAGCACCAAAGATGGAGACTCCACAGCTTCTGTGGAAAACCCTTTCCAGTGTTTGGTCACCCTCACCATAAAGAAGCTTTTTCCACAAACAAATTTGAGCTCACAACAAGTTATGTTTGTATTTCACCATATGCATGTAATAGTAACATACAAAGTGAAGTGCTTGTGTATCCTCTGTAGGACTGGATTATTACAATTAAAACCATAAAGAAAATTAGGCTGCCTAGCACAGGACTGGAGACACAGGCCCTGAGTCTACAAATGGAATCAGAAAATACCATTAGAAATTTGTACCACTCTTATTCAATGAAGAAACTCTCCCCACACTCCCACCCCTCCCTGTAGCTGCCTGACTCTTTGATTCTGCATGCTCCCTTAGTTGTGTTTCTGAGTCTGCCCACAGTTCCACAAGTTTAACAGAAGAATTACTGAACTATTCAGAGGCTAAGAAAAGAATCAACCAATCTATTTTCCTCTAGATATAATGCTGAAGGAAATGATAAGTGTTTTTCAGCAATTTTAACAGGGACAGATACCAGCTCTTACAGTCACCAAGGCTCTGGAAAAGCCTTCCCGCTGTCTAAAAGTGTGTAAATTTCAGAAAACACATGGATTTCAGGTGCTGTTGGAAATACTCATATCGGCTAGTTTTAGATGTTGACTGGCTACAAACTAACTAGTTCTGTCTGGCTTTGACTTCCTTTCTACAGTGTTCTTTATGAATTGCATATATCTAAAAAATAAGTGTTGTGTTCTTTTGTTGAAGATTATGGGCTAGAATGAATAATTGTATAAATGTCAACTGAGGCAACCGGAGAATTTGTAGGGGTATTCCTGAGAGAATTTGCAGTTTTATGTATTAACTGATAATTCTGCTAAGTAACTGTATTACATCGGAGTTTACTCTGACTTGTTTACTCTGCAGCATCAGGCACTTTGTGTGGCAAGGCTAGAGCAGGAGATGCACACGTTACACACACGTACACACACACGTGCATAACAGAAAACCCCCTGCATTTAAAGTTCTCATCTACTAAGACCAGTTATATAATAGAAAGTAATTACTGGGTTACAGAAGCAAAAGTTGCATAATACAAAGTAATTACTGGGTTATAGAAGTAAAATACAGTGAATGGCAAAACAAAAAGTGGTGTTTTCTTGATCAAAAAAGGGAGAGGGACTGATGCTTAAGTACTGATCAGGTGCAACTGGGTGATGTAATGCTGCAGAAACTTTTTTCTCTGTGTTCTTCCTTTGGTTTTCTCCTTATAAGGGTTGTGATAGTCTTCTATATATTCTCAGTGGTGGCTCTAATTTCTCTAAGCTAATGGGGATCTCAAAGAATAGGCATAGGTTGCTTCCAGTTCTGTTGTACACTGTTCTGGTGCTGTGCTTAGTGCCAGCATAACTGCCATCCATAGTTAGCACAAGAAAGAAGAAAAATATTTAACAAGCATTAAAAAGTTTTGCTGGAGAGGGACACCATTGTCTTTAAGGTAGAAATACCTCTGTTTCTGACTATGTCCTTTCTGTTTTCACTGTATAAGGATGCTTACGCAGGTTGAATACTTGGATATTTTTTTTCTTTTCCTAATGCCTTAAAACTGGTCATCCCAGTTTTCAAGGTTGCATCCCTTTAATAAAAAGCAAACCTAATTCTTTTTATGGTTGATTTTTATACCCTTGGGGATCTCTGTTATCACCTGTATAATGTCTATTCTTTCTATCATCCTGTGCTTGTACTCTTGGAAGCCACTGATACATAATAACAGTGAGTACCTTCTCAACCACTAGCTAGAAAAACAAGGGTTTGTAAAAACCAGGCTGTTGTCTTTTCATTTTTTTTCCCCCCAAAAGGACATCTGTTTTGATGATTGTATCTACACACATCAAAATACTGTCATAAAATTATCAGCCTTTTCAGAATATCAGAATCTTAACCTTGTAATTAAGACAATTTGGTATGACAAGAACTCCTGTAGTGTTATTAGAGCTCGGGAGATTCTATGAAACTGAGTAAAATTACTGTAACAGATTTCTATTCATTTTATTATTATGATAACACTGGCATCAGTTTGAACATGTAACTTAACACTGTTATATCTGTTCCATTAAGGTGATAAAATTTTCTTAGTAGAGAGATGCCCCATGCTATTAAAAAAATACATCAGTGGAAGGACTTGGGTAGTCTTAAGGCTACACTTCTTTTCTTTGGAGCAGAAGAATGAATCATGTGGACAACTAAAAATATTATGCATCTGAAAATTAAGCATAAGTATATAAAAATAGTTAATGGCTTATTTAATCTTGACTAATTGGCGATATTTGAGGTCAGATAAAATAGTTCAGGAGTTCTACCGAGAGTTTTAGCAAGTTAACAACAAAAATACCAAGACTGGCTATCTTGGAGTAGCACTAGATAGGAGAGCGTGTTGTAATGCCTATAGTTAACATTTTGATTTTATGAAGACTGATCACAGTAAAAAGACATTTTAAAAATCTGTGAACAGTAGTAGTTAAGGAAACAGAAAAAGTAAAGCTCTGGAACATAAAAGAAGAGAGAAAAAAGCAAAGAAAGAATCTTGAAGCTTGAAAATGGTAATGCAGGAGTAGAACAGGATTTATATATAAACATGCAGAATTTTTAAACTCTTGTAGTATGGATAGAAGTATGGATAGAGCAAACAGTAGCTTTAGAGAGTGTGTGTAGGAGTGTGGATTCAGAAATGGAACGAAGGAAACTAGTACTCCTACATGGTATTGGATTTGCATTCTCAATATGAATGTTTTTAACCCTAATGGTCTTATTGGATCCTGGAATTATATTCTGTATTTCAAAGGAATGCTATCCCTCATAAGAAAGCGTGCTTTTTAAAACCTGTATTTACTGAAATGAATTGTTAGAATAATTATGACATAAACTTATAATTTTACAAGAATTGCACATTTCACAGTTAAGAATATTTTAAGTGCATAGAAATTCTGCTATCAGTTTCCAACACATGTAATAATTTTGACAAGTTATTGAAAAAATACCCTGCTCATGTCTGCTGCCCCTTATTCTTAGAGAATAAGACTATTCTGTCTGCATTCTATTCCTCACTGAAAAAAACACCTTACTATTGTTGTTTTCCTTATTTTAGCAGAAACTATAAATACAGCTTCAGCATAGATTTTTGTTCTTTTTCAAGTTATAAGCAGCTAATTTTTCCTGTTTCCCCATTTTCCTATTACACTGAGGTATTTTTCTAAAGGTGCACCAAAGTAAGCAATCTATATGTAATAAATTGCCTCAGAGAAGCCTTAAGCACCTTACCCTGACATAAAATTCTACTTAAGTTAAAGAAACTGTACTGGCAGAAAGAAGTAATACATTTTATTCACACTGTGTACCTTTGGCCAAGAATTTTATCTCTTCAAGTAACTCTCAGGGAGGAGGAAGGCAGGTTCAAATGTTATGAAGTGGCATGTGTTAATCTTCTCCAGTTAAAAACTGTATTACATTTTGATTGGCATGTACTTCAGAGCATACAACAATTTTTCTGCAGATGTTCTGTTAAAAACCAATTAACTTGCAGTGTAATCAGGTATTTAACTTATCAGTTATGCAGTGAAAAATGTTGGGGGTGATAGCAATGACAAACAGGCTTACCAACTAATCAGCTGTCTAATTAATTTGAAAGTCTTTCATGTTTAATAAAAGTTATGCATAATATCAACCATTTAAGGCCTGGTGATAAGTATACCTGTAGAAAAGACTTTGGGAAGTTTTGACTTGAAATATGTTCAAAATGGAGCAGAAAGATGTAAGGATGCTATGGTACAAAACATTTTGGTGTTTTCTTTCTTATGCAGCCTTCCTCAGAGGTTAATAGAAAAATCTAGGAGGAGAAAATGATTTAACTAGGATTCATTAATAAACAACCTTTTCAATGATGTCAGAGGAACTGGTGTTCTAGAAGAGAGCTGCACTGTAATTGGAGAATATTTAATTTCCCGATAATTACAGAGCAGAACAATACTTTTCTCCAGTTAGTAAAAACATAATGTATTTTTCCTCATTTCTTCCCAAGCAGGCAACTCTTGGGCATAACTGGCAGGGTGTGGGTATCAGGGGCTGCGGGATGCCCTATGTGAGAGGAAGTCAGGAACTACCTTGTGCCAGTCAAGCCAGGTTCAGCTAACTTTGGAACAGACAGAAACAGCCCACTGTGCACCAAAACTTCATTCTGAAGAGTACACAGCACTGCTGCTCAGAATTCATTACAAAAGGGCAGTGTCTGTGAGGAATGGGATACATAAAAGGAAAGACATGAGAAGGTACAGCAGACAAAAAAGGAAATCGAGAAGATTTGAAGAGGTACATTTTGCAGGAGACACTTGAAAGAAGACATTGCTGGTGATGCAGAAGGAGACACACTCAGAAGAGGAAGGTTCATGCTGAAAGAGGTCTGAGGGACTTGAAGGGCTCTGAGAGACTGCAGAGCAGGGTCAACCCTGAGTTACCATAGCCTATGATGGAGCAGACTGCTGCAAACTATTGGAGACTAGAACAGCAGAAGTGTTGGACTGCAGTTGAGTCTGTGAAGCCAAGAGAAAAAGTATAAACCTAGGTGTCTGTTTACTTGTTGGGTTTTTTTTCCTCAATACCTGAATCAGTAATTAAAAGATTGTCTTAATCATCAGTAAGTCAAATGAAGTGAAATTGCCCAAGTCAAGACTGTTTTGTCCATGATAGTAATGGAAATAGAAATGTAACCTAACTTCAGAATCTTTTATTTATTAAGTTCACTCTCTTCTTTTGCATGTTAACTAAATCAAATTCAATTAACAAAATATTTTTGTACCCACTCCTTTATTGTGGTGGTATTCTCAAAGTAGTTCGGACTGCATACGGCTTCTGAAGATTTGGTGTTTTCTTCTTTTTTCTCTAGCTTGCTTGTGCAAGAATTTATGGTAGATATATGCATTTTAGTAGATATAGCTAGTGGAAGATTTGAACATGCATTGCTCATCTTGAATGTTTCTTGCACAGCCTGGAGACCAGAACTATAGTCTGGATGACCTGACTGCATAACAAGTGCATTAGAAACACAACACTTTGAGAACTCAAATTCAAGCAAATGCAAGTCAGATAACTGAAGCAGGCAACGTTATCTTGAACCATTGATCCAGTCTTTATTTAAACTGCATATTAATCACTGCTTTCAATTTTGCTTTACATCCCTGGCTATTAAAAGATGCTGTAGAGGATTTTTAGAATACCTTAGCAGAAATAGGAAATAATGGCAATTTAGCTACAGGCTAAGTTTACCAGAAAGTGTGCACATGGCTCAGCAATTGCTGCTGTAATGACAGCAGGTTCATGGAGAAGGAATGGTGATGTAGAGATTAGCTGGGAGTAGCAGCAGCTTTTCTTGTGACTTAAACTTACCTGTGAGTCATTCTTCATTTTAGAAAAGGATCTAAACCAATCACTGGACTAGAGAGAAAGGTGCCTATAGCTAGCCACTGGGAAATGTAATTATGGGTTACTGAAAATTTTCCAGCTGTTCTAGCTATAAAGAATGGTTTCAGATATCTACAGTGAAATAAAAGTTCTCCTATCAAACTATTGAGAGAAATTAAATGACATGGGTATCTCTGCTTTGAAGGAATTTAACCTGCAGCTTTGTTTACAAACACCTGGTTTTCAAGGGACTTATGCTCTTACTAATTTATAAAATATTCAGAGGTCATTGATGAGGACTGGAGTTTGAGTTTGATAGGATGCTCAGATGGGAAAGAAGCTGTGATTTTTCTTTCTATTCCTAGAGATTTATACACTTCTGGATGATATTAAGCACATAAAAGAATCCTAGAACAGAGACCAGATCATAAAACTACCTCGACGGAATCTCATCTCATTTGACAGCTACCAGAACTGCTTCATTTCTTTAGGTCACAAAGTGTTTCAACCACTGAGCTGTTACAGTCTTATAGGTATGAATCCTAGATACTATGATTAGCATGGAACCCAATGTTTTGATGAGTTAAAATCAGTTGTGTTGGGTTTTAATTGCTAGGGATCTCAACAGAAAATCCTGTACTGGACTTGGACATGTCTGTCTCCATGCTTGCTTGTGGAGGCTTTGCACACAGTAGATGTTTAATAGCACAAAATCACACCGAAGAACTATATAGCTTCTTTGTGAACAATGATATTTATCCGTTCCTTTTATTGCTCAGCCCAAGTTGCCACATGCCTGCCTTTGTAAGCCAGGGGATAGCAAATTAAATCCTCTCATAGCTATTGTACAGAACATTTTCATATACTTCAAAATCACAAGCTCGAGGGATGAGGGAGACCAATTGTTGCTGTATGGAAAATAAAAAGTCTGGACACAGATGCAGTATTTCAAAACATGGAACTTTTAATTCACAATATAACAAAAAAAAATAAAATAAGAGGTACATCAGAACTAAAGAAAAAAATAAATACAAAAGTTGCTTTTATTATAAATACAGCCATTCTCTTGATCATGATATACAAGGTTTTATGCCTAAACACATCCACACATCTCCTCTCCCAGGGACACTTTTTCTCTCATGTACTTTATTTGATATGGCCAATTACTCATGGACAGTGGTCTGTATGACCCTAGGAAGGTTTGGCAGCAGCTATGTAGTACTAATACTCTTACTGTTTCTTCTGATCTTTTCTACTGGGGTTCTCTCTGCACCATTGGTTTGCTTTATCCCTGGTCTTTTCTAAATACAAATAGGAACCATTTGGATTACAGGCATATTGCTAGGTAGACACTTGGTTGTTTTTACATATGTTTTTTGGCTGTTTCTTGGTGATGTCTCTCCATTTTAGTCTAAAATATCAATTCTGTATCATTCAATCACACAGCTCCGTTTAGCAAGCTCCCTTTCCATGTAACAGCACAAGTGCTTCTCTACTTCCATCCTCAGGAATCTTCTGTCTTTGCTTTTCTGAGGATCCCAGCTAATTCTAAATCTTGCACTGGCTGTCTACCTATAGGTCATCTAGCCCTTAAGGTTTTTTATAATACTGATGACTTTATAAATTCTTAATACACCTCATCTGCTGTAACTTACAGACAGATAATAAAATAGTCCAGAGTAATTTAGTCTGAACAAACATGACAAATTAAATATACCAGCTTGTTAGAAATCTCTAATGAATTGTTAAAGGTATAGATCTACTACATCTTCTAAGCCCTACTGTACTCCTATGCTGCTGGATTGTCATGGTTTAGGGCCAGGGAAGCCTGCTAGACCTGTAACAGATGCTCTCTGTTAACACTCAACCCTCCCCAAAGGGGAAGAGAAAGGGAATAAAGGAGTTTTTCCTTTGCAGGACAAAGATAAGAGATAAGAATAAAGTCTATGTAAAATACCATTTAAATTATACCTTATGAACAAACATTTACTCTGTTCCCAAACTATTTTCCATTATTTTGTACAATAATTCAAGACCCGAACAAGAGAACTCAAAGCACCTGTAGCCACACACAGGATTTAGATCTAGCAGCTCTTGTGTGATTTCAGTTATCCCTGTCATGATTTAGGGTCAGGGCAGCCCCTTAGACCTATAACAGACGCTCTCTGTTAACCCCCCTCCCTCCCCAGAGGGGAAGAGA
>WUAM01000287.1:44905742-44985304 GCA_024336885.1 Actenoides hombroni
GTGAGAACAGGCTGCTAACTTCAGACAGTGCAGTTAGTTAGAAGAACTGAGCTAAAAAGTAAAGTCACTGAACAGAATTAGTTCTGTTCTCACTCAAACCAGGACATGGATGAAGCTGCCTCTGTTCCTTTCAGTGAATGCAAAAATGTTTGAATCTATTGAGAATGCAAATATTTCAAGTTTATCTTAATATTCATGACAGTATACTTAACATTCATTGACATTTGTGGAGAACTGAAAAAATATGACATAATCCTTTTCGTGTTATACATAATGAGTCTATTTGGATGAATGTGGAGAACAAGTTTTCATACTTGAGTATGACTTGAAATGAGTCTTGCTGTAAAGCCAGATCTCACTTCATGGAGGAATATAAAACCAGTAGGTTTAGAAAAAGCACAGAACTAAGAGGCAGTTCCCAGGGAAGAAAGAGAATTTATGTAGGAATGGGTTGCATAAGAGTTCTGAGAGAATTTATACTTAGGCTGTATGAGCACTTCTTGTAAGCTTCAGCAGATCATCAAGCAACGCCAAATTAGTTGTTCTTGTTTAAAAAGCATGAATTTAATGTGAGAAAGGTACAAGAATATCTGAATACTTTTCAGACTGTTTAAGTTCTGGATCACATGCTACACCAAAACCTCTCCAGGTCTGACAATGCAAAGTTGAAATAACAAGCCAGTCTCTCTTTTACCGCAAATAATTTTGTTTCAGAAAAGTCTTTGCTAATTTAAATACTTAAAGAAAAACCCATTAACAATATAATCTTTATTTTTATTCAAGAGAAGGATTTCAATTTATATTTGGTTATCATAACAGGAACAAATTCAGTGAGTATAATTGCCCTTTTCTACTACTAAAATTTATCCTATGTTAGGGACAAGAAACAAAGTCCATTTGCATTATAATTTTCAGATATATTTCCTTCCTTTTTGTCATCAACAAAAAACCTTTTGTTGAGTAGATGGTTTAGCTCTTTTCTCTTGCTGATACACTAAATGGGCGTGAATCCTTCAGCTATACCAAAAAGATGCTCCTTGCTACTCTAACTGGTTTCTTTTCTGAGATGATCCTTTCAGTTCACCAGGCCTTCAGTATACAGGTTGAAACTTCTCTTATTAATTTCGTAGACAGTGGAACTGAGTGCAGACTCAACAAATTTGCATATGGCACCAAGCTGAATGATGCAACTGATAAGCTAGAGGGAAGGGATGACATTCAGAGGGACCTTGAGAGGCTTGAGGAGTGGATGTTTGTGAACCTCAGGCAGTTCAACAAGGCCAAGTGCAAGGTCCTGCACCTGGGTCAGGGCAATACTCAGTATCAATACAGTCTGGGAGATGAAGGGTTGAGAGCAACCTGGTAGAGGACTTGATGATACTGGTAGATTAAAAACTGGACACAAGCTAGCAATATGTGTTCACAGACAAGAAAGCCAATTGTATCCTGGGCTGTATAAAAAGAAGCATTGCCAGCAGGTCATGGGGAGTAATTCTCTCCCCTCTGCTCCACTCTTGTCAGAGCCAACCCGGAACACTGCACCTAACTCGGGAGTCCAGTTCTAGGTTCCAGAACAACATGTACCTGTTAGAGTTGGTTCAGAGGAGGACCATGAAAATGATCAAAGGGCCAGAGCAACTCTATATGAAGAAAGGTTGAAAGAATTGGGGTTGTTCAGTCTGGAGAAGAGAAGGCTCTGGAGAGGCATTACTGTGGCCTTTCAGTGCTTAAGGGGGGCTTATAAAAAAGATGGACAGAGACCTGTAGTGACAGATAAGGGGACAATTGTTTTAAAATTAAAGAGAGCAGATTTAGATTTGGTATTAGGAATATTTTTTGTTGTTGTTATTATTTTAAAAGTTGTGAGGCACTGGAACAGGTTACCCAAGGAAGGTGTGGATGCCTCATTCTTGGAAGCATCCAAGGGGAGGTTGGAAGGGGCTTTGAGCAACCTGATCTAGAGGAATTTGTCTCTGCCCATGACAGTGAGGTTGGAACTAGGTGATTTTTAAGGTCCTTTCCAACCCAAAGCATTGTATGATTCTATTCATTATTTCATTATCATTTAATTTAAATGGTTACATATCTGAGTTCTTCGTTTCTAGTGGATCGAGAGTGCAGTTAACAATAACTGAAGTTGTTACTGTAGACTAAAATTACTTTATTTTAACCTGAACTGCATTATAACTTGCCAAATTTGGAGTGGGCAAATACAAAAATTAGAATAAATCACAGAATCACAGAATGTTAGGGGTTGGAAAGGACCTCTGAAGATCATCGAGTCCAATCCCTCTGCTATAGCAGGACAAAACTAGAGCAGATCACACAGAAATGCATCCAGACAGGTCTGGAAAGTTTCCAGAGGATACTCCACAACCTCTCTGTGGAGTCTATTCCAATGCTCTACAACTCTTAATGTGTGATGTCAAACGTTTTACACATAAATCTACTGTAATGAAATGAAGACTTGTATTTCTATTGCTAGTTTGTACATAATAGTACTGAAATTAGGCCATGCTTCCACTGTTGCTATTAATGTCACTCAGACTTGTAATCTAGAAATGTCTTGAAATTTTGAGTGAAAAGTGTACATTTGCTCTGCTTGGTCAGGCATATGATCAAGTATTAAGATGAAAATGACCCTCTCCCTTCATTGTATTCAATAAAACTTTCAGATTCATGCTCAGATCAGTAATTGCTTCCCAGAACCTTTAGTTTGGACAGAAATCAGCAGAGAGATGGAAGAACAGTGATTATAATCAATAATGTGTCTCCCTACAGGTTCTGAAACAAAATCAACATATTAATATGCTGAACCCACAAGCTGTGAGCCCTAAAAGAATATATCTGCTCATATTCAAAGATTCGAGGATAGTATTATCACTGTAGCTGGGATTAAAAAATTAAATAATGTAAAATGATCGTTTGCTTACTCAAAATGCTTAGACTGTGGTTTTCTGAAGTACTAAGTAGAGTTCCATGTTTAGGTTTTTTTTGTATATGTTGTATGAAAATCTGTGCTGAGTAAGCATATACTATAGCAGCAGAATAAACTTTCTTTTCCTAAGATACTCATAGGAAAGATGCAGTGAGAGCAAATGCTACCCAATGTGAGTATGTTTTAAGAATACCTGTCAACACTAATTTGCAATTTCACTGCTTGCTTGGGGAAAACTTTATGAGCATCTCATCCAATAGATTAAGAAATCTTCTGGGGGCGTTGATTTATATGCGTTGAGGAATTGATGTGAAGGGGAATGGGAATGAATGGTCTGTCATACAGCCTGCCAAATTAAACTCAGTTCTGATTATCATCAAGAATAAGTACGCACATATGTTATCTAACACTTCCTTAAGATACTCTTATTTAGGTATAGAGCTTACTGCTCAGCACCTGTTTGCACTACTCAGTACCAGACTTGGTAAAGTTATCCTAAAATGACCACTAAAAAAATAAGAAAAAAACCCTACAAAATTTAGAACGTGCTACTTAATTTTATTGATCAGAACAGGTTTAAAAGTCATTCCACCCACTGTTTCTGAAAATCAAGCACTTAAGTTTGGTAGGCTCATCTTCATAGTTCTTCTAGTTATTAGTGTCTTCAGATTCTATAGAAGTGCCACAGGATAAATGTAAACTGTTAACAGCTATGTGCAATAGCAAAAAGACATTTCCTACGCTACAACATCTTTAAGCAGTGTGTGTTGGACTTGTTCACTTGAAAACAATTCCTCCTTGACAGTTCCGTGTAAGATACATTTCTCCCATTAAGTGGTGATAGCACTTGCACTGCCTCTGGCAAATGAATGGGAACTGGGCAGAAGCAATTGCAGGCTTTGTGCACTTGGGCTGCTGGACAGTTCATTTATCTGAGAGGTGGCAAGTTCTGAGATCAACAGTGACATTTACTTCAAAGACTATCACTCGTCAGAAAGGGTCCAGAGAGGATGAGAAAAAAAAACACTGAGGAATTCAACGAGCTAAAGTGTACTGCTTTATACAGCAGCAACCTCTGACATCAAGTCCTGCCAGGGTCTTGTTCTAGCTTGACTCCTTTATGAGGTTAATTATAAGATCTAGTTCAAATTATTATGAAGAGTAAACTGAAATGAAACACATGAAGTCGAAGTGTTTCTTTACCTATCTGTGTATATGAGTCAAAGAGTTCCTTGTAGCATACTGTCAGTTTTGTTCTGTGAGATTTAGCTGCAGTCCAAAGGAAATCAAAGATTGGACTAAGTTCAGGCATTGGAGAAGGGAGTGGAAAGTACTGGAGGAAGCAGTGTAAGAACCGCAGAATCACAGAATGGTTGAGGTTGGAAGAGACCTCTTGCGGTCATTTGGACAAACCCCTCTGATCAATCAAAGGCTTAGATCTGTATCCAGTTGGGTTTTGAATATCTCCAGGGATGGAGACTCTATGACTTCTCTGGGAAAGCCCCTGCTTGCCTTTCACCACCCTCACAGTATAAGTGTTTTCTTGTGTTCAGATATAATTTCCTGTATTTCAGTTCGTGCCTGTTGCCTCTTCTCCTGCCAATGCACACCACCAAAAAGAGTCATCATTCCCTCAGAAGCAGCTTTTTGTATACATTGATAAGATCCTCCCTAAACCTCCTATTCTTCAGGCTAAAGAGTTCCAGTTCTCACAGCCTGATGACAGATCCTCCACTCTTTGTGCCTTTTTATTGGGCTTACTCCAGTAAGTTCCTATCTTTCTAGCGCCAGAAAAATCAACCCATCTCAGCCATGGACACAATATTTCATGTGGCCCTCTCAATTCTGAGTAAAGGATAAGGATAACCTCTCTTGAGCTGCTGGCAATATACTTTCTAATGCAGACTAGGATGCTGTCAGCTTTCTTTGGTCCAAGGACATGGCCAGGACAGAGTAGAGTTACTAAACTGTAAGTATAGGGTCAGCACTGTCACCATGGATTGCTTCAGAAATGCAGTTAACTCAGTATAGGGTCAATTTGCTTAGAGGTTAATAGAAAATACTGTTATTTCTTGTCCTATAATATTTGCATTCCACTCCATGGAATGGATGCTGGACAGTTTTCTCAATTAGAGTTCTTACTGAAGTGATGCTTCTGAGCAGCACAAAAGATCTAGCTGACTGCATAGTGAGTCAGGTTTGTCTAAATGTTTTCCATTATGCCATCTGTATGTCCACTGCTAGGTTGTCTGCTCAAATGGAACTTTTACAGATTTTCTGTTTAACACTGAACCTGTCTTGATGTCACACTACACATCTGTTGGGGCAAAACAGGACACCAGCCTTCAGGATCTCTGGGGCTCTGCTGAAATGCTTATCCTCTGAAAGGTAGAACTTCAGTGAAATGTAAAACTGTCCTGTGTTTTCATAACTCCTTTCTTCAGAAAAGTGGAAGAAGATAGTCTGTTGACTTTTGTTTTCCCAGTCTCATAGCAGAGTAGTAGAAAGATTAAAGGTGTTAAGGGCATATGCATGCCCTTCACACACACAAAGATATACATAATTATGCAAATATGTTCATATTTCATAAAGATCTAACTATATAATCAATAAGTATAACCTATAAATATATGTCAATGAGCTAATAATAAATAATATTAATAATATATAAGACTTTGGGCATTCTGACTGCTGATTTAAACTACCTTTCTTTTCCTGCTTAACAGGGTTAATGACTAGAAGGTATTAGAATTTTGACCAGTAACATTTTATAATGTTGCAGAGAGGTTTGTCTCAAAATAACCTTTTTCAATAATGGTCTTTGGAGAACTTTCCCCTATGGCACTTAATTTTTTTCCTGATTTTTCCCTTTGTCTGCTACATAATTTAACATAATCTCTTAATAAGGGAAAAACTATAAAAGGTAATATTTTGAGCATGAGAAGTACAGAAAAAAATCTGAGAAGCGAGTTCCGGCATAGCTCTCAGGAACTGTTGACTACAGTATTGTCTAAAAATCTGAAAATTTAAAGTTATGTTGAAATGAAAAATAAAATTTAGAAATAGACTTCACCTATCTTACATCCTGAAACCTAGAAATAGTTCTGTTTCATAGCTCTACGTTTAGTACTTATATTTTGACGAAATCAACTTTGAACACTTTTTTGCCTCCAGATAATTTCTTTGCACCGAAAGTATAAAAACACTGGGTTTTTTTTTATCCTTTGCTAAAATTGCTGAATAAGCAGCTGCTTCAGAGATACTAAGTAAGGATCATTGCAGACATGTAGTTCATAGATAGCCTTAAATTTTTAATACAAAGTATAGTTTTTTAGAGTTTGCAAATTAAAACTGCATTCAGAATATTCTGTACTGCTGAACATCTATTACAAAATGCTAAATAACAGTTGTTTTCATCAGTATTCTTAGATTCTGAATACCAATTGTTTTCAGCAATTTTCTTGGAAGGTTCTTTGTTTCCCTTTTGAAATAAAAACTTGTGTCATTGATTGAAAATCTGAAAAGAAAAATAACATATTCCTAACACAGGTATTTCATGTTAGTGGCTAATAAAAGTAATAGCCTAAGGAGCACTTTGCAGCCTGTTCTATTTAATGTGGTCTGAAGGTGCCACCTTTAAAAAACATTTCAAAACTTAATAATACATTTTCAGCACACTTTTTCCCTCTATTCCATATCCAACTTTAATAGCAAGTTCAATACGGGGAATCGTCATGATATAAACCAGAAGTAAGTTGACTTCAAATGAGAAGCCCCCTTAAAATCATTAAATTTAGTAAACACATCTTATTTATAATGGAACAATGTGCTTTTATGGTTGCTAGATATAGGCAAAATTTCTGGTTTTCTTTTCTTTTTCTGATTTATTGCAATTACATTCCAAATACAATACTCAAGTTCATAATTATACTGAAAAGTATGTGGTTACATTTAGCATATCTTGGGTATTCTGTGACTTCCAGTAAAAGCTATTTGATCTTAAGATGGCTTCACATTCACAGTTTAGAATAAGTTATTTTCCACTTTTTAAAGTTCTCCTCTCTCTCTCTTCAGTTTAACTGAAATTTTCTTCTCCTTGCATGATAGGTGTTCTTTCTTTTCAGACTACAAGGTAAAAGTAACAGCCTCCTAACACAAGGTGAAAAATTGACCTCAGTCCATCACTCTGCTGCCTATGCATCTGCCTTATTTCTTCAGTTACATCTTTTCCAGCTAAATGATTACAAGATATTTCATTGTTCTTAAAGCAGAAGCCATTTCATATACTTGATATTTCTCATGGACCTTTTCCTAGTTACTATTAGTTCTACTGCATCCTTTCTATGATGTCGACCCAAACTGTGCACAAAATGCAGACACTAGTGTTTCATGGCCTCATGTAATAGCAAAATTAAATTTTCTTTTGTTCTATGTATCTTTCCTGATGATTCCTGGATTTTGTTGGCTGTGTTGAGGCTTCTTTACAACGAAAAACAGGCCACATAACCTCAAGTCTGTTTGAGTTGTTATGGTCAACTCACAATCTATCTGTCACATATGTTAAATTTTATTTGCTTTTAACTCCTCTGTAACTGAGTAAAGTTGACATGCCCCTATAGCTGGGCAGGCAAGTATACATTATTTGTATTAGCTTTAACATTATTTGCAAAAAGCCTTTATGTTTATGGCCTGGTTGGATGGGGCTTAGAGGATCCTGGTCTAGTGAGAGGTATCCTTGTCCATGGCAGGGGCATTGGAACTAGATCATCTTTAAGTCCCTTCCAACCTAAACCATTCTATGATTCTATGATTTTAGTCTTCAATTTCAATGACCTAGGTGACTGACTTAACTCTTACATTAAGGGAAGGGTATGATATAACTAAAAGTTATTATAGATTTATCTATCTTAAGAAATATAATACATTGTTAGTGCACCCAATGCATTTGATGTCTTCTTGCTTCATATGTTATATTTTCTATGATTTGAGGCAACAGCCACACAGAAAATTTTGATGTATTGTCCTGGTTTGAGTTAAAACAAAACTAAGTTTGGTCAGTGAATTTACTTTTCAGCTCAGTCTTTTCTAGCTAACTGCACTTTCTGAAGTCAATGGCAGATTTTTACAAACAGTGTTTGCATCTAGCAGTGATAACACTTGATGTTTACAGTTACTACCAAGGATCAGTCTGCAGAAAGGCTCTTGCTTATACTCGCTCCTGTGTAGACCAAGGTCACTGCTAAATCTTGTGCACAATCTTGGTAGTACAGAAAGTAGGCTACACTTATGGGGAGGAGTGGATAGAACAGGGGACCCCAATCTGACCAGCAAGGTATTCCATCCCATCCCATCCCATCCCATCCCATCCCATCCCATCCCATATACATCACATTTGGTTCACATTTGGTATAAAGCTCAGGGATCATAAGGATCAATCTCTCTTCAATGGCCAGTGTGTGAGGACTCTGTCAATTCTGGCTTTGATCCTGATCTATGTGTTCCTGAATTCAGAATCTAACTCCTGAATCTGGTTTCCATCTGCCTCTGGGACCAGTCTGGGACTTGCCCGCTGCCTGCTCCACAGCATCAGTGGCGACAGTGATGTAATTGCCATCAGATGAGTTGGGTTCAATATTGGTTTTGTATATATTTGCATATATTTCATTTTATTATTATTATTTTCATTAAAGCTGTTGTAGTTTTCTTTTCCAATCCGTAAGTCTCTTTCCCTTACTTCCTTTCTCTTTGGTAAGGAAGAGAGGTTAACAGCGAACACCTGTAATTATCTAGTAGCTGGTCCAGCCCTAAACCTTGGCATATTTATTGCTACCCAATATGGGGCATGACCGGACCTCTGATAGACTTTAGAATTGATCGTGGATTGGCCAGAACGTAAAGATTTTAGAATGCCACTGGAAGAGGTAGTGACACATGCTGAAGAAGTCCCACTATATAATGAGAGATTGCTGGTATGTTTCTAGAAAGAAATGGTATAGACATTAGCCAGTAAACTGTGATGTGGAACTAACCCATCTGTCTCTCTCCCTTATTCCCTTTCTCTCCCTCCTTGGGAAGGGACAGGGGTGAACAGAAAGCATCTGTCATTGTGTAGTGGCCAGCCCAGCCTTTAAACCTTGATATATATTCTCATGTGAATGTTCACATAAGGCATATTTATAATAACTAAATTACAAATTAAGGCTGTAGAGGAAGCTTCATCAGTCAAAAAAGCCCCAACCAAACAAAAAAACAAATTAAAAAAATAGAGATACTAAGTTTTGAATAAAGTGCTTCTCATTCTTTTTATTGTAAGAAAAATATATTTCTCTCTCCCATCTCTACTTCTTATCCTGAATTTTTAAAGTCAAATAGCTGTCTCCCCAGATTTAGCTTTCAATAATGTAAGTCAGTCACACATTTACTAACAAAAGAGTTTCTCAGCGTAAAGCTGAATCTGAACCAATATTTCTGCATGCAGGCAGGAAAAGAAGGAAATTCTGTCTCTGAAAAAATCCATTCACGGTTGAAAATGTAATGCCTGAGAATTGTAATTCCTGTAATTTAACCAAAGCCAAAAACATTTTGGAAAATATGTCATTCTGTGTTTTCATATCCTATCTTCCTTACTGCCTATTTCCATCCCTCTTTATTGTCTGTGTCTAGCCTAGAAATTTTCTTCTGCATTGACACAGTGGTAGCATGGCTGTAATTGTGTTTATCCATTTGGTTTGGATTACCCATACATTGAAACACACCAAAGTATGTGGTTCTTAATTTAAACAGGAGAATGGGTATGTGAATCTACCTGAATAAATTTCATATTCAGAAACAGAGATTAATTCTTTTATTCTGATAGCAAAGTCTGTACTTCAAAGACCTAGCATTCTGGTTAGTATTTCCAACTTTTAACTTTTAGAAGTAGCTAGTCTTGAATAAGGATAATTCACCACTAAAATTACTCACTAAGCATGGCAAAATCTGACTGTGTAATTATGGCTTGTGGCCTCTTCATTCATACTGAATGCAATTCTTTAATTAACTTTATTCTTATCAGTAATACTCTTTCTGCATACAGTATGTATGCTGAGGAGTAAATAGGATATGATATGGACTAAATATATAGTTTAATGACACATCCATCAATTATTTGAGTGGTGCAAATCTGACTTCTAATGTATCTCAAAAAGCATACTTGTGTGTGCTGAAAAGCCCGGAGAAGTTTGAGTCCTTTTTATCACTTTTGCAAACATGTCTTTTGGGTGTTCGTGTGTTTGGCTTTTTATTTGTTTGAGCATCCTGAAGTCAATATTGTGCTTTATAATGAACAAAAGGTATTTAAAAAAAATCACTAACATTTTGGAATTAACCTTAAAAAATGGGCTTTTAAGAAGGAACTTAAGTTCACACAATTATTGACATTCCCAGTATTAAAGACAGGAGAAAGAATATTGTGCAGAATCCTGTTCTTTGACTGGTAAACAGTGATGGTTTGATTTACTGACCTTATTCTGTATCTCAGTTGGAGAGATAACAGAGTGACTGAAATGTATGTTATCAAGGTCACCAACTCTTCCTGCTGTTGGAATAACTGTTTGCTAGGTATTACTGGACAAAGTGATAGCATCTATGTCCTCCCCTACACATTAATACAGCAGTGGCTGATAAACCATGTGTATTGTCTCTCCATCCAAGATGGAGTCTATACAAACACTAGTGAAACAAAAGCATCCTAAAAAAAAAAAAATTAAAAAATGAGGTTTTACTAACTTCTAAAAATAGCTACAGGGTTTCTATATCCTTGCATCTGGAGTAGCTGAAGAGCAGCTCTTAAACACATATCCTGTCAGATCTCTCTGTCTCTCTTTGTGTATGCACACAAGCTCTCGAGCATACACACACATACACAGGCAGAGAAGCCTTGGAACAGAACTGAATTGCTGTATTTAAAGGTCAGAAGCTTGTTGGTTTGGATTCATAGTGTTGCCATGCTGAATTACTATACTACCATAAGAAACACTTGAGTGCTGTTTTATTTGGGGTTTTTTCTCCCTCCTTGGAAAGTCTGAAATGTTGTTAGGAGGTTAGTGGTTTATTTTTAACATGGATTGAATTCTTACGGAAATGTGTTTTTATGCTTTCTCTGTCCACCATCCTTTCCCCACTTCTCTTTTTACATGCAAGCTGGTTTAGATAAATAAGACTATTCTGAAAGTGTTCTGGAAAAGTGTACTAACAGTTCACTTGGATGTTACCAATTACTGATTAAATGGGGAAATTTGTGGATTAAAAAACGAGGGTGTTTTATACTGTGCTATTTATAGATATATTCTGGAAGTGATCTGTGGTGTTAAAGCCACTCAACTTAAAAAAGAAAATTAAAAAAGTATTAAATTAAACATCTTGGATTTGTTATATTTGAAAGTTCATATAGACTAGCACTGTGGAAAGGTTCTCGGGTAATAGACTGATTTGTTATAAAAACTGCAAACCAATATTCTGAGGGCTAGATAGAAGATAGATAGATAGATTGATTTTTGAAAGAAAAACAAAGTTTGTGTTGGTTCATTTAACAGTTTTTCTTCTACTTAAAATGGAACATTTCTATTTTTTGACATCTGTATTACAGGCCAAGGAAAACAAGAGCTGAAATGACAGAACTGTAATAGAGATACTAAAATCCCAACTCAGTAATTACTTTTCTAGCAGAACAGGATTTACCAGTTCAAATCCCCCATCTGGTTATCTAGAGAAAACTTCAGTATCATTATGGGTACTGGGCAGTTTTTCTTCACAGAAATTTTCAGGCTGACATGAGCTTTTTCTGGAATTAATTATTTTTGTTGGACTAAACCCTTCAGACAATGACTCAGCTTCTAACCAGTACCTTTAAACTATTTGAGAACATTAACATTTTTTTTTTGTTTGTTTGTTTTTGTTTTTTGTTTTTTTAATACTGATGTCTGAAGTTAAAGAACTAAATCTAGTCTGAGCATATAAAAGACACAGATACATACAACAGACATTATATTCTCACAAACCCCATCGAAGTGTGTGGGAACCACTCCATGCTCCTGACAAAAGGTTATATTTATTTATATAGGTAGTTACTGCTTTTTTTAGTTGAAATTCTCAGTAATGCCAGAAGTGTGCACTCTGATTACCCTTGAAAATCAGTCTCTAATTCAATTTACTGGGATGACTTTATTTCCCACCTGGAAAAAAAATCATAGTGTACTTTCCTGTTAGGGCTTTTGTGAGTAGTATATCCATATTCTTCAAAATATTCTCACTGCAACCACAGTTTTCCTCAAAATAAAACAACAAAATAATATGTAAAAGTCCTCTATGGATACCCCAAGTGAGAGAAATAAGGCTGAGCAAGATTACTCACTATTTATTTCATTAATATTTAATTTCATTGCACTTGTTATAATTCCCAGAAACGTACCCCAAACATTAAAAAGCTGCATTTAACTGCATTAATCTAAAGAAGAAAAATGAAGTGATTATTTCAGCATCATCACTTAAGCCACTGCTATATATGCATAGCTTAATCGCATAACATGTAAGAAGCTTAAAGCAAGGACATATAAATAGTTACATAATGTACATAGAGTACATTGGATTCTAAAACTTATATTTACAAAGTAAAGAGAATTTCCATGGAGAATAATCTTAATTAATATTTTAATACAGCTTCACAAGGTAAGAATTTACACCAAGAATCTTAAGTCTTCCTCATTCTTTTAAATACATAAATGTAATAATGCAAAATAGTTCTGAGAATAATTGGATTTATGGGAATTGTAGGATGAAATGATATGCAGTGTTATGTTCACATTGGCCGTTTTACCAATTATGAGGAAGAAGCCTGGAAAAGGGTATTAGGTTATATGATAAAAAACTTGTTTCCATACATCCAAAAGAAGAGAGGGGAGTAGTGGCTCGCGGAAAACCCCAGTAATCCCCTTCTCCAACAGACCCATCCCAGAAGCCATCAAAGGCCCATCTCCAGACACAAAAAGGAGCACAGAGGTGCAGTGGTAGGTGGGGGAACTCCATTAACCCAGCCAGAGCGTAGGGTGTGCAGTCCTAGCTCTTCCCAGGGCTATCCCAGGAGGGACATCAGTCCCATAGCCTATGACACCCATTGCGATGAGTCAATGGGAAAGGTTGTCATGATTGCCTGACGGACTGAGAGGAGTCATTGCCTAGGCTATCGGACACATTACAGGATGGAGAGAAAGAACATTTTATGAGTTTTATGTCTCACACCACTACATTATATAATTTTCTGTAGTACCATCACTTCAGAATTGCAGCCTCCCTCACCACAGGATAAATCAAAGGTATTTTTAAATGAGAGACATACAGACAAAAGAGTGTAGAAAACTAGGCAAAAACTGCCAGTTCCAGAAGGTGAGTCCCTGAATAGACAAAGTATCATGAAGTTTGCAGAATGAAATAAAAAAATTTTATTAAATACTCTATCACTGGCTTGACCGCTTCATGGGAAATAGACATAATGAAGCAGCACATGATCTGTGCTATCTTGTGAGAACATAAAAAAGTTGCATTTTTAAGTGACTCTCAACAACTAAAGTGTATCCTTAATGCAATGAAGTACTCCATTTTGTTTTGTATTTCTCAGATGACTTTGCCTAATTGTCCTTTGGCATAAATTGATAGTGATGACACTCTTCTGACAGACATGAAGTGCAACTTGTTTGTCACTTTTCATTTAACAGTGAGTAACACAGAGAGCTGTGGGAGATGACAATAATAGGTTCTTGTTAATTTTAGCTTAAAATGGTAATGTTACTGTCCAGCTCCATCACTTGCACATTAAAGCTACATTCTGTAATGTTATATGTGATATGGGACTAATGAAAGACTGTTGTGATTTAACCCCAAACAGCAACTAAGCACAACACAGCCATTCACTCACACCCCCTGGTGGGATGAGGGAGAGAATAAAAGTGAGAAAACACATGGGCTGAGATAAAGACAGTTTTATAGATCACAGAATCACAGAATTGTCATGGTTGGAAAAGACCTCTAAGATCACCACGTCTAACCATCAACAAAACAAAAAAAAAACCCGGAAACAATGAAAACAAAACAAAACCCCCAAAACATGCACAAAAAAAAATCCCGCCTCACCATCCCACTAGAGCATGTCCTGAAGTGCTTCATCTACACGTTTCTTGAATACCTCCAGCAATAATGACCCTACCACCTCTCTGGGCAGCCTGTTCCAGTGCCTGACTACTCTTTTGGTAAAGAAATTCTTCCCAATACCTAATCTAAACCTCCCCTGGTGTAACTTCAGGCCATTTCCTCTAGTCCTGTTGTTATTTACTTGAGAGAAGAGGCTGAATTAAAAAAAAAAAAAAAAAAGAAAAGAAAAGAAAAGGAAAAGAAAAGAAAAAAAGAAGGAAAAAAAAATAAAGAAAGAGGGACTTCCTGAGGTGGCTCTGCAGCCAGATACACAGTAGCACTGAACTCCATTCCGGGAAACCAAGGCATCTAAAAAAAGTGCAGGGCTGTTTATTTTCCTGTTGGAATGGAAATAACATTGGCCTGGTTTTTACAAGACTCTATGAGAAAAAAAGTAAAATAAAATCAGTGCACAGCAATTATTACTGCTCTTTTGCATTTGTTAAGGCAAAACGTATCTACATACAGTAAACTAAATCCTTAGCCATTTTACTTTAATACTACGTATGATTTTAAAGCAGAGGTGTAAAATGAGCAGCAAATCACTAAACCATAGATTATCAATGGAGTTTTATGCACTTAATACCAGATCTTCTCCTGTTCCCTGGGGGGGGAAAGTGCAAACTTAACATGCTACTGACCAAGAACACTGAAACTAAAGGTCACTGTAAACTGCTTTACAAGTCATGGTATTTCTGGCACTGATTAAAATAGCTACACGATTAAAATTAAATAAATACTGTGATTAGACGTGTGGGACTTTGGTTTTGTTTTTTTTCAACTTTACTAGAAAAATACCCACTGCCTCTAATATTGACCAAACCTTAACCCTTCTGCAGTAGAAGCCAGATACAAGGTGTGCAGCACCAGGGAACCCTGATTTCTGGCATTAAAGAGTTAAAAATCTAAGAGGCTTATAGTAATTTTTTTTTGGTCTTTGGCAACTGGTGCAAGACTGTGAACACCAAGTGTAAAATACTACTGGGAGAATTAGTACAAAAGTAATGTGTTGTGGATAACGCTACATAAACTGCCCAAAATATCTTCCCTCTGATTCAGTAAGAGCAGTAAACAACAGGCAGATGTGTTTTGGTTTTTTTTTCCTTTTGAAACAGAGCAGAAAGTTTTGGGAAACCATCTGCACTAGTTTCACTGTATCTCAGTCTGACTAGAGGGAAAACATGGGTATTTTCTGCAAGGGCACATACTCAAGCTAAGGCACAAGCTACCCTATTATCTAATATTAAAGGAACATCTATACACATTATTACACAGTATTGGTCAAACTGGTAATGCAGACCTCACTTGCTTTGTCACTGACCTGAGCCTTTGTTATGACAGTTGGGATACCATTATTCATGTTGCTGTACACTATCATTGCCTTTCTTTAACCTATCTTCTTACATTACATTTAAAGGGAATGGTTACAGTCTGTGTAACTTAAATGCTATTTTTAAATGTTTCCATTTACTCCCACTGATTGCGTTTATTTTTGTAATATACAATTATCTTCTCTCCAACTGACACTTGGCTGAAGAGCACCAAAATTCCACCTCAAGTGGTATTTTCAGATGAACTCTACCTCTCTCCAGAATTGGCTCCTTTTGGAGTTGTTGAGAATTTTATCACATGGTCCAGTGATAAAATCCCCAACTTTGCCAAAAGCAGTATTAAGCAAACAGCATCATCTAATTTTAAATGAGCACTGACTAGAATTAAAGCCATTGTAATACATCCAGAAAGGGCTAGTGGCAATTCAGAATATAAAGAGATCATTTCAGAAATTAAAGCCAAAAATCTAAGGCATAAGGCAAAAAATACTAATAATGGAAACTGCACAGGTAAGTGATCAAGATTTGATTTATACATAGAATTCTCAGTATTTCAAATATTATAATGCTCATTGATAGAACTTGAAAATTTAAGTATAATAAATGCACTGACTGCATCTTTTTCAGAGCCCCCAAAAAATCCCATTTACTTTAATAAATGAATATTTACTTTTTCAACTTACACAATAAAAATTTATACTAATTAAAATAAATAAAATGTTTACAAATAAGTTGGTGTGATACCATATATGCCCTTTACAATGGAGAGGATCAGAACTGTACACACAAATACCACTAGCAATTTGCAATCCATAAAATAATACTGATCATAAGTCTATTACAGAATTAAACTACAGCTAATTTAATCAAATACACAGTAAATTTAAAAATTAATTAAACAAGAAATATTTGATCAGGACATGAAATACTCTAATGTTTCTGTCTTAGAGCTGAGAAAATCAGACTCTGAAAGTCAATGGAAAAAATGTAAGTAAAACCAGGAACAGAGTAATTCAGGAGCGGTAGTGCGGTAAGTATTTATAACTTCCTATAAACCAAATTGCTCTCTGTAAATCTAGTTTGTATTGTGTAAACATGAGTGTCCAGAACAGCAAATACTGACTTGGGACTGTAACTACAATTACTGCACTCATACTGCCACCGGACAATAATGAGAAATCAAGAGTGAATTAAAAGTAATTTAAAAAAAAAAAAAAAAAGGTAGCAGAACAGGATATTCATATATTTTTAAGGATTAAGTAACCATCTGACTTAGGGCTCTAGGCCACTTCTGAAAAATGGGAGAGACAGAATCCAGAAAACACTAGCATGTAGTGGAGACATAAAACACAGTAGTTCTTGTCAACAGCACTTAGTATTTGTTCTAAGAAACCACCGAAAGAAAATATACCCTGCAAAAACAAGCAGTAATTGCCTGAATGGAAAACAAACTTCTGTAGCACACATTATAAGCGGAGGTATTGCAAAATTTTAAGCAATGTGGACCAGTAATCACCAGCAAAAGCTGATTTAACTTTTATGGACATATTGATGATTGAAATAATATGCATTCATTACAATCTTCCTATTTAAAAATTAAAATAAAATTTCCAATAAAATAAATAGCTGAAGTGTGATTACCACGCATCTTATCTGTAGGAAAATCTCATTATGCAAGCATATCTACAGTGCCCTAAATAACGGCAGAATTAAATACATGTTGCTCCTTAAACTGGAAATCACACTTCCGTGGTATCCTACTGATATATATACACACACACACACAAATACACACAATTCCCCTTGCTTCAGTTCTATAAAGATGTCTCAGCATCCACGTATTTCACAATGGGTGCATCTTCCATGTTTATTTTCACGCTTTCTGGTTTTTCAGGGCTGTTGAAAAGCAAGGACGAAAATGTAAGTTTGGTTCACTTCAGGAAAGGTTAACCTTCAAACATTTTATACTTAACAATGAGCACTGCAAGTATTTATGTAAGGATATTTTTTATGATGATGCATTTACATTACATTCTAGTAATTTTTGAATACTATTTACAGGAACAGCACAAGCTTAAAGAGAGAAAGCACCAACATTTCATCTACAAATACCATTTCCAGTGCTTTCATTGATTACATTGATTTGAAAATGTTTTGCAAAACGTCTTTTGGAGAAAACAAACAAACAAAAAAACAAACCACCCAAAAAACCATCTAATTAAAACATAACAAGCAATAGTATTAATACTGCCTAATTACTGGGCAGGGAAACAATTTTCTTCACAATACAAGACTAGGAAAACATTTCCATCTTTTCAAAGTGTAGAGCCATACTTGTCACAAACAAAATGTGCCTAAGTGACCCTTCAAGTGCAAGAGACCGTACAGACCATGGGGTGGCTGGCACCTGAACAACCAATACTCTTAGGGACACAGCCACTGAACAGTGGCTTATCGAAGGACAGAAAGGAACATCCCAAGATAGTTACAGGACAGTAGGAGAGAAATTGGAACAGCATTAAGAGGAAGGATTCTCTAGGCATGAATTTTAGGAGAGATGACACATCTATGGAGTCGCTCTTAGAAGAAAAAAAAAAATATTAGAAAATCATGCAAAGAAAAAATTCGGTGCTTCCTTACAAAAATCCACATGTTCCTGGACTCTGCAGAGTTTATAAAATATCAGAGGTGATGAGAGGGAGAAAGAAAAACAAACAAACTAAACTAAATGAAACAAACAAACCAAAACCACCTGGATCAGTTCAGTAAAGATGGAGGAGAAAAAAACATACTAACAATTTTTTTTTAAATGGTAAGATTTCAAAGAAATTATGTCAGCCCACACAAAATGTCATCTAGAATTTCAAAAGACATTTCTTGCTTCAAGCTACATCTTACCTGAAAACTATAAATCTTAAAATAGCAGTTCCTACAGAACCTTTTTTTCCCACAGCAGTAAACATCTGTCCACACTATCAGATAAAGACTGTTACACAGAAAAGCCTTAACAGAACCGAGATGAAAAACATACTGGGAATTACTTCTGAGTGAGCAGCAGCGACATCTCTAAATCTCTCCAGCACTCACTATACAAGAAAGGGTAGCAAATACCTCAAAACAGCAATCAGTGGAGTTCAGGCTCATCAAAGTCCTGCCTTCCAACATTTTCCAGATTTGTGCAATATCAGAAGGCCTCTGAAGAGCTAGTTTCTAGCACCAGTGGGTTTTATTTTCTATTTGTAGTTTTAGCAAGCTGCCTTCCAAGATGCAATTTTTACTATACTGATCTCAAGTGGGGCATGTTATGGAATCAGAGGGAAATTTTTTACAGCAAAATATATTTTAAAAAAAAAAGTCATATTCGGTATTCCACCTAAATAGATCAAAAAAACCACTTCAAACTGGTCAGAAGCCTAATTTACTAGTGCTGCATATAATTCTATACTAACTTAACCCACTCAGGAAACACGAAAGTGCAAGATGAAGCTGCACTAACTTACTGAAGCCCAAAATCTACAAAGTTTAATTGTTCTGGATAAAGAAATACATGTTAGTAGCTCTTGAAGCCTTATACACCCTGTATCAGATAACAAACTAGAAGCACCCACAAATTCTCTAGTGGGTTTCTGAGACTTAGCATGAAAGAAAATAAGCCATAAGAAGGTACACTGACACACATCCACTGTTATCTATCTAATGCTGCCATTACCTATTTCCTGATAGGCTAGCTCGTATGATACTCCAGTTTTAAAAAATGGTTTTAAAATGTTTATTTAAAACATATATTTAAACATTTTAAAATGTTTAAACAATACAGGCTGAAGATTCACTGAAAATGGTGCCCACACTAACAAGTCTCTTGGGCTTTTCCTATTACAGTAACTCCAAATTCTCTGTCTCCTCCTCCACTCTTGGTTTACCTACAGTCTGGGCAAAACAAAGGGTATTTCCATGCCTAGTTTGGAACAACGCACACACTGAATAAACAGATGGTATAAAAAGTGCAAAGTGGCCAGTCACTACTGCTGCTTCTGCGATACAAATTCAACAGGACTCAACAGCTTGGAAAACTTTGTCTGAACACTTCCTCACCACCAGCTCTCCACTGAGATGCTATTTTATACAAAACGTGACAACTTTGTATCTCTGAAACCTTTCTGACAGATTTGACTGAAAGGTATCAAGAGAAGATGCATGTACAGACAGCAGGATTGCACAAGCTTGGTTTTCCGAGTCAGCTGGGCCTGTTCTCCCTTCTTTCCTACATAAAAACTACTAAGCAATAGTGGCACTGTGATGTAACAATCCACAGATACCAGTCCCTACAAATTACAAGCCTTTCAGGAAGTTGGGAATATTCCATATAAACGTTGAGGATTTTGTTTGTTACCCTTGATAAATTCAGCCAGACGCGGAAGAAGCTAGGATAAAATAGCAAAATGATTCATTGCACACAGACTTTCTTGTTTGATGGGGAGCTCACTGCGAAAGAGGCTCCTGGCCACCACAGAAGATGCAAGTCAGCTTACACGAACATGTTCATAGCACCAAGGATGACTCATCTGCCCAGTACCTCATTCAAGTATATTATTTTCACTGACTATGAAATATTTGACCCAGGTTTGACTTTTAGAGAGTAAAAACGATCTGGGGAAAACCAAACAAACCAACGCACAAAAATGAGAGACAGGGCAGACTAAAGCAACAATGAAAGCACTGGACTTACCTTTTATTCCCATAGGCTTTTGTAATGTTTAGGATCAAACAATTCCCATGCTCATATACACTCTAGTAAAGCTTTTAGAAAACCTAAACCCATCAGAGTAGCATACAACTGTATTAAGCAAATATAAACATTTAAAATTGTAATAACACATTTAATAAAGTAATTGGAACCCCTTATAGAACTTAAGTTTAACTTCAGAATAAAGAGCAAAAATTAAGTTAAATTTCAAGTTTCTCAAAAGGAAAGTCAATGCAGCTTTACAAAACATGTATGTTCATTTTTTTGAGATACATTTTGAGAAATACAAGTACAGTTATTAGCTGTTAAACACAAGATCATAGTTAGAAAACCGTGTAAGTAATTATAGCTACCTCAGGTTAGCTCTGGTTACTTTGGCATTCTCAGTACTCATGGCAAGAGCCTTCCACTGTGCAGTTTTGGCCATTTCGTCTGATATGTTTACAACTGAGGGATCAATGCTAAAGAACAAACATACTTTCTCGTTAGTATTCAATACCTTGCACCAGCATTATACTTACAGTCACTCATCATTTACATCAGTTGTGCCTTCTTTCAGTATTTACACAGCCACAAGTTCAGTTCATCTCTTAAATATTCAAATTTTTGTGAAGTTTTTAACTCACTAGCACTGCCTTAATCACATAGCATCTTAAAACAGTTTTTCAGATAGATACTACTAAGATACTAAAAATATTCGAGTGTTCTCTCATTTCTAAATTACCTGTAACTTTAGAAAATTACTCTGCACGCTCAGAAATAATTAAATGAATCACATTGTTCATCTAAGGCTTTCATAAATCAGTATTATTTTAAGGTGTTTCCAGAATCAAGGGCAAAAGAGCAGTTGTTAATAAATTTTTGAAACTGGTAACTCAGTTGAGGTTTAAAAGTATTAAAAATCTTTTAAGTCCCAATTATCTAGGCAAATTTCAAGGTGGTTTTTTTCCTGTAGAGGAAGGACATTTTCAAGGTTTTTTTGCTATCCCTCTCAAGTCCTGCAGAAGGCAAGTTCACCCTCAGAGATAGTCTTTCAAAACCTATTTCACCCTTTGCCCTCCACACATTTATAAATGCAGCAGACCGAAGTGTTGTCTGTAGGTATGTTTTCTGTTCTTTTCCATACTTAAGCTTCAGAATCTACCCCAGGGTATCTGTAGGAATTCTTCAAATTGTGTAGAAATCTTTCACAGCCCTTTTTCCTCAGGAATCCCCACAAGATGCAAGACAGCAAAATATATAGTAAACACATATGTACGGTCGATGAAATCCTAGTTCTAGTGCGAGAGCAGTTAGCAACTCAAAAGATTTTTTCAAAAACATTTAGCATTTCCATTTCCATAAAAAAAAAAGCCTATTTCTAACCTAGGAACCCTTAGTATTAGAGAGGTAAAGAAAGGTAGCAAGCTATTTATCTGTCACATCTTCTGGGTGTGTTGAACAATTGTAGAATACCGAACAACTAAGGTAAGGGAGATACAGACCAAGACAACACACTTTCCAGTGCTGAAGGAAATTTCCATCAGTGGAATTTCAGCACTTCCTTTTCTGGAAGGGAACTAGTAACCCTGTCCTCACATTTCCTTTCAGAAAATGACCTTTTAAACTAAAACCAGCTGCCTCTAAAAGGTTTTTTTTCTATCACAGAAATTATAGACTTTAGCCCTCACTTAAATAAACCATCGAAGAACTGCACACTTAGACTTCTGAAAAATCCAGGTGGCTGGTAAACACATGGCTCAACTGATGATATTAGTTGCTTAACACTAAGTATCTCATGCACAACAGTAACACACAAGTATTCCATGAAAACTGACCACGGAAGCATCTCCACCTCGCGTACAGCTGGTCGAAATTGAGTCATCTGATCTGTTCAAGATGGTCACGTAAATTTATAATTAAGATGCCATTTTAAAGAACAATACAACATAAAAATGCTACTATAGCACCATGAGATATATCTTCATACGTCCTAATCATGGCTGAGTTACAAGCTTGGGGAAAAAAAAGGTTAATTGAACTTATACACAATCAACTTAACAGAAAACAAATTACATCATGTGAAACAAAGACTCTTAAAAACCCCAACATTTTAGTATACCTGTATTTTAGGTTTTTTACAGGAAAATCCAAGTTTGCTTCTCCATATGCAAGGTGTACACTTTCACCGTCCCCCGTCTGAAGCATCCTCTCTGCTTCCTGTAAATTACAAGTAAAAAATTTATAAAATCAGTCATGCAGCAAAAATCATAGTATCATCACATGCTGACAGTTAATTTCCATAGGAGTACCTGTAGGTACTGGAGTTGAATGCAGGAGATAGAGTTTGGGACAGGAGAGCAGGCAAGGAGGGTGTTATAAGTTTTGTAAGGAGTGCAGCTAGCTGTTGTACACTAAGGCAAGATTTTTATGGAGAAGTTATGTGAGCTATATTAATGTATTATTGGTTATTAGTAGTTGGTTTTAACCACTGCTTGGCAAACACACACAAGCAAGATATCTCTGATATGATGAACAGTTTTGTGGTTAATTTAAATTATATATTAATTATATAGTAATAATAAAGCAGTAATCCACTGCTTTTCTCTCTCTCTCTTTTTCTCTTTCTAACCTGATGAAAGACAAGGAAACCAATACTTAGTGCTAAAACCTGCTTCTTTCCACTTTCATTGCTAATTTTCATCACAAATAGGAGTCATAGTTCATAGTAACATCACTGAAACAGTGTCTTGTCCATAACTTCATTGCTAGTAATAGTTCCTCTAGCATATTAGCAATCTCATTAGTAAACAATTTTACAATGTGTATTGAGTATATAAGGTCAGATGCTCAGGTCACTTCTTGTAAGTTTCACTGAATATTTTCTAATTTACAACATGCTTATAATTCAACTGTTTTCACACTTACTGCTTTCTCTTTCTTCTTTTTGTCATCTTCTTTCTTCTTTTTACTCTCTGGCATAAGATCATCAAGCCAGCTAAGCTCTCTTTTGGTGAAACATAAATCCATGAGCTTACGAATGAACACCAATGCTAGAACCTTAAGGGAACCACAAATGGAGTCATTTATATTAAACTATTGGAATGAACCAAAATGCATACACACTTTCAGTACATTCAGAAAACTTTAGTACAACAAAAAAGGGCTCAGTTAATTTCATCTTACCAGAGAGTTAAAAAAAAAAAAAAATTAAAATTGCTCATTTTCAGGAAGTTGAAACTCCCTTGTGCTTTAGAAGTGAACAAATTGTTCTAGAGGTTCTTTTGTTTCTTTCCCACTCCCTCCTTTCTTAAGGCAGCAGATAAGTTCTGAAGAGATCCTAGATGACGAACATACTCTTGGAAAATTATTAACTTGTAAAACAGAAAACTTACCATCATAGGGAAAACAACAGCAGCTGCAGAGGCTTTAATCACCCACAAAAGAACGAGACAAGTGAGCTGAACAACTGTAAAGATATGGACCTTCCAGAGTGGCACATAACGTAGATAAATCAGGTCAGGCTGATGTTTGGCAGGCATTCCAAACAGTTTTATACGGTCAAAAAACTGCATTGAAAAATAAAATCACCCTTCAGTTAATTATTTTCTTCCACTCAGGACAGAAATATACATTTTTAGCAAACTCTAGAATCATAAATTAATCCCAAATAAAATACTAATGAAGGACACTGAAAATTCAAAGGGGGTGGGGCAGGGGGATGTTTTGTTGGGTTCTCTCACCCACCACCCCTACAAAATTTCAGAATATTTTGGAAAAATCTGTTGCTCAGCTACATTATTGAAAGAATAAATGCAAAAGAAATGAGAAGTGAAGGCACAACACAGTTAAGAACACATATTTTAACATGACATTCAATTATTGTACATACTATTCAGACAGTATGGGCTTATTTTACTGTTGCTCAGAAGGTAACATGTTACAGTTTTATTTTCCTTCAGTGTTAAACAAATGCAGTTTGTTTAATAAACAGACTTTACCTGAATGCCTTTTAATGAAGATACTCCCATGTAAAGAAAGACACCATACAAAACTGGCATTGGAATAAACTGAGGAGGAAAAAAATGACCACACAGTTACTTGTAGAATCAACATGACATAACACAGCAGTCCATATTAGTGAAAGACATGGACCAACTTGTTTTTTTATATTTTATTTAGGCGAAATCTGTAAAAGCTGAGGCTAATTATTTATAAGCATCATTGAGCTGCAAAAAAAAAATAATCTAGAGCTAAAAAAGTTATCACCAGGATTAAAAAATAAGTTCAACTTTGACTGCCCATTTATTAAATCTTCCAGGCTGCAATCAAAATTGCTATTTACGCTATGTATGCTGCTTTATGGGGCTATCACAACTGTATTGAGACTATCAATTTCAAGAAATTGCCATATGAAGTTTTACTTTTGCTTACTCATCTTGCATTTCTGGAGCAGATAAAACACCCACCATACCTACTGAGATATGAAAATCTGCTAATTCTTCAGGGCTAAATTTTGCTCTAGTAAGATCAATTTAAAGCTCACTAAGATAATGAAGTTGTCCACTGATTTCCACGGCACTTGCATCAAACCCCTGCAGCCTACACAAAGCAAGTGAGGCTTTCTTTGCTCCTCTATTCATGAAACTTCTGAATAAAGGACAGCCAAGATACAATTATAGATCTTAATAAAAACTGCTATCAAGCTTTAACAAAATCCTTTACTGAAACTTAGTGTGAAATAAAACTATGCCTTAGGGATTCATTACTATATATATGTGTGTGTGTCTATATACATACATAATCTAGTCTCTTCACTGTAAACCATGTAATTTGACATGCTAGCAGTCCATTTATGTTAAACTTCCACTGCATTAAATCAGTATAAATCCATAACTAGAACAAGAGCACAGATGCAAGGCTTTGTTCCCATTCCTTCTTTTCAACAGTAACAGCCATTCATATTGAAAAAGAAAAACCTTTCACATAGACTAAACAGTATTAAATTTCATTCCTATTACCCTTGTTTCCATAAAAAAAGAGTAGTATCAGTTTCTAAGAATCATTTGTTAAAACATGCGGTATACATCTAGTTTCAGCACCTTTCTTTCGCCTTTGAGCAATAATAAATCTATTTCAATATGTAATTGCTTCTGCTCATTTGCATTATACAGCTGAGCGCTTGCTAGCTTTTCAGCCAGAGACTGCCAAATCCAAATACTCATTTTTAATAACTCCTACTGCCTTGTTTTCAGACCTTCACATTCTTTAACACATACAAATAGTCAACTATTAAGAATTTGTAACACGCAGCTCTAGTTACTAAACTATAGCTGTGTGTTCCTAGGTTTATTTCTTCCCATTATCTAAATGTAAACAGCTGTTAGAAGCTACCTCTTTGTGAAACGACTAAACAGAATTTTACAAAGTTCTTTAAAGTTATTCCATATTATGCAATTTATGCCATATCTACTATTTTGGCAACAAAAAGACTTTTTTTTTTTATTTCTCCTTTTAACTATTGGATTTGAAACTGTAACAAAGAAGCTGAATGGATTTTACTCAAATCTGAGCAAAACGTCAACTGAACTGATTGATTTTATTCCAACAGAATCTTCAGAAGGGCACTATGGATATAAATTAAGAGAGAAAAAGTGTAACCTGAGGCCATAATACAACCTGCAAACTATTTATTACACCATGATGATGCATAAGATAATCTTGACACTTTAAACATCAAAGGAAGTTTAATAAGATGAAGAATGACAAGTGAACAATGTCACTTCTGATGACCACTTTTTAAACCAGGTGTTCGTGTTTCTTCTGCTATATCACTTCCACTTAAGTAACTTTATATGTCTTTATCACTCTCCCTTTCTCTCTCTATTTATACATTCGCACAAGAACTATGGAGGTACTATTTTAGGTAACACGGACTTGAGAAAATAAAAAATAGTTAGCAAAAAAATCAGGTAATATGGACAAAGGTTGCTTTCTTCACTTCTCACTACCTTTCCAGCTTGCTCAGATTTCATTTTGCTACATCTCTCCCCATCATTTCTATTCAACTAACACCTGGTGTTGGAGAAGAGAAAAAAATAAAAATAAAAATAAAAATAAAAATAAAATAAATGCTGTTTGTGAATGAGCCCAGGCGTATTTTACTTAACATAACAGCATTTCAAGTGACAATATCAAAATCAAAAGCACAAAGAAACAAATATTTTGGAAAAACTGTCTTTTACCTTTAACACGGAGGTCATGAACACTGACAGTCCCATCAGGACAAAAATCATCAACCCTGTCACTCGCTGCTCCCGGATTCCCAAAAACTTTGGTTGCTCTCCTGGTGCTGAGCATTCAGATTCAACCTTCAGGCTGTTAACATGACTTATAGACAGGACAGTTGCAGCAACAAACCATGGTAAGCCCATGAGAGAACATATCCCCAACATAACACCAACCATGAGTAGATCAAGATGATAACCACAGCCTTTCTGTAAAATTAAGCACATAAATAATTTGATAAGCTTTGTATTTATATAATACCGTATCTATAACTCAGCTGGTAAAGAGCAGGTAACTACAAAAGGTAGACACTTTGAGAGTTGCCACAAAATTATTATTATTCTGTATTAGTGAATATATTTATTTAGTCATGTTTCACAGACTTGCAGCATGTATCTGATTTAAAATAAACTTGACTTACACAACATTAGAGTTTTGGGAAAATGCCTTTACCTTCAGCTTATGCTCTTTCCTGTTTATAATAACAGCTGTTATTTGTTGATCCATGAAAATAAGAATGGTACAGAGTAAAGCAGGGACAGCAGCTATCAAGAGTGTCCACCAAGGATTGCTTCCTAGAGGATCTATGAACCATCCTCGGTCTTTTCGGGTGGGCTGAAAAAAAAAAAAAACAACACACATCAACAACAAGAATTCAATGACTAAGATAAAATGCAGATTTTATTGCTACAAACAGCTGCAATAAACAGATCAACAGTCTCTTAAATATGTTTAGTAGGGTTTTTTTCCAATGGTTTTGATGAAAAGACTGATTTAGTTGTTAATATAAATTTGACATTTATATGGAAAACAAACAAATTTATTACATTCCTTAATTTCTGCACATCTGCACAAAAGAATGCTTCCTTTTCAATGGTATTATAAGCAGTCTCTTCTGTCAGGTAAGATACACATCCAAAACAGGAAAAGGAAATTACTTCATCAGCTACATTATAAATAAGGTAAATTTCTTTTTCTATAAAATGCCATTATTCTACTGTCTATGAAACTGCAAGCATTATAAAAGTTACATTTTTTAAAAGATTTTATTTCTTACTTCAAATTTCTCTGGAACATGAAGCTTAGGAGAAGGTACTCCTACAAGATAGTCAATCAAAACCATGATTACTATGGTCAGAAATACTGCAAAGTCACTGATGGTAGAACGCACCTATAAAGACAAGACTTTTGTTAACTCTTGCTTTTTCATCATTATAATCTGAATGTATACTAAGACCATTTTTTCCTTATGAATAGCGAAGACTTTATATTACACTACACCACCAAATATGTTATTTCCTCTTTTTGTTTTAAAATTTAAGCTGCCTGCCAGCATAGTGTGAAGTTGCAGAAGGTAAGTATTCTGTACAGCTGTACATCTGACTGTCTCATTTACAAGTGGCCTGCTGCAAGAAACAAATTATTTGAAATAATTGCTTCCTCATCTTCCTGTCCCCTAAACCCTACTAGGGGGCTGTGCCATGACAGTTAGTCTCTTGCATCTAAATTCAGTAACATCACTGAATTGCTCCAAAACCAATATTCATACATTTGATGTTTTAATAGATAAGAGGGGGATAATTTGCAACAGATTCAAGTTATCAAAGGTGACTTTATTAAACATTAGGAACAGTGTAGGGATGAGCTGATGTTTATAGAAAACCTCACAGCTTTATTGTGGTTAGCAGAGGTAAGTTGTGTAAATCAGTCCAAGGAAAATCATTATATTAGCCTCTATCAATAATAGCAATCCCCTGAAGATCCACTCAGAACCCTTCTTATGTCAGCAGTATGGAAAAAGCAATCAATTGTTCTATATGGCTAGGTGAGGAAAACAGCAGGAGTACTGGCTCTCTAAATGATACCTGGCAATACACATTAGTATGAAGAGACAGACTGCTTAGGTCTTCTGATGTTTCTAACGCCTTGTTGTAACTATAGGTAAGCAGAGAGTAAGCACTGAATTTTCTGCAGACAGTTTCTTTCCTTTAATGTCTTAATTTTTTTAATTATTAACTGATTTTCTGTTTTTATTCTTCCGTCTTTAAAGAAATTGCTCAATATAAAGTTCTAAGGCAACACAGGAAATTCAACTCTGTTCTAATGTATTTATCACAAGATAACAACAGCCTCTAATCAGAATTACCTTAGTTGGGAAGTAGCGTTTGGTCTTGAATTGCTTAAGGAAAGAGGAGAGGAAAAATGTTGTAAAGAATAATATGACAGACCAGAAGAGAACATCTGGAATATATGGTCCATGATGGCCACAAGCTGATCCACGAAACACACCATGAAATTTTAAACATTCCTGCAAAGAGAAAAACTTGAATTTCTACATTTTATTCATTTAGTACATTCAACCTAACTTGTAGCTTTTCAATATAAAACACATTTGAGAATTTTCACAATCCCAAAATGTTCTTTTTTTCCATCATCACCATCTCATCCTGAAATGCCAAAAACATGTGCTGTCTGTTCTAGAAGAGCCACAGTAGTCATCACTGATTATTTCAGCATGCCAAAATGCTGGGAGATGTCCAAGAAGATACAACTTCTCTACATTCACCTCACTTCTATTTTATTTCTTAGTGCATCACAAGATTGATTTTACACATAAAGACTGAGGACTAAAGCCCAGGAAAAGCAGACTATCCAACATCAGCTTTCAAGTAGAAGTGAAGTAGAAAAACATCATAAATAATGGATCTGAATAAAAAAGAAAAAGTCAGACTATCCCTATCCAAAAGGCTAACTGAAATGCAAAGTAGAGAATTAAAGCAGACATCTGAACTACAAGGAAACAAGCTAATAAATCAAATAGCTGGAAGCAGCACTACCACCACCCAGTCTTTAAACAGGTTAATTTATCGAAAATGTAACTTATGGCAAAAATTATCCTTGTTAACAATCTACTTTCATTATAAGCACTACCATATCCTGGATCAGTTCTGTCTCTGGGAATAATAAAGGTGCTGAAGAGAATGAAAAGGTATACAAAATTAATAATACAGAATAAATATAAAAACTGAGTTCAAGAAAAACTGTCAGCTTAGGTTATTATTGTAGACTAGGAGCCATTGGTGGTACACAGAAAATAGTACAGCTAAAACTCAACTAAAACACTGAGGTTTTTCACAGTATTTTTGTTGTGCAGAACACCTACATTCAGTGTGAAAATCAAGGCTCACACACAAGGAGAGCCCACACAGGTATCTACTGCCACTTTAGATAGCCTAAGATGGTGGAAGTAGGCACACACAGCTGGCAAATGCAACACAAATCTGTAGCAGATCCAAATCATTCAAGATGCGGGTGGAAACCAGATGCCAGGGTGCGCATAGTGGCTATAGACAGCTGCATTTAGGCAGCTGAATCCCATCCATGGAAATACTAATCAGCAAAAATGTTTCTTCCTAGAAGCCTACAGTATCGCTTCCACATGATAATTTTCCTCCTCTTCATCTACTCACAAAATTAGACAGTTATGAAATATCCAGTTCAGAAAGTAACACTTCAAGTAGTTCTTACCCATTTCTCTCAACCTCCAATTTTCCAAATAATTATCTTCTTCCAATCAATATTTAGGTAGTTTCTTTGTTGTAGTTTTACACAAATGTAGCAAACACATTTCATTAATTGGTTAGACATTTTAACTTTCATCTTTACACCTTTTCAAGGAAATTGGAGGATGCAATCTCCTATTTATTCACCTCATCATATTCAAATGCACTTCAGAAAGAAGACTGTTCTGCCTACCAGGTTAAAAGTGGCTACCTCAAGCAGACATTTATTATATTAGCATTTACTGCTATAGACTCACTCATCCAAATGACTACAATGACTGTTTTAAGCATTATGGGAAGAATAAGAGTCCAAAAATACAGTTTTAAAGAAAACAATCCAGGATCAAATCAAGCAAGAAGCCACATGAAAAAATATTAATCAAAATTAATATTCTGTGGGTATTCCTTTTTTACATGTACATACATACACACACATATATCAAGATACTCACAGAAACTGTAAGGTTACTCCATGCTATATTTTCCACAGATGTATTCATACTTCTCCACACCAGCAAAGTTTCGTTGCTGGGATTCTCCGGCTCAGAACACACGCATCTGAAGGGAAGAAAAAAATAACATACATGCTTTTAGGTGTATGTGCCAAACTGCAGCCATTTTCAGCAATTTCAAAAATCCTGAAGAGTTCAAACCAGAGTTTAGCCCAACCTTCCATAGCTGTGCGACAGCAAGCTGGAAGAGTGTGAGAATGTGTGAGAGAAAAAACACTACAGACACCAAGGTCAGTGAAGAAGAAAGGAGAGGAGGTGCCCCAGGTGCCAGAGCAGAGACTCCTCTACAGCCTGTGGCAAAGACCATGGTGAGGCAGGCTGTCCACAGCAGAGCCGATATCCACCAGCAGGACCCCACACCAGAGCAGGTGGATGCACCCAAAAGGAGGCTGTGATCCCAGGCAAAGCCCATGCTGGAGCACGCTCCTGGCAGGATCTGTGGACCCGTGGAGAGAGGAGCACATGCTGAAGCAGATCTGCTGGCAGGACTCATGACCCCATGGGGGACCCACACGGGAACTGCCTGTTCCTGAAGGACTACATCCCATAGAAAGGGCCCACACTGCAGAAGTTCATGGAGGACTGTCTCCCACGGGAGGGACTCCAAGCTGGAGCAGGGGAATAAAGTAAGGAGGACGGAGCAGCAGAAACAACATGTGATGAAATGACCACAACCCCCATCCCCCATCCCCCTGTGCTGCCTGGGGAGAGGAGGCAGAGAAATCAGGAAAGAAGCTGAGTACGGGAAGAAGGGAGGGGTGGGTGGAAGGTGTTTTTTAAGATTTAATTTTTATTTCCCCATTACCCTACTCTGATTTGATTGGTAATTAATTACATTACTTTCCTCAAGTCAAGTCTGTTTTGCCCATTACAGTAATCACCAAGTGATCTCCCTGTCCTTATCTCGACCCATGAGCCTTTCATCGTATTTTTCTCTCCTGTCCAGCCAAGAAAGAGCAGTGATAGAGTGGTTTGGTGGGCACCTGGCATCCAGCCAAAGTCAACCCACCACAGGTAGGTAATATACAACTGCCACAGAATTAAATCAAATATAAAAAAGACACCTAAATAGCTTGCTTATTGAATACCTTAAATGAAAAAAAAAAAAAAAAAAAGTAAAAGTTTGGTACTGGTAGTTTTACTGCTACTGTTATGTATAGAACTAAGAGTTCTACTTAGGAAAGAAAAAAAAAAAACATGGTCATAGTGCATTCTCTGTCATTCTCCTCTCTCTCAGAAACTAATTTTTTAGAAATCAAGTATTCCCCATAATTACAGTAGAAAGCAAGGCTGTTTATAAAGACGTTAGTTCCCCATTCATAGCATGTGAAAAGTTGCAGAATCATACCATGTTTTGGGTTGGAAGGGACCTTTAAACGTCGTCTAGTCCAACCACCCTTCAGTGATCAGGGACATCTTTAACTAGATCATGTTGCTTAAAGCCCCATCCAACCTGACCTTGAACATCTCCAGGAATGAGGCATCTACCAACTCTAAGCAACCTGTTTCAGAGTTTCACCACCCTCACTGTAAAAATTTCTTCCTTAGATCTAGTCTAAATCTACCCTCTTCTAGTTTAAACCCATTATCCCTTGCTAAAAAGGCTATCCCCATCTTTCTTATAGGCCCCCTTAGATAGCAGAAGGTCACAACTGAAGCCTTCTCTTCTCCAGGCTGAACAACCCCAGTTCTCGTGTGGTCCTCCTCTAGACCTACTTCAACAGGTCCTTCTTGTGCTGAGGACTCCAGAGCTGGACACAGTACTCCAGGTAAAGTCTCACTAGAGCTTCTCAGTAGAAGCTCTCCACGGCTCAGCTACAGAGGAACAATCCTTACCCCATCTCTAGAAGCAGCAAGGCAAAACTCCTGCTCTGCTCTTTCATCTCCAGGCTGACCTTTATTAAAGCTGCAGCTAAAGCAAGCATTGTCACAGCCCTTCACCCCTTCCAACCACCCATAGCTGACACAGAAAATTCAATTCCACAGCATCTGAATAGAATTTTTCTGAGGTTTCTCATGCCCGTACCACCCCCAACATTCCTTCTATTCTTCCACGGAGAGGCACACGTTGCAGTTTAGTAAATGGTATGCTTCTATAGTATTAACATTTACCCTATGTATTTTACTAACACACAGAAACTCGGTACTTACGAATATAAAGTCAGTTTATCCAAGTCATTGTGCATATTGAAGGCATACAGTTCTCCCAAATGAAAAAGCTTTTCCAATGCCTCATAAATAAATATGATGCATATAAGCGCTGCAAAAGCTTCCTCAGTAAATCGAGTGATGTAACACACAAGGCTGCTGGCATCTGTGGCTACAAGCACAATACAAAACAATGCAGTCCACAGACCAATGCTAGTTCGCAGAGAGAGGTAGGAAAGATCATAATCCCTGTGTGAAGAAAGAAAAAGAAGCATTAACTGAGCTGAAAGTCACATATACTCTATTCTGTTTCAAGACAGATAAGGAAGCCAAACTCTATAAGTATTCACTGTTTTTCTCATCCTTGATGTTAGCTCTGAAGGAAACAGAAACTTTTCTGTCTCATCTTCTACCAAAGCAAAGCATGACTGCAAGGTGTTACTAGTGTTGAGGATACAATTACCTAGCTTGGGAAGCATCATCGAGATGACCTTTCCAGAACTATCTAGATGCTCTCCTAGAGGGCAGATCTATCTCTGTTTACCCCTGCGGAATCAAAGGTGACATCTCCACACAGTCAGAACTCAAGTTTTATTTAAGTCCTAGCCACTTCTAATCACTGATTTTTTCATTAAGGCTCACCAGTGCCTCACAGCTTTGCCAAACCACATCCATATCTCAGTCTCTTGGTGCTGCATTTATGTCTTCATGAACATCTACTTTTAACACACACTTGCTTTCAATTACAGCTACTGTAACAGGCTAGAAAGTTAGAAAGTGCATTAAGCTAATACAAACATCACTTACCTACAAAATTTAAATAGTATTTTTTCAAATACTAGAACTGGTCCGGTGCTCCCCAAAATAGTAAGAGGTTGCCCAGCAAAAAGAGAATAGGCAATCCCAGTTAATGAGGCTCCAAAGAGAGACTCTATTGCACTCTGTTTGGGGGAAAAGAAACCGTTGTAACTATGCTGCCTTTCAGGTTAGCATTTAGCATCACATCCGCATAAATAGATTTAAGATGCATCAACTTAGAAACAAGACAAGAATGTAAAAACATTGCCATTAATATTGACATTTGAGACAAGAATAGCTTAACACAGTATTGCAGTAACATTACCATGGACAAAAAAGTTTGAAAACTTCACCCCTGAGGAACATAAAGCCATTGAAAAAAACATGAGAACAAGTTACTAGTCCTGCTTGCTCTGGAGGAAAAACCTACCAACAATTGCTACAATTTATTTTTTTTATTATTTTTTAAGAAGTTACTCAACATGCAGTTTATGGAAAGAATTGTCTGTGTCTGCAAAGAAAATAGATACTGTAACATACCTGTACCAAAACATGATACGGTGTGCCGTATCAAACCTGCATTAGTCAACCAAGCATTACAAAAGAAAAAACTGACAAGTGGAGGTACAGAGGATATTACTGAACAATACTGGTTTATGTATACACGACACCAAAAATAGATGAGAGTAAACCAATGTCCCACCTGGTAATGCATTTCTTTTTATTGAAGTAAGATATCTACTTCAATTCTTGAATTAAATGTTTTACTATAAAGCTTTTGCAATTATGAAAGCCTAAGAAAACAGTTATTTCATGTTTCAAACTTAAGCTCCAATTCAGGAAAGCATCTAAAACTTCTCAAAATGGTTTGCTGAACTGGGGCTATTAAAAATAAAAACATGAGTCCTTTGTTCATTACATTAGAAAAAATCCCAAACATATATATCAAATCCCAGTCTCTTGTTCTATTACCTTTGAATTCGTGCTTTTGATTAGTCAATGCATTAACCTTGGGATTCTCAATCAGGGTGGCAGAGACAGAAGTACTGTGGAGGTGATGACCTCTGAGAATGTGAGGGAAGGTTTTAAACACAAACTGTGTACCTTACAATGTCAGCTACTGTGCTTGAACATATGTGTGCAGTAACTAAACTTTATATTCAATGATGCACACCAAGTATCTGAAGGCAGGAACAAACCCGCAAACAATTCCAGATAGCTAAAAGAAAGAAGGTGTTTAAGTATCAAGCTTTAAAAGGAGTGTATTTTCATCATTTTATATGACGCATTGACATTTTGATAACCATTCCCACATTTAGAGTGGCAAAAACAGCACACAAAGATTCATTTCCATATTGTCTATCAGCTTGCAGTGCTACATCAATAAACAAAAATCTGAGTCAACCAGATTACTTGAAAGAGATAAAAGTTCACTAAATTTTAATATAGTACAAGCTTAAAAACTCCATCTAAGTATCAAAAATAATTTTATAGCATCATTAAGCTTTACCACAAATTTAAAATCTGTAAAGAACACATCTGAATGCATCATTCCCTCCCCAAAAGCACAGAGACTTGCTTCTTTGCAATAGATTTAAAAACAGAAAATACACTTCAAGTTAGTTTATTCAGAAGCCAATTAACTCAAACACTAAATTATTAATATTGCTTATGTTAACTATTCTTTCCCTGCTCGAAAAACCAAAGTGCAATAATATTTTCTTTAAAAAGGTACTGGTGTTACCTACTGCCCAACATAAGCCTATCAAAATTTTGTAGTGTATGGTTTATATTTAAGTAATTTACAATGAAGTGTATTTTCTGCTCATAAACCTTATTACATTAACAACATATCATTAGAGAAAGCATATACATATCCTGTCCGTAACTTAAATACACAATTGACTGCTATCTATACACTGCAGACATTTCATCCTCGTAGGCCTACTACTCAAGGCCAGTAGTTGTTCTTGGCTATCCACCTTGAGCCTCTGACTTTGCCTAAAGTAGGCCTAGCGGGATGGTGCACCTTTACTGATATTCATTATTTTTTAATAGCCAAAAAGAAGGCAATGCAAGCCTTTTCTCAATTCATGAAGCCATTCATCTAATAAGGCAGGATAAACATTTTTTACCTCCACTGTGCATCTTCTCCTGTTCACATGGGTTCCCCACATTTTCCACAGCAATTACCTTTTGGGGAAGATCTGCTTTGGGGCAGGCTAATCAAGTGCTGTGGGTAAATTCTTCAAATACAAGTATAAATAAATGAGACAAATGCACACAGTGACTTGCCTCTGAAGGTCTAAAAGCCTGGCCACTACCATTCTTTGTACTCACTATTCTGCCTTGTGTAGCTTCTCCCAGGAGCCCTCCAAAAGTGATTACAGGAGACATACAGGCACAGTATAGGAAAAGAATCGAGGCCAGGCACTGCAGGCTTAATGCATCCTTGAAGTCACTCAAGAAAAAAGGTGCTTTCCTTTGGATGTCAAGTATCAAACCACCAAAAAGCCTAAATAGGTGAGATGAAACTCGTCAAACTGTACACTAAAGGATTCTAGCTAGTTCAAAACTATGGGCTACACATGACTGCCAGTGCCTAATGCCAGCACAAATTAGCTATTTCATAATCCAGATTAAAGCATAACAGTTTAAACTGTAATGACAATCTTATCTATTCCGATTCAGCAGTATACCAAATACAAGCAAGCAGGTTATCCACATTTGTAAAAGCTGGCTAGATATTTTTTGTTTATATGGGCTAGATACTGAAAATATGTATTTGCAAACGATTTTACCTAATTAATATTTTAAGTCAAATCTGTCTTCTTATCTTCAAAACAAGGAACAGAAGAAATATGCTAAATGTCAAACAAGACCACTGCATTGATACATTTCAATATTACTACTCCAATAAGTAACTGCAGCTTTCTGATTTGAATTACCTATATATATATATGGTTAGGTCCATAAATACATTTAGGTCTATCATTTTTAACTGTGTTTTCATAGAGGTACTCTACAAACGCAAATACAAAACCAAACATATACAAGTCAGTTTAACTGGGTAAGTCATTGTTAAGAAATTAAAAAACTTCTGTCAGTTTAAAAAAAAATTTCAGGACTCCAAAATAATAGGTATAATTTGCATCTAAAAAATTATTTTATTTTGAATTATTAAAAAAATATTCCATTTGTAAGAAAACCAACAGTCTAATCTAGAGAAAATTGTGTGGGCAGAAAAGAACTCAGCTTCATGTATTGTGTGTCAAGGCAAAAAGGAGGTGTAACAAAGTCAAAATGGTAAAAATCAACAAAAACGTTGTAAACTCCTTCTTGCAAAGGTGTGAGAAAGATGCGTTTCATTTGGAAGTTTATTGTTTTGGGGATAACATCATACATCTTTTCCAAAATCTCTCTAGTTGCTTTAATCTCTGCTCTCTCATATGAGATTTTACAGTTTAATCTTAACCAGGTATTTCCAGTGTTGGTGACTTTTTTGGCAAGTATTTCAGAATGAACAGAGAACAATGCAACTCAACTGAAAGGAATTCCTTCAATTTTATTTTATATCTAGAAGAAAACTAACCAAAACTGAAACCTGACCATTACCAAATCTTTTTTTTTTGCCACTTTATATTCCTTGTTGTTCCATTTTGTACATATTTACTAAAACACATTTGCATTAATGGAAATTTTTAGTACCTAGCCCAATACTGAAAATTGCACGTTCCTGCTATAATTTTAATAATTGCATGCTCTTGACAATTAAAAATTAAAACTCAACTCTTAAAAAAATTAGTTAGTTAAATTAGGCAGCATCTTATATTAAATCCTTCATAAATGTGTTGAGAAACATTGCCACAGGCTTGAAAATGTTTTCAGCAGGTTAGCATTTATAGGCAAGAATCCAACACTTAAAAAGGAAAAAGGATGCGCTCTGACTCTCATACCATGATATTTTATCTTCTAATGTCATCATTAAAAACTGTGAAGATTTATCACTTTTATTTCTTTATGGTAACTAGTATTTAGGGAAGCAAACACACCTTCCAGTTCTCTCAAGTTCAGGTCCAGCATGATGGCCTTCTTCTTTAAGAGTCTCTCCTATAGGAGCAGATCCATTTGGAAATTTAGGTACCTTCCTTTTCTCCTGCATTAAAAAAACCCAATAAAACCAAACAAACAAACAAACAAACAAACAAAAAAAAAACCAAAAAAACAAACCCACCACAAAACAACAAACAAAAAAAGACAAAAAAGACATACTTTGAGTCTGCCTTTACACTTAAAAATATACAATTCAAAGACAGCATAGAGGGACTATGCCATCCAAACTTTTTTCATACTCCCAGATTATCAACAGTCCTCCATTCGCCAAATTTATTTTTTTCTAACAAACAGAACTGTACAACACTCCCAGAAAGATCTTATTAGTATCTTGCACAACAGTATCAATCTTCTGTCCTTCTACAATGTCCCTGAGACATGATGAAACAAAGCCTACCTTTTCAAGACACAGCAGACACTTAACCACGAGGCCTAGAAAACTTGTGATTTTCTTCTCAATCATTTCCAGACCAGAAGCCTCTAGTGTCTAACAAAAACTGACCTCACTTTCCAACACACACAGTATTTAGTTCAAGTATAAATGAGAAAGTCATTCCAATATAAATCACAATCATTCCCCTATTGAGCAAGCTGCACCAGCTCCTCATAAATTTCTCAGACTAACTTGCCTTCCAAAAACCCTCAAGCCCTGCTTATTTCCGAAAAGAGTTAAGTGGTAGCCTCAGGCTACTCATGAATAAGCTGCACTGCTGTCTTCCTTCCCTCCCTTTCCACCCACTCTCCCAAGCCACCACTAGATTTGACACCAATGTCAATCTTCTGACCCAAGAACACTGGTCTCTCCCCTGAGTTTTGATCCTGGCAGCAGGAATTCCTCTCAGTTGTAAAGAAGAAGAAAAGCTCCATTTGGAAATGGCATTTTGGAAGTAAAAGTCACGGAAGCTCTCTATTGAATTTATTTTTTTTGTATCTCTTTTTTTTACCTGGGAAGGAACACTTTTTGGTGGCTCAATTCGTATAGATGGATCCCATTCTCCTGGCGGTAAGACTGTCACTTGGTCTAAAAATTCATCAATTCCTGACAACAAATCATTTCGATCTTTTGCTTTATAGGCAACATCATGGAAAACCTATAAGAAAAAAGTACTCAATGTTAATTTTCTTTTTTTTTTTCTTTCTTTTTTTTTCTGGAAAAAACTGATTACAAGGAACACTTCATTATTTTTCAAAAGGCACTGAACATTTTTTTAGGGTACTCAAAAGCTCAGCTTTTTTTTTTTTTGCCTTATTTGGCATTAAGGACTACCTGCATGCACATTCCTATGGAACATAAAATACAGAAGTTATCTTCAAAAATCAAAAGGAATATTGAGTTCTTTTCTGAAATTAATTAAAAAGTTTACTTTCAATAATCAATAAGTCAAGCTCACAGACTGTTGCCCAAATAATACTGCCCTACAGCCAGCATGCCACTATACAGCGCTAAATCAGGACAAAAATACTATAAATAGCCTTCAAACTTTTTGGTTCTATTACTTACCGTAAATTTTTATTAAGAACTTCATTTGTATACCTCTAGCTTAGTTTATTTTAAAGGATTTAAAAACCACATGAAAGCGATCCTCCTACTTACAAAAACCCCAACGTTGTACAGACAACACAAAGTTTGAATTGACAAACAGGTAGCATTTAGGAAAAACAAAAACAAACAAACAAAAAAATCCCACAAAAAACAATCCCTGAATCCCAAGATGCATTTTATACACAGAGAAAAAACCTGCTAGTTCTACTCTTAAAAAAAACTGTTTGCAAGAGATGATCCTAAGTTGCTTCTGTACATTTGAAACCTGAATTGTTTGTCTCCAGACTTGACCATTAAGTATTGTAATTGTAAATTAGTTCTTTTAAGTCTATTTACATCTTTTTAGACCACTGAATAATTTATATTTTTCTACTTCAATGATCTACAGTATTCCCAAAACTCTGCCTACCTAAAAAATTAGAAGCTGCAACTAAAGTTTTGAATATTCAGTTCTCACACTGAACTAAACACTGTATTCATAGACCAGTTCCTCAGTTGTAAAATGACCATTTTCTGGTTTACATTTCCAAGCTTTAAATTGTTCTAGAGTTAAGAAATACAGAATCTCCGCTAGATAAACCCTAATGATTGCCAGCAATTCAGTAGGTGGCGCTCAAGTCAGAATGAAAGCATCCTAATTTTGCTCAGGAAGAGAGCAATAGCCTTAGAAAGTACCAATTCCCCTGTGTTATTTAAAATCATCCACCAGGACTCTAAGTATATGACTTCAAATGCCTAGTAAAATTCTAATTTTAATTATTTGACCTTGATTCGACAAAAAATATCTGCGATGACTCAATTGCACCCATTCTTGAACTTTCTGTGCTGAACACTTGTGCAATTTGCATTGTCCTTTTCAACATGCAGTGACTCATATCAGATCCAGTTTTATTTAACACTTTTATTTCCTAATTTAATAAATTAAATCCATACATTAAAGGTAAAACAGTTTTTCAGAAATATATTTAGGATTTCTTAAGACAGACAAGTCCCGGGGACTACTTTATTTATCATTATCTAGTTCACTACAAGAAGAAATAAGTAAGTTAACAGTTCTTCGTTTAAACAGTTTGGGGTGTTTTGCCTTGAATCTGTCACTTCAGAATATGTTTTTATTGAACAATTGGTAAATACATTATTCTAGACTTCTGTAACTACAAGCGTTTAAAATACATCACTCACATCATCTGTCATAAGTGTTGCTATTGATCTTCCAATTTCATGGTACTGTGGAGCTTTTCCTGCTGGTCCCAGCAATAAAAACAAAAATCTGTGGAGAAAGCAATCGAGATGAATGCAACCAACTCATTTGAATATACTCAGAAGTTTCTTTCAAACTAATGTTTAAAAAGAATTCAGTGGTGAAGTGAAAATATCCTCTTCACCATTTCAGATCTTAAATTCAGACGGCTGCAAGACTAAGGAAAGACTCGCCTCAAAGTCATTACTGGAAAGAACTTGAATCCTCAATCAAAATTACTCCAAAATCGTCTTAATGAAGCCTAGCTTTTCTACCTCTTATAATGCCTTAAATGTAGTAGAAATCCACTGGCTAGAGATCAATGAATATTTCCTCTTGATTATAAACCCTTCTGACACTCCCACTGACAAAGATCTTTTAGTGAGGACCTAGGAGCTTTATGAGCTGTTCTAGACTCCCTGATGACCACCTCTTCAGGGGAGTTAAACCCCTCACTTGCTGTGATTGGGTACATCACCAAGTGTGCACACAGATGTTCTTCAAGCAATACACTGAGCATACTTATATAAGCTTATCCTGTTCCTGTGTCAGTGGGAAGGAAGGGGACTTTCATTTTTAACACCTACAAAGGTAAAAGTGACATTTTGGGAAGGGAATCTATCCAGAGGTCAGTCGCAGTATACATTAGCAGACAGTCTCCATTTCCAATCACAGTAATAATTATCACACTTTAAAAGAAAACAAAACTTGAACAGGACTAGTATCTTATAAATTCAAAAGGATCAAACCAAATAGTGAAGCTCAGTAATTCTTTTCACAACCTTCCTCCTATACTCATTGGAAATGAAGGTCCTAAATACTACACATTTGAAAAAAGTAGTGCTTTCTTTCACCTCACAGCACAAAAAGCTATATGTTATTTTTCCTTTGCAAGTTGACTACCCTCACTGAAATGGAGACTGCATCTTCAGAATCAAGTATGCTATTTCCAATCTAAATCTACATGGACTAGATGATCTCTAGAGGTCCCCTCCAACTCCAATGATTCTGTGAAGTCTACACAATTCTGAAAAATTTAGAACAGGATATTTTTAGCTATATTAATACAAGAATCTGCATGCAGAAATTCTGGAATGTCCCAAGAAACATTATGAGCACTACTGTAAGCTACCGTCCAAAAATTCTCACATCTGTTTGTAAGAATGCTGCCAAGATTGTTTTTGCCTTTCATTAGAACATATAAACTGAAAAGTACAAAGATAAACAAAGACTCTGATCATTTAAAAACATTCAAAAAGCACAACAAAAAGCATGAAGGGTACAAATTTATACCAAACACCACAGAACAGCCCAGTACACATCAATGTTCAGAGAAAATGAAGTGTCCTCCATGGTGACTGAAGAAATGGACTGCTGTCTCATCATGGGACCTGCATTTTGACATTTTTATTATCTGTAGTAAATATACTTGCAAGTCTCATGATTTTGGGGGGTGGGGGTGGGGGGAGGCCCCAGGCTGGATAGCATATCATAGACTGAAAACTGATTCAAAGTATTAGCTACAAATTGGTTACCCCAATGTCAATCATTTAGATTTGGGCATACAATTAAATACAGCAAGTTTTTCCACCACCTATGTTATTCATATACAGAGTATTTGTATACAAAGAGCACAGCTTCAGATGAGACAGACTTTCAGGCTTAGTGGACTCTTCCCACTGTCATGCTGTGTTGCACTGACTGGAAGCATAAGAATCTTCATGCCCAACGGCAACACAGGCTCAGAAGAGTCATTGCTTTTACTTCAGGTCAGCTATCAGTTTCAACTTAAGCACTTGCTTAAGGGAGCACCATTATATTTATTTAAATCATTCAGAATTTTTATGGTGGATCTCATTCCTTCGAATTTTACAGCAAATGACTGGTATCATGCTAAATAAAAGTCTACATATCTTGAGCTTATAAGAGTATGAAGAAAAATTTACAACTATTTGAGATCTTAAATATTATTATAAATAAAGTCAGACTTTCCAGGTATTTATTTACCGTGTGGGAACCGGAACCTCTGTGAGACCTGAGAGAAGCACAGCAGGGGAGAGCCTCACAAAAGCAATAATAGGTCTTTCTAAAAAATCTACTTCTCCCACTAGCACATTTGATGCTTCTGCTCCTGAAGGAATTTTCCTCATGAAGTTCATATCAACCTATTCATACAAAAATGAAACAACTGTTTATTCCCTTACATTTGTTAGCAGAAATGCTGTAACACACATTTATCAGTATTTACTAAACATTTACGCTACAAAGGAAAATAAAAAAGCAAATTAAATATCCCACAGTACATAAGACAAACACATGTCAAAAATGCCAGCCAGCCAACTAATAATAAATTATTTTCTAGAAGTTACAATTAATACCACCCGCTACATTCCAGAAGACTCCAAACTGCATAACCACCTTTCCAATATCAACTTGTCATGACAAACATTCCGTGATAGGACATAACAAGATCTATGCACAATTAACTAAGGAGAGTTCATGTAATTACACATGGTTTCTAAAATGCAATTAGTTATTTCACAGCTGTGTATTTCAAATATGTCATAATTTTGAAAAATAATTTGTTTTCATCCATAAAGAATACGATGGCTGAAAATCTTAACACTCATTTCTGTACATAATGACAGAAGAGCATTACAAAATTGTACAGCACATGAACTCTGTGTTCACATATGTACACACACACACAAGCACCAGTTACATTGCTAACTAGAGAACTTACAGATGGCCTCTTGAGTCCCACACCAAGTGTGCCACAACTACAGTGCCAGGAGGCTGACTCCTGCCCAACAGGAGATAAGGCAGGTGTACAGAAGGACAGGCCAAGCAAAAACATAAAAACTATGACAGAGGAGCAGGAATATATGGCAACTGCCACAATCAGGTAAGAGCTACAGTGCAAGTTAACTTTCCTCAAACATAATTATTTAACTTGGGAAACCAATTTTCTAACAGTGTTTCACAGTACAGATGACACTACAGACTGAATTTTATAATAAAAGCCATACTGGAATTTACCCAGAAAATTTAAATTATTAAAGGAATACAAGAGTTTTACAGTATGACAAGATTTCCTTCAGAAAGTGTTATTATATGCTCCTAATGATTAAGATATACAGTAAGTTTTGTAGAGCAAACTCATAAAAATGTATAAAGCAAATCCCCTTAAAAAGCCCTCTTTATTTAAAAAAACAAACAAACAAAACAAACCAAAACCCCAACAACAACCAAACAGTCCTAGGAAAAAAAAAGTTACAGAATCTACACAATTGTTTTTACAAGAGTCTTTATAGCAGAACTGAAAATATCTCCCTCTCCATGAGAAAGTACAATGGCTGCACTCTTGAAGTTACTAAAATACTGAAGAGATCATCAAATGAAACAGAAAGTTCAGTCCCATGGGGAAGAGTTTCAAAATATCTGACACATTTAGGCTACGCCATATTCTGACGCTCATATGTACAAGTTACGTCTTAGTATGTGTGTCTTGCACATGTGCACTCATACAAGTGTACATACAGGTGTCTTAGCTGTAACTAAGAGTGAAGTTACAACCACCATATTTTTTGTTACATAGCCATTTTGTGCTAAACATTAAGGTATTTAATGTTATTTACCTTACTAAAATCAACAGTGCTGTTTTCTCTGCTTCCGCCTGTCCCAGTACCTTTAACGTCTCCACTTTTCGCAGTGTCTAAGCTTCCAGGTGCTGACTGTGGAGATGCTAACAGCCCTAAATTAAAACAAGGAAGGTAAGTTCAAAATGGTGTATGAAGTGAACTGAGTGTGCAACACCACCAAAACTCAATGTGGCAGCTTGCTTAAAGCAAATGTGCAAGTTATTCAGAGTGCCCTACATTAGTATCATAAACGCAACATTAACAAGACACTGTGTGGTCAAACTAATGACATAATTTAAGTAACTTAAGTATTGCCTAAATGATGGCCATTTGCAGAACAGTCACCAGAAAACAACAGCTCCTTTAATTGCAGAAAAAACAACAACTGTTGGCATTTTATTCATAACCACTCTGTAGTTAGTAGACAGACAGCACCTTCACTACACTCATAAGTCCTCAAAATACCACAAGCAAATACCTCGGCTATCTAGTCTGTTGTAAAGCACTTACTTCAACTGTAAAAAGCCTTGGCAAGCCTCAGGCTACAACTACAAGGAATGATACCCTGGTAGTTAGTTAACCTGTACAAGAGCGTACTATTTGAAGGACAGATTGCAAACCATGATTTCAACCAACAGACCAAAGCTCCAACTATTGATCTGACCAGACGTTACTATGTGAAAAGGTCTAACACATTAGCTGAAGAGGCACATACAAGGAAGATAAGTCAAGGTAAACATACAGTTTCCCTCTCACATTTACACCAAGACACAACACTTTTCTCTAGCTTGCTACCCTACCAGCAACATCAAATTGCAGTTTCAGTGAAGGGCGTATGAGGCAAGTAACCCAGGTGTCCATTCACACTGAAGCCTATGCTGTACTATGGTTATCCCTACCCAATTACCATTTAAAAGCTGGTCTAGGCATGCATAACCAAGCCCAAATCCCATCTTTTGGATTACAAAGCTTTTACTTGTTCAATTTAACATGCACTAGCAGTGCATTTGGCCTTTCTTGTCTATACTAGACCTTTCAGATGTGGTCATAAAACATGCTTTAACACATTTCCAACCCCAAATCTAGACAAAGACCAAAGTCTAAGCATTCTATTCCCTGCAGAAAGTTTGTATTTAGGTCAAGAATCACTCTAGTCAACATAAAACTCAAGTCCTCACTGGCTACCCTTTGGCTATTTTCTGTTATAACTACTGCTGCTTAACTACTTGCACCACTGCATGTTTATAATTTAGCAATTTGACATTTTTCAGCATTTCAAGTAATAAATGAATTTACTTCATTTGATCTCCAAATTTCTTTCCAAAAAAATTCTTTCAAAAAGAGCCATCACAGCTATGGAAAACATGCAGGTCCAAGTCTTTACCATTAATTTTCTTTCTTACACTTCATAAGTATATAAAGGTGTGGGTAGTTTTTCCTGAAGCAAAAACCAAATGAAGTTAGTAAGCTGTATTTTTCCTTTGTGAATACTAACATGAACAAGTAATTAGCTAACACTATAAATAATATGTTCAATTAGGTAGAAAATACATAAGTAAATCACATTCTACCCTTCTGCTGCGAGATGTATGCGTTATTCACAATAACATCAACCACTTTTGAAATAAGCTGTTTAAAGTATTGAACTGCGTAACAGTTAACATTAAGATGTGTTTGTGGAACTAGAAATAGAACAGAAATTTTAAACAGTTATTGCAGAAGAGTATAATGTAAATGTTTATACATACAAACTTTTTTCACTTCCCCCACCATGTAACAATAAAGGTAACTGACGATGTATGACTGATGAAAGATGAGCAACAACACATTATTTTGCACTTTTCCTAAATGCCCTGTGAGCAAGAGCAAGCAGAGACTAGAATAATAAAAAAAAAAAAAATAATGAAATTGGAGACAACCAAGGAAGAGGATAGAGAATTAGAATTCTACATGTGAGCATAAACTTATGTATCATTTCAATACTAAAGTGATACTGATTCTTCTAAAACCTCCAACTTCAAAATTCCTCCAACCACTCACATTTAAGGTTCACAAGTTTTGGCACTGATACAGGAACACTTGTCTAATCTTAAACCATGTGCAAGTAGCTTTCCTTTTTGTTGCTCTTGGAGTTGGACACACATAAGAATACTGCTTACAGGTTTTCAGATCATAGAATCATAGAATGGCTAGGGCTGGTCATCTAGTCTGAAGGCCATCTGGTCTGAAGGTCACCTAGTCCAGCCTCCCTGCAGTGAACAGGGATACCCTCAACTAGACCAGGCTGCTCAGAGCCTTGTCCAACCTCAATCTGAGCAAGCATTTCCATATTGCATTTAATTATGCATATGAATCAATCTGATAGTTGTAGGGAAATGCAGAGTTTGTTAAAAAGATCATCTGTAGTAGTGAAACACTTTTACTCAAATCTCACAACTAATAAAAGAACTTTTCCTTCTCCAGTTCAGCAGGTAAAAACTCAGAAGTTACTGCTGAAAGTAAGACTATCTAATAGTTTTCCAGACAGAGACAGAGAAATTCATCTAGTCTTACCAAGCTTACCTAAATGAGGGGATCATTAAACATACATAGAACATTTCTTAATATTGCTAGTTAACACAGATGTAAAACCTGCCTCCTTCAAAAGAAAACAGTGGATTAAGCCATGAGGAAGTCTGAATTAAAATCTTGTAGGATTACTCAAGTTAGAGTACTTAGTAACTACACCTTCACTAAAGATCATGTTTATGTCCTAGCCAACTAAACTTAGTTTAATATCGTGATCACAAAAATCTAATGGACAGTATCTACTGCAAAAAGAAAGCAAGAAGACTACAGCCATCACCTAACATCTCTGCTTCAGGGGAAAAAATAAAAATAAAAAAATAGAAAAAAAAGAAAACGCTGGGGAAGTAAGATGAGTTCAACAGCTCAACATGACTATTTCAATATAATTACATTTACATAAGAAAAAAATCATGAAATACAAAACTTTTAAATACGAAGTCACACATATTTGTATTTGAAGAAAGAAAAATAAATTTTTAAAAATAAATTACAATTTAGGCTTAATGTGAAAAGCAAATATTAAGATTACTCCTAGAACGCAAATAAGTAAACCATTCTGAATTACTATTTTTAGTAAGTAATTATTGTAAGAACAAAGCTGTTCTAAATATTATTTTACTGTTTTAAAGTACATTATCATTGAATCAAAAGACCCCTTAAAACAAGCTGCTTTGCTGTTGTTCACAGACATTAAGAAAGCTTCATGATGCTAGTGAATTAACAGTATTCATATTTAGCTGTGACAAAGCTCTCTTCCTAGGTCTACCTATGAAATTCATTACTCAACAGTTTCAAAGACTGAAAAGCAAAAGCCATTCTTCAACTGATAAAAAATTTTTTCTTTTGTTAGAGAATCCTTTGCCTGGTTCACTTACTATGAACTGATGATTGCCTGATAAGAAGTGGTAGACTGAAAGTGTCCCTCCTCCTTCCTTTTACAGTAACTCACATGAGGTTCAGTAACTTTTCAGCTATTTACAAAGACTAAAAAAATAAAGTCTGAATAGCTCAAGGCCAAAGCTGAATGCTGAACAAAAGCAAGCTATCTATTAGAAAACTAACGCAGTTCCTAATGTTCATAGGAGGCAAACCCACCTCAGTCATACAGACACTGAAAAAGTATTCAGATTGCAATATCCTGAATTACTAGACAGGTAAATACAGACCACAATCTATAGTGGAATGGACCAAGAAGATTTTTTTTTAATTTTTTTTTTTAATTACTACAAGATGACTAGTTCTTCACGGTTCCCTTCTGAATTTGCCTCCCAAGACAGAGATTAGTCCAGATGTAGCCCTGAAGTCATAGTCTGACAATGTCTTGAAAGCCATCTCTAAGGAAAATGTGTCTTTCTGTGGTCAGACGATTTCTTGGATTAAAAAAAGGGGGGAAGAAAAAAGAATAAAAAAGTAATAAAAAAAAACCCAACAAAAACAAACCAGAAAACAGAAATGTCTTCCATTATTACTGGTGTTCATCCTTCTCTGAAAGACTTATTTGTAGATTAACTGAAAAATCATCCCTTTCAGATTTTTCCTGTATGACAAACATCTCCTTAAGGCACAAAAGCAATCTGAATATGAGTTGGAGATTCTGGTGGAAAGCTTTATTAGTGATAATAACAGCATCAAGTACTTGATTTTCATTTGTTTGCCTTCTCTTGGGTTCTAAAGACCTTGGGTCTGGAATGCTGTCATTCCTGTCAGATGAGTAGAAAAATGAGAACTGGAAAACCAATTACAGTCATTATTTTGCTTCGGGTTTTTAATTATGTTTGAAATAGCACCCATGACAGAGAATGATCTTCATGCAAATTCTCTTTATTTCCCAGAAGTAAGTCAGAGAGAGTTTTGTTTGCTTTTATGAATTAAAGTAAGGATGGGGCCCCTACATCAACTCAAGATGACAGTGTACAACACAGTGGTGGGGGTGCGGGGGGAGTAGGAGGAGCCTGAAAGCTAAAAAGAAAGGTGATGCCCTTAAAAACATGATCTACCCAGAAGAATATTGAACTCTCTAAATAAGTGATAATTTAGCAAAAGTAAAGCAAGTATAACAGTATGTATGCAAAATACAAAAGCTATGATACATTTACTAAAAATGATTAACAAAGCGGTTAACACTGTCAGAGCTTCCCATCCTTTCTTTCAACTTATCTATACATATACTTACCTTTTTACACATAAAGAACAATAGCTTTGCAAGACAACAAATTAATGAATTGCTGAGCTCTGACCTACAATTATAAACTTTTAACTACCTTATCCAATTTTTCCTATCAAACACAACAGAAGAGGAATCAAGTGTCTGGTGCTGAAGTAATGTACTAAGAGACAGCTCTCTGGAAACAGTTGCAGGTGAACTGAACCTGCCAGTGTCATCATAAACTACTACTGACTTTTATGGCCCTGGTTTTAAAAGCACAAAAGCGAAAACAAAATTGCATCAAGACTTCCTGATAAAACTGAACTACAAACACTACTGTTAACTGCATCCTTACTGATTCTTTTCATATTCATCTCTAATACTTCACTACATCTTCAGCTGTAGCTATCTCAGTATTTTAAACCAGTGTTTGATATCCTAACTCCACTACTGACAAAAACAACAAAGCAAAACCTGACATGGACTGTAGGTGAGTGAAAGGAAAAGGCCACCATTTTTGACATTGTTTATGTATTATATTTAAAACCATAATCCTTTTTAATTACATAAATGTAGGTTAATTAAAGAATTTCTTTGCTGGCTTTAGTTAAAAGCTAAAAAGTTAAAAATGCCAAACAAGAAAGCAGTCACAACTGAAAAGAAATAAAACATGCAGGCAGAGGTAACAGTTATCATATTCCTTTGTGCCCAAGTTATGTGCGAAAAACATCACAGTGCAAGTGATCTAGATGCAGAGAGCATCACACATGGACAGCTTAAATTTCAATAGTTGCCTGGTGTTTTGTCAATATTTTCCTCTGTCTTCTTTTCCTGGCTTTCCTGCACTTCTAAGTCCTCCTCAGGTGGGTGGATTACTACTGAAGGAATATCATCACTGGCAGGTGACACCAGCAATTCCTTGCCCTGAAGTGAACTTGGTTGGGCACTTGTGGTTGGCAGGTGGCTGCAGGTAGGACTGGAGGGTGGTGTGTTTTGAGGGGTAGGTACAGGGCTTGTACACCTTGAGGTTGCCGGGGTTCCAGCTCTTGAAGGAAGAAGGTAATTGAGAAGAACTGACAAACGTTTTTCTCCTCTCAGGGAAATATTTGAGGCAGAGAGACCTGTTCGCAAAGAGTGACGGGAGGCTGAAAGGCCTTCCCCTGAGATAAAACAAATGAAACACCATAAGGCTTACAACAGGGATATACTCTAAAAAAAGACACAAATATGCATTAACAATTTACATAGTAAATTGCAAGCTTTCCAGGACAGAAGTGTCATACTCATGCAAGTAAGATGAGAGATAAAAGCAAACCTAATTTCAGACATTAGAAAAATCAGAAATTACTGATGAGTACTAATTAAAACACCAAAGACATGGGAGAAGTATTATCTTAAGGTCTGTAAGATTTGTTAATATAGTTGCGGAAAAAAAAAATTGTTTCTCTTGAAATTGACTCTTAAATTTTCCTAGAACTTATTCCAAATTGCACATCATCTACCTTTAATGCCATCCAAATAATACACTTAAAAAAAAAAATAAAAAAAAATCATTAGCAGCCAAAAATTACAAGACTTCAGTTAACTACATCCAATATATACAAAGAATTATTATTAAAATATTTCAAAATTAACATGATCAAACATATTGGGCTAAATGCAACTGTCTTCCAATAAAAGTCTTGTTTAATAAGAAGCTTCCTAGTCAGCTGTAGTCTGAATATATATTTTTGTGGAGTGAATGACAGTGAGATACATAGTCCCCTCTCCATTTCTTCTTGCTGTAACTTACCCTATTTGTCTAAAACCAAACATTTCTCCAAAATCCACAGTCACTTGTCTTGCCCTATCCAGTTTCAAGGTCCCACTAATTTCATATAAAGGAAACATAGTCTTGTCATGGTTCCCTCAGATTTAGGTTTGTAATGGATTTCAATTCTTCCTTAAGCAAGGAGAGAAACTGTCTATTGCCTTATCAGCACTTCCATTAGAACGTTTAGCAATACTTCTCCCATTACCACAACACTTTTCCTGAGATGGCAATCTCCTTGAGAAGAGCAATGATTACTTGTCATACAATCCCTGAAACCAAAACCATGCTGTTTCACATACCATGCCATCAAGCAAGGAAACAGCAAACCGGACACATTTTGTCTCATGTTTATACAGGGCAATACAGAGACTAACATATTGAACAACCCTAGAACAATTTACAAGGAGTCACAAAAAGTATGCCTTAGCTGAAGGTCATGTACATTTTTCCTCCGCTGTCTTAACAATGGAAGAATGGATCCTACAGATACAAACTTGATTCAAATTAAGAATGAAAGCCTTAAAGATCAACTATCGAAACTGCAGTGCTCTAAAGAGGATCAGTAAAGCAAATGGGTTGATTCTGTCCATATTAATCAATACAGCAATAACTGGACTTCTCGGATGAATCATGAGCATGACATGTCCTAACACATACAGCTGTGAAAAGGAGCCTGAAGAGATTACGCATACATGCATATTTGGTTTGCTGGTTTCGGGCAAAGAGTTCACCATGTTATATTGGTTTCTTATTTCAGCATATATCCCATATTCTGTTGTAGGAGTAGTATTCAGAATTAAATGCACTGAAAGCAATACATGAAAAGTAACTGACAAGCAAGAGTTCTTGAATATAGAATTACAGCTGGGGATACAGGTGTTCAAGGATGGGTAAAACTAGGTCTCAATGTGGAATTTTCACATTTGCTAAGCAAAACATGAAAGTCGGAAGATATAGAAGAAATTATGCTCTTACATAAGCGAGTTGTTTGGGGTTTTTTTTCATTCTAGAAAAAAAAAAATCTGAAACTATCAAGGAAATATTTAAGCAGGCATCATATATTCACTAGCTAAGAAAGTATCAGCAAGCTTGGACATTTGCTGAAGAATACTCCAAGTATGTATCAAGTGCTCATTGGGAACTCTCAGTTTAACTAAGTGCAACAAGTTCTAAGCAATGGAAACACTTTCAAGACAGGAAAGCAACTTCACTTCAAGGAGTGATTCATGAAATGAATACTAAGTTTTCACTAGACTAAAAAATTTCAGCTGAAATTTTATATCTTAGTTAATGCAAGGCAAAAGAAAACAAGAACAGAGATGGAAATAGAGGCTGTAAGAAATAAAAGAATAAAAGTATGCTGCTCTGCAATATATATTGCTATTTGGACTTTAGAACTGAGATGCCTACAGTAAATGTGCTGATATTCCAGAATGTTTTAAGGAACTGATTCAATAAAAGATGTGATACAGCCTATAAAAATATTGCAAGCACCTTGCTTGTGTTTTTGTTTTTTCTTCCTCCTGTTAGAACCTTATCTACAAAGCAAGGTAAAAAAGTATCCTATGTAAAAGTTATTACTTTACCATTAGCATAGTGAACTTTTTCTAGTCATATTAACATAACAACACTGGATTAAAATACAGCAATTGTCAGCATCACTGACCTCACGACATGACCCCAAAGTAAATCTCAAGTATAAAGACTGAATAATCAAGTAAGATCCATCTGACAAACATATAAGCTAAACCACAATGCTGAAATTCCTCGTATGTTACACATTTTATTCAAGCATATCCTAAAAAAACCACATTAGGATCAGCACAGGTCCATTTCTATACTTCAAGACAATAATGCATGCTATGTATACAGGCAAGAGTAGAAAGTTTGAATAAAATCAAAAATATACAGCAAAATCATCCACAGCTACACATAGCACACACTGTTATCATTAGTTCTTTGCGTATCAAGTAGTAAACACTTATCTGCTATTATCAGCTGAATTTTCCTTCATCTCCCACTGAGAACATTACTTAAACAGGTTAGAACAAACTGGATACTACAACTTATCTCACCATTTCGCTCAAGCAAGTGAGGGTCAGAATGTTTCTTGCCTATATCTGCGAAAGACCGAACCAAGGGAATCCGATTGCTGAATTTTTTCTCATTCTGATGATGGTGCCTTTTTAGAAGGGCCTCTCTCACATTCTCTCTTATGGATTCATCCAGCTGGCCAGACGCAATCATGTTGTCCAAAACCATATCTACATAGTAACAACAACAAAGAAATTTATATATATAGCCATCACATCTCTCCCACACTACACTCAAGCACTGTAGTTGCACCAAATAATAAGAAAACTTAAATCTATTTAAAAAAAAAAAAAAAAAAAAAGAGGCTTTTCTTTTACAAAGTCATCTTCAAGAATCCACAGGAAATTTTCAAAGATGTCACTAAACAAGGAAACATGAGAAGCACAACATGCAGATCCAAAAGACAGTACTTATTAGCAGCATCATTTTACAAAAATAAGTTACCTAATATTTTATAATATACTGTCATTTACTTCAACTTTCAAAAATAAATAAATAAATCTATGAGTTTAACAACCCTTCACCAGAAGTGAGCACACAAAGACAGAAACACAATGCACAATGGAGAACAGACCTGAGACAGTCTTAATCTGGTGTGTTCCCTGTTTTCAATTATGTAAAGGTGAAAGTTATTATAGAATGCAAATAATTCTGTAACTCTTCCATCACCTTCAGATGCCCTAAATTCCTGAGGCTCTCTACCAAGCTTCATGCAATTGACATGCTTTAGATGAGGAAGCTCATTAAGTAAAACAAAAGCTAGTTGCATCACCTAAAATGAACCTTTGTGACAACTTTTAAAATAGGTTTTACCAGTCTTGACTGATGTATCAAGAATCTAACTGTACAGGCAAACTGCAATTACATAAAACTTCTTAAAATGCAAGAAGTTATGGCTCAGAATACCTCACAAAAAACTATACGTGACAGTCTCCGTCAGTGCAGACTCCTTCTGGGTTTACTGGCAACATACAGCCTTTTGTTCTAGCTATGCAAGAGAAAACCTGATACCCTTTCTCCTCCCGTTTTGAGTGAGAACCAAGGTATTCCTGGCTCACAGAAACAAGACAGTATATTTGTATGCTAAGGATTCTTATGCTACATGCTTCATAACAGCACCTAAAATTAACTCGAAACAAATTCATGCAAACTCTTAAGACATCCTAGATACAACTCAAATAGCTGCTATTAAAAGAGCGCTGTTGACAAAGAATTAAGCAATGACTGTTTTTCCTATGTACTGAGATTATTGCTAAATTCAGTTATTAAAAGTAATTTATAAACCAAAACATTACTTTTACAAACCCTGTATTTAACACTCTTGGTAAGTCAGGAAAATAGGAAGGGAATACCAATTTCTTGAGTGAGTTCCAAAGACTTCAAAAATTATGTAAAACTACTTCAAAAGGTATTCAGGCTAAGCAGGTGTGTGTGTTTATATACATAACACAACACATTTGAAAAAGTTTTCAAAGCTGGTTTTATAGTATGTAAAATGAGCATGTGATTAGTGAGGACACTCAACATAGTAGGACAACATGTAAAAAATTTATTTCTGCTCACCTCTTATAAAGGTGAAAAAAATACCTGATGTGCAACAATCAACTGCACTAATGGCATCAAGTTAACATCAGCCAAGTTATGATTAATAATTATGACACTAAAGTGCACAAATATGTCCTAAAATGTTCTGGACAGATATTTACATTTTATCTGTAGAAACAAAGAGAAAGAAAACATTCAGGGTTTAAAGCATAAAGTCGAATTCCGGGCCTCATCCTAAAATATGTAATAAAGGAGGTCCTGCTCATCCAGTGTAGCTCCTTGTTAGTGAAGTTTATAGGATCAGTTCTTTACAACCAGATGAAGAAACTGCACTAAGCATGCATGTACCTCTTCCTTCAATACATTATTTTCAAGAACACAAAAGGATACTATCAGTGTCTCAAGTTATGGATTTAAATTTAGCAATACAATATTTTTTTCCAAGAAGTTTTGCTGCAACCTGCTATCTCGTCTAGTGTGTTTGCTCTCATGTCCAACATGACGGTCCCATTAAGAATACAGCTTCGCAGTTCAAAGAGACTGTGCAGAGACAAAGTTGCTACATAAGGTTTGCTCCATCGATCACCACCATCTTCAACATCCTCTTCAAATTTCAGCCACCTGAAATGCATACACATACAGACATTTATGTTTCTCCTGGAAGACAGACAATTTGGCAAGCAATCCCATTCTTCCCTGTGGCTTCTGTATGATACAGAACAGGAAATCCCATCAGCTTTCATTTTCTGACAACCCAGCTGACTTGTCAGTCACAATATTTTTTATTAGGCTTTTTAACCACACTCAACTGTTTCAGTTTTTCCCATTTTATTTCTTTTGGTTTGAACAATACCTGCCTATTCATGAGTTCTTGTGAACAGTCTGGGATTGTGTCTTGTTACTTGATTTGCATATCTTGGTTTCATCAGTATTTTAGGATTCGGAAACACACTGTATATACCATGTTCAAGCCTCCTAGGGTACCAAGTCAGACATTTAAGAGCTAGGTAATCGGAATATATGTAACAATAAATTGATCTTGATTCTGACTTACAGGCATTATGTAAATGGAACTTCTGCAAAAACTAACATGCAGTAAGCTTTTCAGAAGTACTGAATGCAGAAGAATCTATTACAACACATATGCAGAAGAAAACATTAACCAATATGGGCCAAAAATAATCATGGCATCCTGTAACACTCATGCATGGAATTTGCAAAACATTAATCAAATGCTACCTAAAAAACCTATATATAATTATCCAATTTTCTTTATGTTTGACTGGAAAAAACTGATACTAAAATACCAGCAATAATAGAGCAAGGAGATTTCCAAGATTACACATACTGTGCTTAATGGCAGAACACCTGTATTTATAACTACAGACAGTTGTACCTTTCACAATGCTTGGCACAATAACTTTTAAGGAAGTGAACACAGCACCAGTAAGACTGAGGGTTTCTTGAGAAATCATATTGATTTTTCCCAGAGTTGGACAAAAAGCAGTTTTGATTGCTGAGGGTAAATTAACAACTCCTAGAGTTCATGAAAATTCTAACCTAGACCTGGTTTGCAGTTCTTTGAAATAAAAATCATAAGAAGATATACTTCGAAACAATCTACTTGTAGCATACCTAGCTGTTTCTTTCCATTCATATTCTTCTCCATCCCTGAAGCAAAGTTCATCCATTTCAGTGAAGAGATCATGGGGAATGTGTTCATCATCATCTTCAGTACCCAAGATAAACTGTACTCGTTGGGATGGCGTGTCTTAAAGAAAAGGAGAGGGAAGAGGAATAAAAGAAAAGAAATATAGACATTCCTTTTAAAGGAGGGCCCTATAAAATTTCTTTTTTTTTCTGAAAAGAAAACATCTGGAAATGTATGATTATGTAATGCAATTAAGTAACTTTAGTTCTTCTATAGATTAATAATATGAAAATAAACATCATCAAAATTGGTAAAAAGTAAAAGTAAAAATTAATATACCAAAGGGCTAGAAACTTTGTTTTCTCTTTAAATGATACCGTCGTGACACAGACACCTGGATAAAGTCCAACAGCTTATGACTTTGATAAAACATGAACACAAAATCCTTGCCTGATTCTAAGTAAAAATACATTAATTATAGTAAGAATAAAAGAAATGGCACAAACCAAACAACATTTAAGCAGAGTAACTACTACAAGTTTATTTTCAAGATACACAAAACTCATGCAACAGATTTCTTACCGTATGATGGAGATTCTCGGCCATCCTCTCTGTCAGTTTCTTTCTCTTTTTTTCTTCTGTGGTGCCTGTGCCCCCGATGTCTATGCCGCCGACGGCCTTGCTTTCCAAAGGGGACATGAACTCCAATGTACACAGCTCTGTGGCCTTTTCAAGAAAGTTTAAAAGGAAACTATTTAACAAAAACCAACCTCCTGCCAAAATTTAATGCCTTAGTCAAAAAGACAAGGAGTTTGACAAAAAGAAACCACAAAGCACTTGGCAAAACTGCCTTTAGTGAGTTAGTATTATCAATTCCTTTCTGTCCTTCTTTGGTGCCAAGGAACCAATGCTATACTCATTTCCCTGATAAACTGAAACAGAATATGGCCCAACTTAAGAACTCAGTTGTGAAACAAGCAATATAGAAACACAAACTTGACCTGTAGCACTGAAAGAAGCTACTTGATAAACACCAGGGCAAGACAAAGAAATTACATGATACTCTTCTTGTTTGCAGGGATTCCTTTTCGGATAGTCACTACAATAGCAAGATGTACGCTCCTAGTTCAGTTTATGAACTTTAAAAAAATCATTCATTGTTTAGAGTCTGCATGGAGTTTCCTCTGCTTGAATGAGCTGCCAATATTTATTCAAATAGCCTGTGACACATCTCGGTATACCTGATGTTCAACTATACCATTAACTTAGTATCAATTTAGGAGCATAAAAGGAACTTCTATTTGAGAAAGTATGCCAAAGTATCAAGTAACTTACACAAAAGGTTGGGTTGTTTGCTTTTTTCTATTCTAGAGTGTTTTAACAAATTTAGATAGCACATCCTGAGATTAATAGCTACTGGTCTTTAAAACATGTATTTTCAACACCATACTTTGCTTTGGACTTCTCACATTAAGGCAATACTAGCATCAACAACTTGGCCAAAAGAAATCAATCAACAGACTGTTATGAACATATTACTACCATGTCTCCTGTGATGGAGTTAGCATACACAATAACCTCTTCAATTCCTTTTTAAACAATCTCCGGAAGAGACATTAACCATAAGCCTGGAGGTTAACACTAAATACTTTGTTTCATACTGTAGAAGAGTTATTACAGAAGACTGACATTAAGAAAAGGAAAAGGAAGTGGCTTTCCAGCTCTGAGAGATGCAAATTCAGCTAATTTATAGAAAACAAGTAAGCATTAGGAGTTGTAACTGTACACATACATGCATGCACATGGGTGTACAGCGTGTGCACACACCATAGGTCAAGGATATTGAAAAATACTGGCAATTACAGAGCTTTTAAGAAATAAAAGAGTGGTAGTATCAAACTCATTTTCCAAGAAAAGCATCCCTAGGCCCAAAAAGATAAACAAAAGTTTTATAAAGCAGTGTTTTTCAGTCCTACCCAAGTAAAAAGACTAAGCAAAAATCAGCAATAACGCACAAGCAAGTTCAATGTTTAATTAATGTGGTCCTGATTCCTTTGTAAATTACAAGATCTGATTTTTGACAGACTTCCAACACTAGTTTTAATTAGAGTCGACTGATTGGCACTATGACCAAATCAGAAATTGAGCATGCTAAAAGCTATTTGTTTCCCTGTTAAGAGTGGAAAACAGATTAATTCGTTGAAACATTCATCAGTACTATTTATAGAGAGAGATTTTTCTTTTGCAAGCTTCTTCTAACACGAACAGCCAGCCGCTGCCAAGCGGCCTGACCTTCACCCTCCATGGCTACCACGTGCAATGCAATTCCCACAAGTTAGTGCAAATGTGACACCTAAACACAAATCAATACACTTGACATATAACCATTAACACCATTCACAATGGTTACATTATGATGCAATGATCTTTATGGTACAGGGAAAGCAGAAGTACTGAGTTCAATAATATCTGCACTACGCATCACACCTCACTCAAAGATACCTGGTGCAACTTGACTGACTGACCAGGCGCTGCAAATGCTGATAACATTCTATAAGGATTTCTGGTTTGTTTAATATACTTAAATTAGAAACTATTAAAGTACAGTTACACACATAGTTGAACAGTTTTATTTGCTGTCAGAGTGTTTGGGTTTTTGCAGAACAACTTTTTCCCAAGAGAGACTCAAACATATTTCTACTAATAGAGCATTTTGTAATATCAGCTTCCTTTAATATACTTACTGAGACTGTTTTAAGTATATGCTTTGATCATTGCACAAGTGAAAAAAAAAAAAAATCCTGCAGGTGAATACTGTGTAAGAAATTTCAGGAATCTGAAATTGGTCAAGATTTTATTTCCTGAAAAATGAGAAGGACTTGCACATTTTGGTCTCTTTCTGTTCCTGTAGACCAAGACAAAAAAAATACCACATTGTTTTCTGTACTAAACAGCAAATAAAAATTCCATACAATTTTTCACCCTGCTAATGCAAAAATCTGCATTTGTAATTGTGTGATCGTTTGCATAGTCAAAGACCATGCTGCTGCATGAAGGACAGGTGGAACCAAGGAAATGAGATGTCTATCTCATTTTACAAAACTGTAGTCTGACTGAAAACTTTGTTCAGTAGGAAAGTTCGGAGGAGAACAGGTATGTTGCAAAGGGACAAGTAAAAGCTGGGGAAAAGTGAATGTGTTTTTAAACAACCTGTGACTGCAGCAAATTGCTTTCCTACCTTCAGCTATCACTACATCCAGATGCCTCCCAGCTGCTTCAAGGCAGACTGATTAAGCACTGCCAACTTAGTCCTCAACCTGAGCAGCCATCCCACAACCTACAACATTTGGTATTACTCCATGAGGAAACTTTGTAAAGAAAGTGCCTTCTCACTACCCTGACAGGTTTAGGTATCACAAGGACAAGGGAAGAGGCTAGCAATGGGTTCTCCTATCCTTCAGTCCATGCTGTCCAGAAGTGACTACTGCGTGAATGGCTACTTCCTGACATAGACTCAGTCTTTCAGGTAAATGTAAAGCAAAAATACCCTCCCCAAACCATTTCTGTATATGCAAAGCAATAAGACTGCTGCACCTGCAACTGTATTTTGGGACTAATGTGAAATGCTGATAAGATGATTTTCAGAGATAATTAAGTAGAATGCATCACAATCCAATGTAATTCTATCAGAAAAACTTAAAGAAAAAACTTGAGGCGGAAAAGAAGCCTCTGAATTTTTGTTTGTTTGCTTTGTTTTTGGGGGGGTTTGGGCCGGTTTTTTGGGGATTTTTTTGTTTTGCTTTGTTTGTAGGTTTGGTTTTCGTTGGGTTTTTTTGGTTTTGTGTTTGTTTTTTTTTTTCCCCCAAGCAAGCATGGGGGTGGCAGTACTAATCAGGAAAAGTTTGGCTATCATAAACAGCAGCTTATGAATGCACTTAAGACTGTTCCTAGAGGAAGGGACCTATTTTGGTATCATGGATACTCTGTATAAACAAAGACATCTTCACTATTACCTAGGAAATCAAAAATTACTGCTGTTAAGTATACTGCCATGGTTATCCAAAACCATGTTGCAGGTATATTCAACTCCAAAAGGCAGGGCAAAAGTACATAATAAAAGCTGGACCTTAATTCTAACTCCACAAAGTAAGGACTGAAAAGACAGCTCTATTGAGTAGGTCTGTATTCCCTTAAATTTCATTATTCAGATCGGAGTAATTAATGTTTGCAAAAGGTTTATTTACAACCACAATTTACAAGGAAAAACAAACCGAAACCAAACCAGAGGGATTTCATCCCTTCCTTCCCAGTGAATTGGGAAAAACAGCTTAGAGCTCCTTTCATGATGCCCTCACCCATGCCCACCCCCACCCCCCAAAAATAAATAAATAAATTGCAAGTAATATAATAGCAATGGAGAAAGCATTAACTCTGAAACTGTTGGAATTCAGATTACTAGCAGTGTTATTTTCAAAAGGAACACAACCTTTTATTTGAATATTGTTTCTAAAAGCTTGAAAGGTACAATGATGTGACCTTCAAAGTTTTATTAACACAAACGTGTGTACCACAGTACCACTTTCAAGCAAAGCTTGTTATAGAATTGCTTTAAACCAATAATTAATAGAATTAGTGGACTGCCCAATACTAAAATTAGTAATACAAAGTCCAAGAGATAATTGTTCATTTTAATCTAACATGACTTTATCCAAGCTTAGCTGTTCAAATCCTCCAAGAGTATTTACTACTTAAGATCCTTATCAGTACAAAATAAATTTAAATGTTAGGAGCTTGCTATGCATCTCCATCACATGGCTTGTCTTATAAAAAAGTCCTATAAACCTGACAGAATAGAAAATTCTCTGTTTAAGCTCCCTGATTTCTCCCTGAAGTCCCCTAAGATTATGGTAATAGAAGACTTCTAAATTCTGAGAGAGGTAAAAACCATGTATCGAAAAAAAGCTCTGACGTAGCAAACCTGTAAGTTCAACTCCACACAGAACTTTCTTCTAACCATCATTTTGTTAGTTATACACCTTTTAATCTCCATACAAAGAAGGACATTCTTGCCCATATTAACAAGGGGAAACAAAGAAAATCAAGTTAATATCAAACCCTGTAACCTAGAGATTTGAACTGCAGAGACAATATATTAACTACAGTTGTAAAGAACATCTGAAGGTGTACTATCTGGTCAAATCTTGCTCAAAGTATAGCCAACTTCAAAGCTGAAACCATCAGGTTGGTCAGGATGGCAACCAGCCAAGCTTCAAATATCTGTAAGGACAGATACCCTAAAGCCTCTCCAAGCAGCCTATTCAAACATAGAATACTGTGTGACAAGAACTTCCTAATAACCAATCAGCACTTCTAGTACTGCATGATGCGTGTGCTCCCCCTCACCCTTTCCCTATGCACCTCCAACAAGAGTCTTGATCCCATCTTCTCCACAAGCTCCCTAAGTCTGATGAAGACAAAAACTTTGTGACCAGAAATACTATTTTTAAAAAAAACCCCTTCAACTAATAACCTGAAGATACAGAACATAGTTTATAGAGAAGCTTTTATTTAATCAAATAATGTCATAACCTATCTTGTCCCAGCATGGAGTTTTCCAGTATGGAAAAACTGGAGGATCTGCAGGAGATCCTAATCTGCATTTAAGACCATAAAACAGATAGAAAAAAGCAGCTGTTCCATGTCTTCCAGCGTACGTACCCAAACACATTACTCTTGGAGAAAGCATCTGCAATCTGTTATCATCTCATGCCTTGACATTAATTCCCTTTACATCAAAGAAAGTACTCGTATGCACAAAAACGAGCTCAGTGCAATTTATTAGTACAACTTCTACCACTTCTGTCACAGATCTGCTCTGAAGGTATAAGCACACAAGCAGCAAAAACAATCTTAGGTGGATGTAAGAAGTAAAGAGTGAGAACAAGAAAGACGTTTCATGACCAAAAAACCTTCACAGCCCAAAAGCCTTCTCCAAATATTATCTGCTCTGATGAAACTTAAGGAACAAGTAGAATCCCTTGTTTCCACATATCCTTTTGTTTAAAGTTAATTTATTTATAATGATATTTCTGAAAATTCACTCATCAGTAATTCACTGAAAATACTGCTATGCTAATTCTCTAACTTTCTAAGCAATGCCACGTTTCTGAAATATGCTATTAAATGCTCGCTTTAATATTTATAATGAAGTTCTTAGTGTGAGACACAAACATTTCAAAGTAAACAGTAGTATTTTAGCTTATTTTATTAACTTATCTCACACAAAATATTTCCAAGAAACAGTCAACTTATTATCTAAGGAATTAATGTAGTAATAAATGAATATAAAATATTTAAATATAACCTTGGTCTTCCATACACAAACTATAAAAAGTTATACTCTGTTATTACCAAGCATTCTTTTTCTGTGCTTTGTTAAGAGAATTATTTGACAAAAATTATCTTCTTTTCAGAATAAAACATCTGAAATAAAATTTTCTAATCACATGACAGTTACATGCCATGGCTGGACCCCAAAAATTCTTAACACTGCAGCATATTTTAGAATCTATTAAGCCTCCTGGGCTTTATTCTGAAATATCCAGTTGCTCCTAGTAATTACGGATATCTGAGAATATGCTCTTTATACTAAAATTCTTGGACAGATAAAATTAAGAAGTATAATCCCAAAATCTACTATGCATTGCATACAGTAAAGCAGCTCAGTGGGCCCTACACAACCAAAGATTGCAGCTGCCAGTCAGCACAATATGATGCTCTAAATGTCAGATTTCTCATTACACACAGAAGTGATTTTTATTTTTATTTTATTTTTAATTTTTTTTCTGCTTTAAGACTAAATATGAGTTGGTAGTGGCAGTCATAGAAAATTATTCAGCACATTTTTCTCCTATTTGACACAATTAACAATATTCAGGGAGGCATTATCAGTAATGATATCAGACATGCAAGTAGTAGCAGTAATAGGAAAAACTTAGAGCCAGATGACAGAGCTCCCCAGGGATTCTGGCACACAGTACATCCACCCCAGGTCTTTGTGGCCCACTGCCAGCATTGGTCTCCCCTGCCTCGGAAAGGAGCCAGAACTTGGTACCTGTGGGAGGGAGGCCCCCACTCTTTAACTGAGCTGAAGGCTCTTGGGCCTGCTTGTTTCTGCAGTAGAGCTCAGGAAAAAAGTATGCACACCCAAGAAAGACTTATTTCTGTTGGAACGGAGAAAAACCTAGAAACACACAATTCAAGCAACAGTCCCATTAAGATCAAATGTTAGCCACTTTTATTAATAAAGTGTATGACTAATAAAGAAGCCGATGTTCTCAGCCCTTTACAAATGCCATACCCTGTAAGGACACGAGTCTTCCACACTCATAACACTGTGCTTGTATTTCAAAGAAAACATTTGCAAAGAAGAATTTTCCCACCCATCAGAGGGTCACAAATGCTTTTGCATTACAAATTTGATCACACCCCTCTCTTGCAGAACTGCTGCACACATCTTTAAATGGATCAGCCTACCTGCAAATGGATCTATTTCCTGATATTTTAAAAGGTATGAAACATATCAGATGGAGTTTTGCCTCATGTAAGGATTACTCTGAGAAACTCAAACTTTCACACATTCTTTGTGAAATAAGAAATGTTCAGAAATTTAAAGTGAGACATCTTTTTTTTTTTTTTTAAAGTGTTGAAACATTAGCTTTCAATGAATTGTAAATGGAGATGTCATCATTCAGAAGGACTTCTGACATCCATCAAGTCACATAAGATTTAGCCTATTTTTGGAACAACCGATTTTTAAAAGGATTAAAAATCATAATGTAAATGTTATGAAAAAACACCAAGAAACAATATACTGCAGAATCAAGTACAATCTTCTGTTTCTTCTGCCGCATCTCAAAGTTTTTAAATTTGAGCAATCCACGCCCATGAGGTTCACTGAAAGTTTTGTTTCAATTGGTGTGGTTTGGTAAAATGTCCGTTTTATGGCTGTACTACTTGAATAACAACTGTTTCATCTGTTTCATTATGTTTCAGATTATAAAACTACAGTCAGCCTCGTATAAAACTTCTGACGCAGTCAGAACAGAAACATTGCAAAGTGTCATTGCAGATAAAAGAAGTTTGAAAATAAAATAAGAAAGTTAGGACACATTTTATGTCAAACTTTTGAGAAGCATTCCATCTTAGTCTATTTTGCAATAAATATTTATTTTACATCTTTACGTCAAGGGCATTTGTTTTGAATGGCACCCATTTTAAAAACAACTCTCTTAAGAAGAAATACTAAAATTAGCATGGACATTTCCCAGAATAATTTTAAAGATTTAAACATAAGAAAAGTTACTATCTGCTGCAGATGTTCTCATGAAATCATTCAAGTTTAAACACTGACTCACTTTGAAAAACCGTTACTAGAGGACAGACAATGTGATCAAACAGCTTTATCGAATACTCAACCTCTGAAATGGACAATCTAGTTTTACTTCTTAGAAATTTTAAAAATTCAAGGATATGTATATTCAGTACTGCCTTCTACCTCTACAAAAAATAGCTGCATACAGAAAATTACCTCCTTCAAAGTGTACTTTCACTTAAGATTCACTATTACATAAAGATCTTCTACACCAAATTGGTTACATAAGGGAAATGTAGCTAAAACATGTTTTATGATTCCCTACACATGTGCCAGTTCCCATGCACAAACCACTGACATTACTGAAGTCTATGCTTTCCTTAAAGCAACACCTAGATCATAATATTAATTAGATCTAAGTCATTACCATAAGCTGTCTTCTCTGAGGATTTCCTTACTTGACAGCAGAATAAAACACCATACAGATTTATACATCATACATACACTATACGTCTTTTGAACAAAAAACAAAAAAATAAACAACATTCAAAATAGTAATACTGTTGTTATTCTAACAAGTGACTTACAATCTATGCAAAAATGTTCACTTAGTTTCAAGTATTAATACCACTACACCATTCCAACTCAGTCAGAAAGATTGTCAAGTTGGACAACTTCCTTGGCAAGATAAAACATCCTGTCAACAGCCATTCATCAACTGGGGTATGCAGAAGGGGTCCTTATTTGTGGAATGGTCTCAACAGCTAAGAAATAAACAAGCGTCTCAGAGATACTCATTAAGAAAATCTGTTTGAAGCATAAGTAATTTCCCTCCACGATGAGGACAATAATGGTATGAAAACCTTTTTTTTTTTTAAAAAGTTTCAGTTTAAGCAATTGTTATCTATCTAAAGAATACAAATTCTGGGGAGCACTTATCTGTTCTTCTATTTACAGTCCACTTTTGTTAGGCTACCATCAAGAAGTTTCACATTGTAAAAAAGAGGGGGAAAAAAAGTCTCATCTCAAGTAACTTGTATTAATCTTCACTTGCCAGAATCTTACTGTATATCTTTCCAGTAATTTGCAAGTATTTCAACATGCAAGTAAAAAGTTCAGAATGTCTAATGACTTTTGGTACCCTACTGAGTTCTATGTCTACACAATCAGGCTGCCAACTTTCTCTCCCAAAAGGCAGTCTGAAAACAGTTTTGATAGCATTTGTTAGGGATTTACCCTTGTGATGGACACCACAAATAAGTTGAGGACCATTATTCTTTCTATACAGGATTCTGAATATTGCATGAATGAACAGGACATTAAGTCCTGAGGAACTTGCCTGTGGACTGTATAATGCAGGATTCCCAAGGAGAATATAACAACTAGAATTTTCAACATCTGTGTGACAATGATGTAGCAATGCAGCCTAATTCCAAAATTCACTTAATCAAGACTGCATTTAAAATGTATGAATGAAAACATCTCAATTTTTGTGACTTCTGTAGAAGTGCTGAGCACAGTTAACATTTACTTCTGAACAATAAGGACAAAATGTGTATTGTACCAGCTACCAGCACAACCGGTGCAAGTGAACATTTTGTTGATGTTGCAAGAGTCAGAGCATGTCCCATATACCTAACTAGTTGTACTGTATCTGAATAGAAGCATTTTTGTTTCCTCTCAGTTCAACTCAAACTAAGAAACAGGCAAGATCTTTCCAATTCAGGGATAAGAGGATGGGTGAAAGGTGATCTGCAAGGATCATTAATAAGTTGTTATTATTATTATTATATTATATGTTATTATTTAAGTTATTTTTGTTTTCAGTTGTTGGCAGGTACAGGTCACATTTTTCTACTTTTTGATCACATGAAGATACATCTTTATGAGAAACAGCACTTCAGAATTCTTTTTTCTGTTAAACCTGATTCTTTTTTAGACTATTAAGGGGTCTCAAGTTCCAAGCATTCATTCCATAGTTTGAGATCCATGAGAAACAACATTAAAGTGTCAGCAGCTACAATATCCTGTTGCATTACCTGTGTTTTCCTACTTTGGTACAACTTGTTTTCATAAAAGATTTTACAGGAACTATTAATGAGTTTTGAAACAGTTGTGATTTAGATGCATCTAAAATGGTATAATAATAGCAAACCTGCCACCTGAAAAAAAAGTGGTAGTAGTACATTGTACTACAAGGTGCCATACAAGTTCTCTTAGATCCCCAAAGCACTTCTGTAATACTGAAACAACTTCTAACGACCCATAACACATTCAAGTGTGGGACACTTGTACAGCAAGTTTTCCACTTAAATATACAATATTCACTTCTAGAGGGGAAAAAAACTGCAGTATCAACTGAGACTAGCTGAAAAGCCCAGAAGTTTTCTTAAAGGAAAAATAAGGCTTTAAGCCATCAAGGTATCAGAGATAATAGGGTCACCTGAAATGTAAATACCACTTACACCTGCCACAGGATAGTGTAAGAGTGGAGTAGCTATTAAATCATCTTAACTCTTGAAAGCTACTTCTTGGATTTATGCCATAGAAAACTAGCCTCCTGAGACACACACTCTTGACCTCAGATTGTTTCTGGAACAAGGCTTCTGTTAGGTGCAAACTCCTTATCTTTGCTATGCCTGTAACTGGTTGGTTGGCTAAGAATAACAGAATATATCCTTTTTCCCTTAAAATGCATCTAGAAAATGTATTCTGATATGAGGGTAGAAAAGTCACTACATATTTAAAAACATAGGTCCTGGCAATATCAAGCCAAGCATATTATTAACTCAGGTGTAAGAAAGCTTTCCTTAAGCATGGTTCTTAACAGAAAATGCCTTTTATAAGGTGGTGTGAAATAACTTGGCCATTACTATTCTTGCCTTACTTCCAACTCCTGCCTTACTTTGCTATTACTCATTCACTGCAGCTCAAAAAGTCTGGCATCAAGTTAAGAACATTAGGTGCTCTTAAAAATGTTATTTTAAGATGTTGTTATTCCCCCTTCTAGTTCTTCTGTAAATTGACATTAGTTATTGCAAAGTAAGGCCTCACAGCCTCAGTAGAAAGCAATACCTTTATTTAGCACACACAAAGTCTGCCCACAATTACAGTTTACCACCTCTACTGGCTTTTCTTTCACCAGAAGAGTTACAAAACAAGTAGCCTGTGCGTAACTTTTCTAGCCTAAACACTCAAGATATGTCCTAACACTTTCCCAGCCACCACAAATAGAATGCAGAGCTTGGGAAGCCGTAACTCCAAGATCTCTTTTCCCCCTTCAGCATCTGGCCCTCTTTCCATTACTATTTCATCACAAAATTTCCAGCAAATAGAAGTATCCAATACTGACAACACCAAGAAACTTTTGCTTTACTATTAGTAGCAAAATTATGTCTTCTACAGCATCAAACCAATCAACATTAATTTGTACAGGAATTAAAACAGTTAACTATCACCTGTCCGTGCTGACTCTTACAGATTTGGTGCTTCACATCACATTTAGCCGAAGTAAAGATGTTTGCTGCCTCTCCTTGAAAAAGAAACTCTAGAAAGCTTCCAAATCCCTAGAATTCCTTTTCAAGTCACCAGAAAATCAAGCTGGAAGACTCAACTGAAAGAGTTTCAAGTCTTAAAACGCATACAATACCTAATGCTTGACTATAGGTCTTCCTAAAACTATAAGAAAATGTTCACAAGTCAGTAATGAAAAATAATAGTATCTGGAGGCTTTTTACTGCTTGCAGTCAACAATTCTATTTCTACCCATGTAAGATTTTACTACCAGAATTAAAAGCAAAACCTAAAAATTGTACACACCTACTTTAATTATAATAGTTTATAAATAATGATCTCAAACAGATCCATAAGTACATATAAATTTATCCTCTACAGAACCTGAATCTCAAGAATCTCTTTTGGTGAATCTCAGAGAAGACAACTGTATGATCACAAACACCTCTAAGTACATACCTTTCTCTTCCATACAGGAAAGGAAAAACTTCTAGTTCTTACTTTGGAACAGTTTCTAGCCAATCTACTATTAAAGAAGGAGGGAAAAAAACCCAAAAACCTACTTACATGTGAAAATATGTCCCTATATGAAGTTTCAGATTATTTGATAATCCTACTGGAATATACTTTTCGTGTCTGATACTTCTTATTAATTTAAACTCTGCACAGCCAGCCCTCTCTCACATTGAGACATGCCGAGTGACTCCAACGAGAGCGAGAGGTAACCAAAGGAAAAGTGAGGCTGCATGGATAAGAGCAAGGTGGAGACAGTAAGATCTCATCTCCTCCTCCTTTCAACAGCTGTTATGTTGACTCAATTGCTTACAAAACAGAAATCTTGGTTTCACCTTAATTTATTTTCTGGCAGTGGGGATGGGGTATTTTCCACAATCAGCAATACCAGTGCTTAAGTAGCCTCAAACAGCCTGAACCCTCAGAGCCTTCCCACCCAGTATCTTGTGTAACTAGAGCACTGTACTAGCTCAAGCGCTCCTGCGAACGTGCTACAAAAGATTGGAGAAGTGATCTCGCTGCACATTCCCATGTCATTCTTCATGGCTGAGGTATTACAGCTGTTCACTATGCTGCATGGCAGCTACTCCAGCTGATTCCAACTACTACTGCCTGCTTCCCTTTAACCCCTGCCTCTCTGCAACCCACACACATGCTTTTTCTGGGTCATCTCCCAGAGAACAGCAAGAGAAGGAAATGGAGGAGATAGCCTAATCTGCACTGAAGATTTACTGCAGACACAGACACGGCAGTGGTTTCACCATAGCTCAAGCCTATCTAAATCAGCATTGTTTCAGCCTCCACTGCTGCACCTCTCAGCCTCATATTCACACTTCCTCCCTCCACCCAGCACCGCCACACATTCATCTGTATGGCAAACTGGTTTGGGGTGCTCAGCTGCTGAGATCTTTCTTATTACTTGCCTTTGTTACATTTTCTCTGGTTTAACCAGGCTTATGGTACAGCCAAATGCAAGCGTCAGTACAAGATGGAAACCAGTAACAGACCTAAGGGAACTATGTAACAGTATAGACTGCAACAGCAACAGACAACTTCAAACTGTGCCTTATTAGACCACAGTATAAGAAAATGTAACTGCTACCTAAGCCAACTGTTCTCAGCTAGAAACTGCTGCTATGATGGCTCTCTGGTGTTCTGAAGCAGTAAGTCAGTACTGTCAGGAAACACTACTTAGTAGTCTTCTAGCATTATGCAAATGTTAATTAAGGTTCAGAGCACTCTACGTGAAAGGTGAATAAGATTTTCACACTGATTCTCTGTAGCTTTTTACTCCAGCTTCACTAAATAGCACCCATGAAGCTTCATCCCAATCTACTTCCTTTTCAAGTCAGTAAGAAATTTTATCTTAGAGGAAGTAGTTAATTTTTGCATTTTGCTACATGAAACTAACTCAATGCCATTTTTGTTGCTAAATGCAGGATCCTGAGTCAAATAATGAAGACTAACAGGATTCCATAATGCTTTAACTGACTGCAGACAGTGGAATGTACAGCTTACCATGGAAACAGAAGCACTGCTATCTGTTCAGGCTCTCAGTATTGAACATGCATGACCACACACACAACAATACTTAAGCAAAACAAACATCTCCCTCATGGCCCCTCTTCCAAGCTTTGATTCTGCAGAACTCAACATCATTCATGCTAGAAAATTACATTCTGACAGCAATCACTTTTTCAAACCTATACAATCAAGCTTTCCTTAGAAAGCTTCATAAATATTTTATTTTAAATATTTTTTCTGTCACAGATTGAGTAACAGTGTGTATTTATTAGCATGCACAGAGACAAGAAACGGTGCAGGTCATCTACTATTCACTGGTTTTATTACTAGGATTTCATAATGGCCATAAAGTTATCATTCCTTTTAACAGTACTGCTTGCACTTTAATGAAAATAGATATTTTATCCTAAGGCAAAAAACACACGTTAAACAAACCAAAAGTCTCCACAAACTTACTCTCTAGCTCTTCTTTCTCAAAGTTTGTATTGATAGTAGAGCTGATTTTGCCCATATCCACAACAGCTTCTTCATCATGACCCTGAAGAAACAAGACACAAGTTTAAGTTGCAAACTAAAGATAACTAATTTTTCTAAACTTCTAAATATATTCTGCCATTCTGAGACTGTTTTCAAAGTTTTAGAAAACAAAACATTTTCACCTCTTGGAAATGGAGAAAGAAAACATCACTGAAAATCTACCCATCCAAGTTTCAAGAAAACATAACCCTGAATTGAAGGAAAAACAGACTAAAACAACAAATATACTAAACATGTGATTTCCTTTTGCGATGCTCTTGATTTCATCACATCAAGGATCAGGACGCGTATTTCAGGAGTGAGATTTCCTTTTAGTTTTATAGTCACTAACTGGCAATTTTTTAAAGAAAGTTATGTAAGCGAACATTCAGAGACCCTGAACCTGTTTGCTTAAGGGACAATTCCTGTGTGAGATTTTTCCAGCACAAGAAAGAAGCTTTTGTGACCAAAGTTTATACAATGGGCAGAAAAATAGCAGTTACACAACCTGGGGGTCCCTCCTACAGCAACAGTTTTGGAAATATCAAGCCAACTGTTTAACAGTCTATCTGTTGAAACTTCAGTAAAGCTCAGCCCTATCTGACATTTTTTTATGCACAAAGTTAGAAAACCGCCGTTGCAAGATGATCTGTTCAGATTCCATTACTACTGAAACCATACCACTCATAACGCAAAAGCACAGATACAAGGCTCAAGAAGAAGGCTTATCTCTGAATGTGTCCCTATCATCACATTTAGTGCATCACCAAAGTCAACTTTAAACATTGCTTTTTGCTCAATCTTGACAAAAACACACCTTAAAATAATTAAGCCGTTGACATCAAAGCAACATTAAAGTTGCCTTTCTCCAAATGTTTGCATTCCGTAGAATATTTTCCAGTCCACTTTTAACAGCTCACAAATTACAGCCTGCTGACAGAACTGGTTCTCCAAGAGAACTGCTGCTACCTACCCTAAGGGTAATGCTTTACATCTAACTGTCTATAATAGCAGACTAAAATACTGCCCCTGCTCTTTCTGCTCCCTTGGGCACACACTTTTTTTTCTTTAAGTCATATCTACCAATCACAAAGTCAGATACAAAGAGATGAAGTAATGGATTTTTTTGTTAAACAATTGAATTACTTTTCCATTGGATCAGTTCACCAAAGTGACTTTGTGACCATACAACAAACTAGATCCACCACAAATAAATTCGATCACTGCTTCTGGCAACAGCCCACTAGTACATTTACATCAATCGATGTGGAATCTGTGATAATGGTTTCACGAGGAAAAACATGGAAGCCTAAATATGGAGTTTTATAGGGACCGGGTACTCTAACAGCGTTGACAGTCACCTAAACTTTGGTCTTAGAATTACTCAAGAGAGCAACGCTTTATATATAGAACAGGTTTGTCATCTCAATGGGAAGTGACAAGGATGAAAAACAACGTATCTGTGTAACAGCTACAGGCTAAATCGTAGCAACCCCCATTAAAAAAAATTGAACACAACCCACTCTTAATAGAATAGCTACTATAGTTTATTGTGTACACACACACACACACAAATCCAAATCTGACTATTGAGGAAAAGTAAATTAAACAATATGAAGATGACGAATGGCATGTATAGGAAAAGAAAAAATTCCAGATGAAGTCTAAAAACAAATGTTTGAAACCAGCCAGACCACATTAAAAAACAAACAAACAAGCAAACCCAAACAAATAAAACCCAAACAAATATAAAAAACCAAAAACAAAAACAAAAACAAAAAAAAAACCAACCAAACAAAAAGCACCAGCTTTCACTATGCAAATAAGCAAGATACAAAAGAAAAGAGTGGTACCTGACAGAATAAACTTCTGTCCCTAGGAATCACACTTTCAAAAAAGGTATTACACAGTAACTTTGTCACTACGGCTGCATTGCAAAAGTAAAGGTTTGCATGCACTTTAGAAAAATCAGAACTCAGGCGCACCCCAGATAGCTACAAATTAAAGAGTCAGGTGATTAAGCAGAAGTGATGTCTGATGAGCAAACCTATGAAAATGTTAAAAAGGACCTGTTAATAAAGAAGTAGTGGCAATTTAAAGTATCACAGTAGTAAGATAGGAGGGAATAGCATATTCCTGTCTCCTACATACCATGAAGAAAATAAAGAGCCCTCTAGAAGATGCATTCATAATGTAATTGGTGCCTGTCATCTCCGATTATTATTCTGGAGTAGGAAAAAAACACATTTATAAGGTTGAGTCTTGGTTCTTAACTTTACTGAAGATGACTTTTTACAATACAGCGGGGGGGGGGGGGTGTAGCACTCAAAATGTGTAAAACCAACCGGGCCCAAATAAGTACAGCAAAACATTTAACGCCATCGGTAAGGCCATAACACTACCGAAGAGGAGTCAAGCATATCTACTTTCCATTTTATTTCAGTGACGCAGAAACAGAAAATTACAGGACCGTAGTACACCCCAGTTCACAGAAACAGATATACGCACAAATCCTGCACGTTACCAGAAAACTCAAAATAGAGAAGGAAATAGATGAAGTACTACAAAACTTCTAAATAATCTTCGGTGTTTTAAAAGATGAGAGAACAGTCCCTATTATGATGAAAACTGCTACCAAAACCTCTTCCACAACTCCCTTCATGCTTACAACCAGAGACTGCTGAAATACCCTGTACCTAACTTCCCCTCTGCCTACAATAATCCTTTTAGGACGCTTGGAAGTTTGCCAAACACATGGTTTTTGAGCAATAAAGGAAGACAAAGTTTTCTTCCAGATTATACAAACCACTGCATACTGGCAGAAAATTACATACACACTGCAGAAAATAAACATGCAAGAAAAGATCTTATCTCCCAAAAACATTCTGAAAATGTGCTTGTCGTAAGCCTTCTGTTATTAATATTTATCAGCCTTTGCTTTGGTAACAGAGGTACTTTGCTAACCTTATACATACAGAAGTAGACTTCAAAACCACATCATGTGAAAGCGACATGTCTTTTGAGATTATATTACAGCAAGGCATGCATGCCCTTGCAAACCGTTCTACCACTATCTCAAAGTACTCAACATATGCAAAGACTCTTCCAAGAATAAACCATTAGCAACCACAAATATCATACATGAAGAAAGCGTATCACTTACAGCCTTTGTTTAGAAAAACACAAAGCATTATTTTAACATAACTGTTTGTGATGCCAATAGCAAATCCCATCCTAAAATACTTTTTTGCCTTAGGTCAGGTAAAAACCCCAAAATACTCAAACATGCTATAAAATTAATTCCAGCCTACAACCTTTTCATTGCTAAAAATAAAGTCTGTAGGGCATAGGTTTCCAGTAATTATAGAAGATCCACCATGTCAGTTTAAGGCACAAAAGTGAGAGAAAACTGTTGCAGTTGCTGAATCAAAACACATTCCCATTCTAGTTATCTCCTCTACCTCCTGAACTTCTCACATATTTAAAGAGGTGGGATTGTTTAAAAACTCAACTTCCATTTTTAGGCACAGAGAATGGCTTAATCTTAGAGCAAATATTCCTCTGCAATTTACCATCCATTTCCCATGAACCTTTATATATAAAAATCTCACAGATGCCCAAAATATGGTTGATGATAAGCCAAAGTAAAACTAAATACTAACTTGGAATGTATCAAACTTCTCTTTTCAGTCAAGACACAAAACAATTGAGAAGGGGAAAAAAAAAAAAAAAACAAAAAAAACAACACGAGCAGAAACCAAGGTGCCCCAGGGAAGATGAAGCATTCACCTTTGGTTTGGTTTTTCACAAGAAGATGGCCATTTATGAAAACAGAACAAATCCTGAGTACTTCAAGGAAAAAAATAAAAAAAAATCCTAGCACACTAAGTATACTTTTTCCTAACACCAACTTCGTGGATACTCACAAAAATACTGTAGAAACAACCTTCCAGTAAAAGGTTCATATTCAATGAGAAGTGTCCATGTATTCTACAACATGTATTCCTAGCCTTCGAACTTTCCCCAACATGAAAACAAAACCTTTTGAACTGTTGCAGGCCAGACAAGACTTTCAAATACATTTTGCTCTAGAAGAGCCCCAATGGGATTCCTCTTGCCACTTCTAATTTTCACATCTTTTCTCAGTCCAGGAGAAGAGAGTAATTCCCCTCTCATTGCAGACAAACAAGTATCCAGAAATTATTCATACTTTACTTATTGACCTTTCCAAACATTTGTGTTTAGTACAGTACACTTTTCATATCTAAAATATTAACACTTTTTTTTTTTTTTTTTTTTACAAGTTGCATGTAAAAAAGTCTGTCCCAAATTGCATGAACCATTAAGGAAAGCACTCAAGTTTGCAAGAATTAAGTTGTCAAGCTCCAGCAGCATGTGTAAGTTACCATGTAGTGGACTGCCACAAGGATGACGCACAGAATATTAGATCTACAGGAAACTTTCCACTGTCATCTGTACAAGCTCTTCTCACCCTGCAACTTGCCTAACCTTATGCAGTCACATACACATGACAGACTTCAGAAGGGCAGGCTGCCAAAGTGCATTACTCAAAAACCACTTCCAAGAGATACAGCTTGCTAGCAACGTATTTTTAAGGTACTTGAACTGTAGTTCAGTAAATTTATTCTGATGATAGACACTGGTCATACAAATGGCTTATACAGTTAACTGTAAACCTTTGAAATCTAAGACTAATCCAGTAATTGCATTGAGAATAATTTGAACTCAACATTTAAAACCATGACTTAGCTAAGTCCATCTTCACATGCTCCATTTCCATCCCCTCAGCCCAATGTTCTTCCTGAACAGGGCTGGGAAACTACTTGCAACACCAGAACAGATAGCACTAGTGCTCATGGGACTAAGCATGGCACAGGAGAGGACACAAACAAAGAGACCACCACTACTCCCACCCCACCAAGAAAAAAACAAAACAGATGAAACAAACAGACCAAAAAAAAAGAAAAAACACACACACAAAAAAAACTCAACACACCCAACCACAATTACATTACCACAAAGAACCTTCACCACAGCATTTATTCAAGTATACGCAAATGCAAGAAAAACCGCAAAGTGACAACAACACAAACCAGCCCCAAATAACATGTGTGGCTTTTTTCATACCTATTGGTTTTTCTCTTTATACATCTGTCTCTGGCCAAGAGTTTAAAACTTCTAATTTTGATACTATTCTACTACAACTGCCTACATCATCACAGTGAACCTACATACTACTTTATGACTGTAATTAGATCCCATCCTCCCTGGCTTTAACAGAAGGCAAATGCTGCCCCCACCTTCCCACAAGAACTCATGGATACAGCTCTCCCTTTGGAGAGACACCAGACATGGCAGATGGGATTCAGCTGTTAGGCTGGAATGTGTCACCAACAAATCATTCCTTGCAAAACATGAGCACACACTGCTTACAGTCAAGCTGGTAAACTCACACAGGATGCTACTGTAGATTTATGTACCAAGATCAACAGCACACGAGAATTTTTGCACAGCACATTTTGCTTTTTGGGCTTCGCTCTTCATTCTTTTATCATCAGTACCCCAGAGCATTTAAACCGGATCAAACCATTCATCTAACCCAGCATGCTGTCTTCAAGAGGATACAACAGTAGAGGCCTACAGCAACTTCCCAGTGAACTTACAAATCAGTGCAAACAGAATCAAAAATGGTGGCTTCACCTACACCTAGGAAGCATAGTCAGAGCAGGATTTTTGTCGTATCATCAGCCGTCACTGTATCTGCATCCAGAAGACAGATATGATAGCCATCCAGGCTCCAGTATAAAAGACAACCACCACCACCACACATATGGCTCTGCTTGAAAAATAAGTTTAGCTGGAAAAAGAAATCCAAACATTCACCCTCATCATATCTCAAAGATAACTGAAGAGGAACTACAAAACCTAATTTCACAGCTGTTTTCCAGATGTGTAGGTACAGATATAAAACATTTTAAAACTGACCTTTTTTATAGAGATACACACACAAATGCATTCCTTTTGTCACAGAGCTACCAAAATACATTGTTCAGAATAATTAAGAACCAGTAGGGTAATTTGTGATTCGTTTTCACAGCAGTATTTCCTAAGCAGTTTATTTCAGAAGCCTGCACTTCTGTTCTAAGCACACATAACACTCCATGTAGTTAGGAAATATATCTCCAATTTACAGAATGCACACACAGCCTCTTCTCTATCCATTCAACCTCCTAGCACTGCAAGCTCATATGCACTAATACTTGGGGGGAGGGCAGAATATATATAAAAGTCGGGCAAGACTAGTGTCATCTCCTAATTTTTTAGGACTACAGGTCTAACAGCGACAGCAACTCAACATGGTAAGAAAAGAAACCAAAAAATTAGTGTATTTGTTAATGCCACCTGTGACTGCTGTATGTAGAGTCCAGTGACAATTGTTCTACCTCCAGCCATCATCATCACTAGGTCTATGCTACAGCTTTCCCATTGCTACTCATACAGAGTATGAAGTAGTCTCGGTTCAGAGTTAGGCTTTTGACACAGTTACCTGCAGGACCAGCTAACAGCAGCAGTGGCTTATTTTCCTGTCAGATTGATTCTGCTTTTAAACCTGAGGTAAGATGAGCCTATGGTGGGCAGGAGGGCAGGCATCTCCAATTGTCAGCAGTAATTTAAGGTATTATTCAGCCTATTAAACAGTCTTTAGCTGAACTGCACAAGCAGTCCTATAAATGCATTTTAAGTACGTTCTTTGGGCACGGTATTGGTCTACACAGCAATACTGTATTTTCAGAAGCTGCCAAAGTGATGAAACACTACCAGTTCTAAATCAAGCACATCAACCTAGCAGCCAAGGGAAAATGCACCAAATATAAATGGGCCCTGTCTCATTTTGTCAGCATAGAATTTTTAGCTAGCCTTGCCCTCTAAATAGATATGGATGAGAGTAAAGTTAATCATAATTCACAAACAGAACACTTGCCAGGTTTAAAAAAGGAAGCGTAGCATACACATGGGTTTCCCCCTTAGTTATATTTGCTATGGTCTCGTTTGCACAGGAACAGCTGCTTTCCAGATCCCACCCCCCACTACTCTCACAGCAGTGGGTATTGCTCAAGCACTACACAAAAGACTCCAGTACTGCTCAAGGGGATTTGTGTCACCACCACTCCCCCCTTCCTTTTCTTGTGAATTTTATCTGTGGTTATACAATTACTATTTTACACAGCTACGCTCACATGTAAATGAAGAGCCTTCCTAATCAACCAATACTCAGAGCCTCAACAGGAAGGTTTGATACTTGGATTTCAGAAAGACCATAGCTATAATGAAAGAGCTTAGGGATACTTAGAGAGGTGTTTCTAGCCTAATAATCCTCTAATTAACAGCTCAGCTTACCCTACTAAATATGTCTGACCAATCTGCTTCTAGAAGACTTTAAAAAACACAGGAGATCTACAAACCTTGTTTGGACAGGTATGTCCAACAGACAGCAAACAACTTCACTACGTCTCTCCAGAAGCTACAGTTACAGAAAAGTAAAATGCATGTGGAAGACAGTAAAGAAAGACACATACATGTGCTACTTACAAATATAACAAAATAAAAGAAGCAACCACACTGGTTTGAAAAAAAAAAAAAAAAAAAAAAAGACAAACAAAAAAAACACCACACAAAAAAAAAAAAACAACAACCCACACAGATCTAAAAACGTTAATGTTTCAAATATTTTGATTCTGGCACAGTTGAACAACTAAAGTTTATATATAATTTTATTTCAGTGTTTCCATCAGGCATTATTGTGGCCACTGTAACACTGAGCAACACAACCTGCAAGACACATCCCAGACAAACCAGACACTAGTCTTCGGACAGTAAACACAAAGTGTTTGTGTTAATCAGAACACAAAATTCAATTGGGAGAAAAGCTCAAACGAAAGGGAAGCATAAAAACTGAAGAGACTGGTCACATTTAGTGACTGGCCAGAGTTAAATATATATATAGCACACTACAGCAATCTGACCAAAAAAACAAAAAAAAACCCAACCAAACAAAAAAACCAAACAAACAAAAAAACCAAGGAAAAAACCAAACCCCAACCAAAAAAAAAAAGTGCCAAAAAAACCCCTAAACTAAAAAAAATAATTACAACAAACACAAAAGAAAGGCATGGCTTGATTCATATTAAGGCATGACTAAAATTTAAGAGAATATTCAATTAAAATTAGAAGCCTGTTTGAATTCAACCTGAGCGTTCTGCAAGCTAGAAAATTTACCACTATGCATAAAGTTAGCAAATAATGTCACCAATTCCACACAAGATATCATGTTGCACATAGAACACCACAGCAGTCATTTTACAAAGCTGCATTTTATTACTGTCTCAGAGCACTAGATTTCATTCAAAAATTTCACAGCTCAAATCACTCCAATATCTAAAATTACACCTAGAAAAAGTAGAAGTAGCAGAATCTTTATAACTAGTCATATCAGATCTTCTAGGCACATGAATGCCTGATTAGTTCTGTGTGCAGAGCTGAAGGTAGCACCACAATGAAAATCAAAAAAGAATCCAAGTATTCTGTACCACAAACAAGACCAGTGCAATCAGATGCATTTTAAGATGTCTAAAGTAAACTTTCTTTAACTTTATGCTCACCAAAAAAAAACCTAAAACACCAAAGGGGGGGGGGAACAAACACACACCACCACAACAGAAAAATGTAGTGGCTATCTTATAAAATTTGTATCAAAAAATTCAGGGGTCCTTACAGCTTTATGGTTTAGGAAAATTCCATGCCATCGATTTTAGTTTCCAGGGAACTCTAAAGTAGAAATCCCTGTTACACACTGCACTGCAGTTAAATGGCAGTGCTAAAGACTACCCAACCATACAAGAGCTAAGCAACAGCTTGTAGCACTAATAGTAGAGTTCACTGCTTCATTGTAGAAATCCCCACAGAATTCTGTAGCTATGCCACTGAACTCTGAAGAAAATACTGTCTCCAGGAGTATTTCAGCCTCAGTAACACAGCTCACTAAGTTAGGCTTGGTGAGGGGTTTTTTTGGTCAAAAGGAACATTCAATAGGCTATTTCAAGATTCTTTACCAGAAACTTCCCTGCTATACTTGCATAGAATTACTCAAAGCCTCAGCTAATAGCCTTCAAATTTAAAAAAGCTGACTCAAAATAATGAAAAAGAAAAAAAAAAAAATTAAAAAATT
>WUAM01000287.1:44985404-45026214 GCA_024336885.1 Actenoides hombroni
TGGCGGGGCCGGCGTGGCGGGAGCGGCGAGCGACCGGCGCCGCGGGACGGAGAGCGGTAGCGCTACCGGCGGTGACGGCTGTTTGACGCTTGCCTCGCGTGGCTCCCCTTCTCACTTGCTGGTAGCTCCTGCCAAGCTTTCACCACGCAAGCTGAAATTTTCCACGCCAGGTGCCTGCCTGAGGCTGATTTTTTTTTTTATTTTATTTTTTTTGAGAAAAGTAACCAAAATAATTCAGTCATTTCCAAAAACATTACTTGCCCTTGTATAAATACTCCAACAATCCTTTATTCAAGAGGCTGGGGGGGCAGTGTCAAGGTTGTGCTTTGGGCTGTCTCTGGAAAGCTTCTCTCCCGTAGAAGTTTTTAGAAAGAAACATCTGTTTACACTTGTCTAGTAGAGATAATTTTTGCCTTGTCTGCCTCTGTAACGATTTCACCCTCCTTGAACATGTTCATTTCTAAAACACCTTGTGCTGATAGGACTGAACATGCACACGCACGGCACAAACCATCCCATCCTGCTTCCTCTGCTTGATAACATGCTTACAGCACCCTGGGGCTTCGCCTTCTAACTACTCCCACTGCAGTTCAGGGGGCAGTTGGATGCCATGGCCCCTTTTTCCACCCCGCCTGACCTGACTTGAAGGCGGCCGTTATTTGCCCAGAACTTCTAGACCAAGTTGTCAATGAAGCTCTAATACCGTAAACGAAGGAGTTGATGTGCACCGGTGGGACATGTAAAACACAGCCAGTACCCTGCACCACTTTCAGGATGGTTTGGGCTTCGTGCTTCTTTGTTACATGCAGCATGTGAACTCCAAATGAATGAGAAGGGTCAGGAAGAAAATACCAGTGACTTCATTGCTGGCCCAGTCCCAGCTCATCTTCTGAAAGTGACAAAGTCTGGATGGGTCACTTGAAGAGAGGCACAGAGATTCCAGGATCAGGCTGCGATCACAGGAGCTGCAGTGTAAAAGCAAAGGCAGGCTGGCTGCTGCAAATTTAGCATGGTCGAGACAGACCAAGGCAAAGGGATCAGAGTTAGACTGTGTCTCAAACAAGCCCTCTCAAATGGAGACAGGAGAGCTGCTGGTCTTATCAGCAGCTTTGGTAGCAGGAAGTGAAAGGAACGCGTGCATCAGCAAACACCGTGCTGGACTAAGAACACTATAAAAGGAGGTTCTGCAGAGCCCTCAAGAAAAAATGTAAACCTGGCTGTCGAGGCAAACCAGGCCTCTCCTACTGCCGACCAGCCAGAGGCTTAGAGCAGCTTCAGAGACCCGCTTGCTTTGGAGGCTGGCCACAGGATAGCAAAAGGCTCGGAACCTTTGCCTGAGTGTGGGTAAGAAGACCTGGCTAGTAACCAAGTCTTCTCTATGCTTTTCAGGAAAGGCACTGGCAGGGACAGATCAGACTGCAGATGAAAATAGTTCCCTGTTTCTGTGAACAGCCACAGATGTCCTGGAAGAAACAGCAGGTGCACACACTGCTGGATGGCACTGGGCACAAATGCAATCCTGGCCATAAGAAGCTTTCAAATGAATGACTTGGCACGGGTCTACACCGGGTCACTATAACCTGTACTTTGAGAGACATATTGTCAGTGTAAGCTACACCTGCCTAGCTGTACTGAAGAGATTAAATAAGCCAAGCTGCATGGAACTGATTGAACGGGGAGCAATCTTAACACTCTCCTCAATCACAGATTATTACCTGGATCAGGTCTCAGCTGAGTTTGAACAGATAATAGATATACATAAAGCATAAAGCACTATGTACAACCACCACAAATATATTAACTGTGATATGAAGTGCCTTGATACACCTGCAGTTTAACTGTGACATGTAGACCGTGTCCTTTTGTCTTCCAGGAACATTACTGGTAGAATTTCAGCTCAGATAAATCACTGAAAACGATCTTGCACTAGACAGCATGGGTATAATGGGGATGGATTTAACTCCAGGTTTCATGTAATTAGTGCTAAATAGTCTGGGAACTCAGCCCCAGAGAACAGTAATATCTAAAGTAAGGACTTCCCATAATGTGCAGTAAACTACAGTATTTGGTGAGGTTCCTCAGGGGACGGCAGACAGTGTTTCTAAAAACTCAACCAGAGTGAGAAGAATGTTTAATCCACCAAAAAGGAGCCTACTGACATGAATGTCAGTTAGGTTTCATCACTAAAGGATGTTCCTTTTCCATTATCCTCTTAATCTCTGATGAGATGCTCCAGCACTCTTACCTGGAATCAGAGAATACCCAACAGATAAATCAAGGTGCAGTAGGATCCACCATTCATTCATCTCACTTTGGCACACTATAGTGAGAACAAGATCTCCAGGTGAACACCTAGTCATTTGCTGAGCTGAAAAACTTGTTTGCTCACTGCATTCCATCTGGTCACCATATGTACAACTATAGCAGAAAAAGCCAACCTAGCTTCCCCATGCCATGCTGGCTGAGTGAAAAGAAAGTGATGCTTCTGTGCACATTAGGTTGACCAGAACTTCATAAGGTTCACAATCTACCTTTCCCAAAAACCATTATTGCAACAGAAACAGGCCAGCTTTGTACATACAAGCATAAGTGCAACACACCAGATGACATATGAAAGGAGATGGATAGGACTCATGTGGCATCAAAGAAGTGGATCATCAGTATTTTTAGTAAGATATGTACCTAGGCCACCAAGAGCGGCCTGATAGCGCTTTTCCTCTTCATCCCTTTCCTACCCCAACCCCCACATTCTTGGACTTGGATAAAAGAGGCAGAAATTGTTGGATAAGCCAGATTTCTGATTCAGAAATTGCTTGTCTCCTTGAGGTAGAGCCATCAATGTCAGCTTTACACCTTACTATCCCGCTTTTTAATTCCTTGCCAAGTATAAGGCACTTACAGGGCTCAAAGGAAGTAAGTTAGGGTCTGATAAAAGCACCTTCCATCCAGCCTGACACCAGCATCTGATCCACTCCAGTCATCAGCTGCTCTGGCAAGTATGACCTCTGGCAGGAAGATACCACAGACCTCACGAGCAGGATGAAAAGACAGCGTTTGATGGGGTAACTGCAACAGCCATTACCTCTACTGAAGTAGACTTCCTTAAGGTTTTTGCCTGTTAATACCAGCAGTTCTTACAGACTGGCACAATATCATTAATGAAAACATTGACAACTTTAATGGTGGGGAGTACCTAGTGCAGGTAATCGCAAGAGATTATTTCAGCAGCCATAGTGTAGTACCCCTAAGAAGAGCCCTAAGACTGGTGAAGGAAGAAAATGCCAGTAGTCAGTATTTCGTAGTGCTTGTTAGCTCTTCCCTCCAGGGAAAGCAGAAACCATTTCCATGGCTAGGACAGAGCAGCAGGCTGAGAAGCCACCAATGGAAAGAGAAAGGAAGAGAGGAGTTGAGGGGGAAAGATAATGGCCCTTCCTTCTCATTAGAGAATCTGATGCTGGCAAAAGCAAACAGAAAGTCAGGAAATGAAATCTCTCTGTGAGGAGGAGAGGAGTACAATATGCAAACAACCGGTTCCTATAGGAACTAGGACAAAGAATATTTAAGTAGGAGTAACAAAAATCAAACAAAAGGGGTGAAGGCAAAGAGACACAAATAGTAGTGCAAACAATCACAGGTACAGAAGGAAATAGGCAAGAGAAACACCTGGGTAGAGTAAAAAGGCTGGCTCCAAGCAAAGAAGTGGAGTAGACTTGGGGAGAAAGATGCTGATCACTTAGGGATCAGAAAGGTAAGTAGATGTTAAAAAGGGGGTAAGGAGAAAGAAGGGGAGAGGAAAGAAATAAACTAGTGCTGCAAAAGGAAAATGCTGGCCTAATGCTCTGAAAGACAAAGAAAAGCATCTAGGGAGAGGAGTCTCTGCTAAGAGGCAGAGTATAGCAGAAAAACTGAAGAGTCTCAGGGCTTCTGCCAATGTACTTTCTACATCACAATTTTAAAAATGAAACTTTCTCCTACATGGTCAACCAAACTGCACATTCTTTACATTCTATGTAAAGAGTATTTGCCAGGCATGGCAAACTGAAAAAAAAGCCAAAGATGTTTGCAAATAAAGATGTTGCATTTCGAAGATAAGTGTCATACAATAGCTAATACTTTTAAAAAATTAACAGTTGCAGGTGTCTAAAATTGGGTATTGAAGATTGGTTGAAGCTCCCAACAGTGTGTTTGGCTAGCCAAAAAGAAAAGGATACATTCCCCTTTCTCCTCCTTGTGAAAGCTGTCATGAAAGTCAATGCTTACAAAACAAGACATCCAAAGCTGAATACTAGTAAAAAGCACAAAATAAAAATAATATTTTCAACAGTAAATAATAAAGTAATTAATAAATCCTAAGTCTGTACAACTAAGTTAAAACACTGAGAAGTTGCTCATCAAGTAAATGCTGTCATATTTTGTGTACTGTATGCAGTAAGAATGGTCTTGTAAAAACAAACACACTGAAGCAACTTTGTAAATGAAGATCATCTCATAAGGCACAAGAACAACGGAGTCAAATCAAAACTAATAGCAACCTGCATTCTGGCCAATCCTAAGCGAAGTTTTACAAGTGTTGAGTGCTTGTCTCTGCACAGTTCGTGGGTGTAATATTAAAAGCAAAACTGTGACTAAATATTTATTATATATTAATATGGTCAGGGATCAAAGTTATTCTTGTTTCTTTCCATAAGATTTATTGTTCTATGTGGTTTTTAAATGCTTATGAAGCAATAATCACAGGCCTGTGGAGTTCATAATCTAAAGCTAAGGAAAAAAGCAGACTAGAGGACAAGTGCAGCGTGTTTGAGGTATACCAAAATTACCAAATTCCAAAGTTGAGGCGTAATCAATACCTCTTCTAAAACCACTTCTGTTGTGATGCCCTCAAAAGAGATTTCAGTGTAAACAAAACAGTGATGTCACCATCATTACATTTAGTAGCTTGAATGAGTACAGGTTCTGATGAGTAAAGTAGATTTGAAAGGTATATAGCAAGTCAAGACAGGTTACTTAGGAAATAAAATCACTTCCACTTCATTTTCTCTCAATTCTCCTGTCTTTTAGAACATCAACTGTATTTATATTTCTTTTTTATTTCCATGTAAAGAGAAAAAAGAATACACTTTTTAAAATTGGTATGTGTTTGAGCTGTTCATCACTCAAAAGGAGTTTTTAGTCTCAGGAAATTTGTTTCAGCTTGTCTTTAAAAAAAAAAAAAAAAAGAAAAGAATAATCTACTGCTTAATCATTTTATGGTATGTCACAAAACTGAAATCAGTACAGACATCTGACAGAAAAATTTACTAGCTTCAGTGTAAATTGTGTGTCCATCTATTGCTATTTACTTCTCTTCGGTACACTTTATTCAAACCTAGTACCTATCTTGTCCAAGTATAGTAACACAAATAAGGAATTTGGCAATCAACAGTAGCAGCAGCAGACTTCAAGGAAAAATTTCAGTTAAATTTCTATACATGGGAAACTATATGCAGCTGATTTTTAACACAAATGTATGGGGGGGTTTCTCCCATCCAGCTTGTGTACAGTATCTAAAATGTAAGAAATTTCAATCCTCTATTACGAAAATCAGTGAAATCCATCCTCAGACTTAATCATATGTTTAACGCTCACTGGATCAAGGTGCCAACTCAGCATCACCATGGGTGGCTTACTACAAGAAGAGGTCTTCCTGAGATTCCACCTTCACATCATTTAGCTCTATGGTAGCTGTCATAATTACTTATTCCCTTGGACAAAGAAAAAAACAGTTGTTTCACTTAAAAGACAGCATTGGCACAATTTAGGCTGAAAAAAAGTTTCTAGACACCAGAAGAATGAAGGTCTAGGGAACCCTTTTAAGGCAGGTCTAAGGCAACCTTGAGAAAGCAAGAAACTACTTAGTATAAGATAGACCTTGAAGTAGTCATTAAGGATTTTTGCATGTAAATGCCTGCAGTAGGAGAGGACTCTTCCGAGAGAAGCTTCCAGTAAGTTCTTTCCAATCCTGTGATCTCACACATTTCACATCTGCGCTCATTCCTTGTTATCCATATAGGCTCTGAGTGTAATATTTTATCCTCACCTGTGAAGGCCTTCTAGCCATCAAAACAATCAGCACCCTTTATTATAGCACTACTTTGCCTGAAGTCCTGAGTTTAACCTTTAGCCTGTTCCTCAGCCAAGGAAGAATATTAAAGGTTAGTCAACTTCTGTAAAAAATTTTCACATGCACAGAAGGAAGATAGCAAATAAACATTAATATATATGTATTTATATATCCTGGGTTCCAGGTAGCTGAAGTAACTTGTGCAATATGGGACACCAAATCTGTTTTCCCATAAGGCTCTTTAGGTGATCATATTCTTCCCACACAATTTCTCTTCCATCACCCCAGGGAGTTTAATCATACCTGTTGTGATGAAAAGCCAACTTCTAAATGAGTTTGGACACCCTCTGGACTCAGTTCCAAAACGCCCAATTAACTACATGTCAATTATCTACACACAAAATGCCCTTAGAGTTGGCATTTCTATTTCACAATGTCATACCACAAGGTCTTCACCCAGGATCTAGTTAGTGACTATACCTTTAAAAACAGTTGCAGTTGTAACATCATCTGCATTAACATTATTTTCTATTCTTCCAATAATCAGTTTAAACATAAAGTGAGAGATTTTTTAACTTTTTACCAATAGGACCATTCTTTACTCAGTACACCATCAATAGCTTAATTGTTGTTTATGAAACTATGTAAATGGACAAAAAAAAATTAATGAAAATAGACACTATATTTATGCAACCACTGCCTTTCCAAAAGAAATATTTTTACTATGTACTAAGTTTTCAGTGAACAACCAACGAAAGTTTCTGACCAACAATGTAGCCGAAAAGCATGTCTAACTTTTCTTCTCTATTTGAGAAGTTTCAGCTCTTGAGAAGTAAGGTACTTAGGGACAGAAAACAGTGACATAACCAAATCACAGCCGTTTAATATTAAAAAAAAATTCATTATATCAAATTATAATAAATAAAATATTATCTAATTGCAGATTGACACTTAAATGCTTTATTGAATATTATCAAATTTATTAAAATTCACCTTTTCCAACTCTTATGTTCAAGCATAACCGTACATATTTCTATTTTCTCCACAAGAGTTAGAAACCTTTACCTTAAAAGAGGAATTAAGCAAGAAAATTGGAGTTGACAAGAATACCCTATTAAGGCAGGGAGGCAACTCTTTCACTCCTGGCCTCCTGAGAGAGAACAGATTTGAATGTTGTTTCTAACACAGCATGGAAAGGATAGTGAGAAATGTGTATGCTGATGAAGGATGTGACTGATGCAAAAGAGGTTACACATCCCACTAGGAACAGCTTTGTGATGTTTGTGGGGAGTAAATGAGTGGCCTACTTTGCTTCCTCCATCACATAAAGAGAAATACTTACTGCAGAGATCATCATCCCCACTGTCTCTGGTTCTCTGACACCGATAGAGGAGCATGAATATAAGGAACATTTATTTACAACTCAAATTTACGTCCCACGTTTTGTTATGTTGTAATTAAATTCAAGATGACAGTGCTGCTAATGAGCTATATCTATTCCCTAATGCAAATCAGATTAGAAATTACTGACGTTATAAACTCCTCATGAGGGGACTGTTGTCAAAGTCCCTTGTGTAAATGCGACTTCTAGAAAGCTCAAGTCTCAACTGTAAGGAAGAAGAATAGATGGCAAATTCAGATGCATTGTCAGGAGATAAAGTGATTACAGCACAAATCCAGAGATTACCATCCCTCTGAATATTTTAGCAAAGGCAACTCACAAATCACCAATAGGTAACACAAAACAAATACTGTAGACGCATTCATCTAAATTATCTAAGAGGTAGGATGTCCACAAAATAGTCTAGAAAAAACAGATCACAGCAGAGTATTTTCCTGAGCCACTGTGAAAGTGCATTCTTGTTCTTGTCGTTCAGGATTCTTCCATGCAATTCCTTTCTATTCTAATAACTTACTCTATTTCCAGTCTGGAAAGCACTGCGGAACAAATCCCATCCATTATGGAACTTTAGACAAAGAAGCTATGAGTGTTAGAGCAAGAAGAAAGCATCCAGAAATGAGAATGGCCAGCTAAGGAAAGCAAGATACAGCATGACCTGTCTCCGCTCCTAAATTGCCTGTACTCTGGTTGAGAGGATTTACAGAGTGAGCTGGCAGTGTGCTTAGAAGTGATGGCCCCAGGCCCTCAGGGGGAAAATGGAAACTGCTATCTGTGCTATATGACCTAAGTTCTTACAATATTTATGAAAGTACAGAATTGTAAGTAAATGCTATCCAGGACAATTGCTCTGCCAACAAATGGAACACGTTTCTGCAGCACCCTGTTAACTGAGGAGGAGGAGTCAGATTACAGCCCATCAGCCAGCTGAGAAGCTAAGTTTTGCCCTGTGATTGTGAACCACCAAGTTGTTTTTGGCAAGATACAAATAGCTGCATCCCTGACAAACATCTAGGCACAGAATTTCCAATTATGCAGAGGCTGCATTTAAGAGCTTCAGATCTGAATTATGGACTTCACCTTAATTCAGCAGCTATTGCAAAACAGTTTGCCTGTCAAGTTACAGGCCAATATGGGAAAAATAATCTAGAAGTTCACCAAAAGTTTGCTAATGTACTCGCATTTGCCTAGCAAAGGATTAAAATGCCGATAGCCAGACCACATGGACTTTCACTTTTAGTAAAATGCAATTGGTTTATCTCAAAAGTGTCTTTTTTTTTTTTGATTGGTTGATATTACGGGGGGGAGAGATCAGAAGGCAAGTTGGCATCTATCCATATGAAAATTTAGACATAAAAGGTAAAGAGCTTCTTGGATTTTCTTCCTTTTAATTCGCAAAATTAAAATTTTATTCCATCTCCCCATCTTCAAAAATCATCTGGCTATACTGACAGATTCAGCTTCCCCATAGGTGCCTTCAAAACTCCTTTGTACTATGAGTTTCATTTCCCATTTATTTCCTATTGCAAAAAGTTGTTCTGTGCAGCTTTACAAGCACCTGGAATAGACCATTCTATCTTCGTACTACTAAAATTCCCTTTATACTCCTCACAATGCTACTTCTTTACTATAGTCTATTATAAAGGTGCACCATAGTTGAATGGTCTCAAATTCCTTTTTGATAATAGAAAAGTCAGATTTCTTGAAAGACAAAGCTTTTCTCTTTGTGATCATGCAGCTTACCTACTACAGCAGACAGTTTCATACACAACATTTGCTCAGGATTTCGTCCAAAGTGATGGATTAATCACTTAGTAAAATCAGATATTTTAGTAAAATCAGATATTAGATCATTTATGAAATATAGTTGAATTGTTCTTTATTGAATATGAATTACTATTCTGCTGGCAACTTTCTATCTGCAAATGTAGTTCAGTATGTTAGATTTCCTCTTTTAAAGACTTAAAGAAGAATCAATAGCTAGAGAAATAAGTTTAAATAAATAATAAGGAAAGAGAAAATACATGGAAACAGAATGTGGAAGTGGGTTATTTGGGAAAAAGATTTATAAGACACAAAAAATTACTTACATCTTTTAAACCAGAATACCTATCCTGAAATGCTTTATGTCTGTTAGCAGATGTCTCTATTAGTGACTAGATTGCTAAATGGGTTAAAGCATTTATTCTAAAATTTAAGAAAATCTAAGTTCTTTACTTAGTGCACATATAACAACTTAAACTTCAAATAGTCAACCTTGGGAGGGAAAAAAAAGACCAAACAATAAGAATAAATTTTGAACCTAACTCATCACTCTCATTCTAAGTCAGCTCTCAGTTACAAAACTCTTGCTTACTGTGGTGAGTTGCGTCTGTTAAAGTATACCCAGTCTAAAGTACAAAACAAATGATCCCTGTGTTGCTCCTTCAGGCATGATATCATGTAGGACACACACCTCATTTGAGCTCATTTTTCAGGGTACCTGCAAGAAGAAATGGAAAATGGCAAAAACCCTCTACTGGATCAAATCATAGTTCCTTGTGTTCCATATACTGCTTCTGACACTAGCCTACAGCACAGGCTTAGTAAAGGAAAAAAAAAAAAAAATGAGGACACTTTTAGTGTGATCTTTCCCCTGGTACATCCTCTCAGTTCTCAGCAACCAGCACAGGGATCTCTCAGTCTGAAGGCTGTTTTCAGACCACCATATTTAAGAACTGCCAATAGACAAATCCACCATGACCTTCTTCAACATGTCTTTGAATGAAGTTACACTTTCACTGATCAAACAACTGGCTTTTGTGTTCAGACTGCTTTCTAACTGAAGAAGTTCCCTGGTAAGTTAAAATAGCCTATATCCCTTTCTTGCTAATTTTCTCTGTATTGTATGTGATTTTTTTGGTCATTTTATGTCTCTGAAGAAGGGACTATCTTTTTTTGAGGACGGTGGTGACTTAGGAGACCAGGTAACTATAGTCCCTCTTTTGCATAAGTCAGTTTGTACCACTGAACCCCTATTTTGATCTCCATCTCTGCTGTACTGAGGCACAACTGTATACAGTAGTGAAATTGCAGGTTTCTAATACTAACATAACTGTATCTTATTTGTATATGCTATTCCTTTCCTAATAATTTCTAACATTCTGCTGGTTAGCTTGCCCACCACTGAGCACTGAGCTCACTTCTTCACAGGATTGTACACAATAGCATGTATTATTTCCCTAGCAGTAATATTAACCAAAAGCAGTGGCTCTGAGACACATCAGCAGATTCACTAGTACTTTGTGAAGAGTTGCACAGAATTTACACTCACCTCTAGTTCTGGTAAAAATTTTCAGATTCTTTCTTCTTTAAAAAAAAATGATCACTATTGTAGTTTCAGCATTTTATCAATGGATGTAAAAGGATTTTTGGAACAAATGTTACCACCATCTCCAGGACAATGGAAGTTCCTATGTCACCAGAGGAAGAATGTTGCCACAAGTACAAAATACCATAGGGCAAAAGCAGTATTATCTAAAAAATTCTAGGCTAAACTGACTTTTTGGATGTTGACTTCATTGAATATAAAGACCCATACTAAATATGTCTAACAGAAGAACATCTTGGCCTGGATGTAGAAGGAGTAGAGAAAAGACAAATACAGTCTCTGCTGTTTCATTCTTCCCTGGACAAGATATACTCTGAGCAAAAGTCTCCTTACTAAAGATTTGTAGCTTGTGTAAATCACTTTGACTTCCCTGGCTTGACTGCATCTGTGTCAAGCAGTCCATATACAGCCTAAGCAACAGCAGTACCTCACCTCAAAAGTGTGCAGGGAGCGTCAGGGAAAAAACGCTGACCAGACATGAGGCCATTCTGAACTGGGAACCAAGTTGGCACATTAGCATGGTACTTTGCTGGGGCTAATCACCCTGGTGAGAAATAGTCCATATAAACATATCCTCAAACAGCTGCTGACATTTTATGGCTCTCTTTTGCCTTTTATGGGAGTGGCCATTTATAACCAAGAAATAGTTCTTATTTCATTCCTTCCCAGTTTCTGGATCTAAACCAGCACTAGAAATCTGTTTAACAAATCCATGTGAGACTTCCCAGTTTAAAACTCCCACCACTCTGCTGAACTTCGAAGGCAATGGGCACTGTCAATGGCTTGGCATTTCCCCGTCAGCATTTGTCTTAAGCTTTTATTTATATTGTTTTGCCAAAGTAAAAACATACAGAGACAACTCTTTTTACCTTCAGCTGCGTGGTGTGGTTTGGAGTGGTTTTGGCAGTTTCACTTACAATCAGTCCTGCTTAAGCTGTGAGTAAAACACCCATTTACAACAGCAGATAACAGAAATTGGGTTTACACGTTCATTTCTGACAGTACAATCAATGGTTCTAACCTACTTTTTTGTTCCCTAATTGCAAGGTACAATAAGAACATACAGACTTGCAATCATTATACACACTTTTTACTCTATGTAATATAAAATTATTATGGTAGGTGCAGAGAAACACATTCCAGAAATCTAGCATACCAAAATTGTCTGTAAAAACAACATTTTTAGGATTTGATTTCTCAAAGAAAAATACATAATAATGACAATGTTAGGCCCTCTACTTTGGCCTCTAGTCTCAGATCCTCCAAGGTATTTAAGTGTTACTCTTGTATTGCATTTCAGTGAGAAATTTGCTCTCCACCTTCTTCTCTATTACAGTTTCATTTGAAAGAATAACAAAACACTACTGAAATGAGTTGTTCATTCAACACAAACATCAGCTTGGCAGAGGTCTGCACAAATCTTCCGATACAGGGTATGGCTTTCTTTGTTTAGGCTTCTAAATTAGGTTATATAGAAACTCAGAATTTATATCACCCACCCAAAACTCTTATAAACTGTAAGCTCTGCACAGTGTAACACAAACCAAAGATAGAAGATTGTAGAAGGAAATAAAATGCCAAACGTAAGCTTCATAATTTGCCAAGAAAACTGTAGATAAAAATAAAACTTGAAGGTTAACTCTAATACTTGGCTGCAGGAAAGCTTACTTTGCTGAGAACTAGATTTAGAATAACTCCTCAAAGAACTCCGGCACTGGTAGGAACAGACTGCAAGGACTTAGATTATTTAGAAAACAATTCCTTCTAGAGCCAGAACGATTAGCTTTCAAGAGCACATCTGGCTTTCCCTCTTCTCAGTTTTTAGTTAAAATAAATTTCTTTTGCCAATAGTATTTTTGGAGAAGACCCAGAGTGGATAAAAATGGGTCCATTAAAAGAGGACAGCTTTGTGACAGAGATGATAAATTCTGTCATGTCTCAGAGCAGGAGCAACAGTAATCGAACATTTCTGGCTACTACACATTCCCTCTGGCTACAGAGAGAAAGGATTTTCCCCTCTAAGAAGCTACACTCAAAATACCTCAAAGTGTTTTATTATATCACTGCCCTCTCAGGATATTTAGGCCAGAGACAAGTTACAATCCTAGTGCTTATCGCTACTACCAAGTTTTCGGTTTTGCACATTGTTCCACACAAGGGAGTGTGTCCAACAGTATTTCTACCACTGAAATGCCCTGTTCAAACCTAATCCCTGAGAGTGAGAGCATATTAGCTGTTTGTGAAGCTCATGGCAGTATGGAAAAGTCAACTGGTAACTAGTGAGAATCCTTCCCTTGCATTTCTCACTCAGTGTCAGAAGGCTGGCCCATGGTCCCAGAGCTGTGTCACTGAATCTGAATCTGGAATGCTACAGTCCTGTTCTCCTCTGCACGCTACCATTTACCTCTCTTGTGCTAGCACTGCTGCCTCTGAAATTGTTCAGGGAGGTGAGACAGCTGAAAACCAATCCTAAAAAAGGATTGGGTTTTGGCTGGCTCAGCCCTTGAAGGAAAGAGGACTGTGGCAGTCCCCACTAGTTTAGCTACAGTTGGTGCAATACTCCACCTTTATTTTCACATCCAGTTTGACCATCACATCAGACTCTTCTGTCCACTCCATTAGATTTTCAAATGAGAGCCTTGTGCTTTCCTCATGCATATTCTCACAGCCAGATGAAATTCACTGTAAGCATCCCCTCAGCGATCTTATTCTTCCCCTTCCAGTCCCCCTGCAGTTAACATGGGTGAAATTGCTGACCTACAGTGACAACTTCCTATAAACACGGATCAAAAATATCCCTCATTTACTTACCCTGCCTGTTTGCAGATTTGTTTACATAACTCTATTCTTTGGGGTACTGGCTATATCTGTGCTAGATACTGTACAAATACAGGACAAAAGTTTCAGCTAGAGACAGAGACAAAGCAATAAAAATGACATATCCTAGATCCAATAGAGCCATCATTCCCAGTCTATGTGATGTGAGCTTCAGTAGCAATACTTCCAGCTGTGGTACTTGTTGCTATTGCCATTTACCACCACTGATGAATAACAAAAAAAAAAAAAAAAAGAGTTGTGAGTTAAGGAGAACTTGTGTTTCTGCTGGGCTGGACACTATTATGTAAAATGGTCGTTGTGCATGCTAACTGTGCCTGCACTTCCACAGTCTAGTCTGAAGGAGGGAAACATATGTGATTATTGTGACACTCAGCAGGGAGAAATAATGTTCTGTAATGAAAAGGCACTCCAGCTGGAGGTGTGTCTTCAGGGGCAGCAGAGTGACCCAAGCCAGCAGGCCTTACTATAGAAGAGAGGAGGGATTGTGCTTTTCCTGGCATGCTGTCTAAATGCCACAGACAGCAGCTCTTCCACTCTGTCCGCAGACACTTGCTCTAACCTTGAGCCCACTGCCAGCCTGGTTCTAGCAAAGTTAGTCCACATTTTTCATCTTTGGTGAAAGAGCCCTACATGTTGCCTGCATGCTGCTGACACAAGATGCTTCACTGCCTCCCATGCTATTTCAAATAGAATCATAGAGTTGTTTTGGTTGGAAGAGACCTTCAAGACCGTTAAGTCCAACCGTTAACCCCGCACTGCCATGTCATCACTAAACCATGTCCCTCAGCGCCACATCTACATGTCATTTAAATACCTCCAGGGATAGTGACTCCACCGCTTCCCTTGGCAGCCTGTTCCAGTGCTTTACAACCCTTTTGGTGAAGAAATTTTGCACAACATCCAACCTAAAACTCCCCTGGCACAACTTGAGGCCGTTTCTTCTCGTCCTATTGCTAATGTAGAGATTCCTCAAAAACACCAAGTTTGTAGGATGAAAAGGAGGTGACTCAGCACTACCAGCAAGGTTTTTTTCAGGCAATAAAGTAGGGACAAATCAAAGGCCATTCCTTCTATCATTCCTACAATCCTCAACCAAGATACATACTATAAATCTCTGACAGCCCAAATTACTTTTGTTTAACAGGCCTAAACCTGACTTCTGGTAACAAATTCTAAACTGTGTTACTAAAATGAGACAGCAGAAACTAAGTACTTTTTGGACATACTTTGACAGTAGATTTCCAGCACAGGTGCTACATGACTGGTCCTGATGAGAACAACCCTCCAGCAACTATCCCACAGTGTCTTTGTTCTTGAGGTAGTATCTACTCCAGTCGCTTCCTAGAACTCCACCGCCCAGGAACCCACACACCAGAGTTGTCACTCTTTTCTTCAAAGCCTATTTCTTATTCCACCTTGCCATGCAAAATCTCCAGCTTGAAACTGTATTGCTCCCTGGGAAAGGATTCTTGGATCCCTTAGGCCTGTGGGCTTGTATTGCCTCTTAGATCCCACTGCAGGACACATTTAGATGGCTGCTGCAGCATGGAAAGCAGAAATGGGATCTGCTGAGAAACACACTAGGCAAAGGCACAGCAAGAGCCTGACAGAAAGCATACCATACAGGCTTCTCCCCTCCAGAGTAGAAAGGTCCTTGACAAACCCGGCAGTGATGCCACTACAGTGTTGTCACATGCTTTGTAAGGCCCAGGAGGAGAACTATTGACAGTGCCCACCAAGAATGGATTTGAGGGATTATCCCTGACAGCAAATATATATTAAGGAGGTGATAGAGACTTCATGTGCAACAGGAGTAACTCTGTCCTTAGTCAGCTTAAACCTAGACTTTGAAAGGGACAGTAGGAGCACGGGAAGCCAGTTCAAATGACTGTGGCGCACACCTTTCTCACTCAGTAAGTCTGCAGTCTACAATCCTCTGCTTTTTGAGGTGTGAGATGTGAACAGGCAGCTAGAAAACAAATAATTTGACATTTTTAAGACAAACATATTCCAGAGGCATGTTCCAACAAAGCAGACTGAAGGAAAGGACCAAGAAGCACACCTGGAAGATAGCAGAGCGCTGAAAGTTATCCTGACACTGGAAAGGAATGTGTGACAGCCCATCGGTGCATGTGCAATATGCAGCTACATGCATCCTCACTGCACCCAAGTGAGAAGTTTAAACTAACAACTTTCACCTCACAACTGTGGCAAGCAGAGATCATGCATGTGCCTACTCCCCACAGTGCAGCTGATGGGCACTAGCTAACACAGTTTTGCAAGTGTCCACACCCAAATACGTTCAGTCGATTCATTTTGACAAGGTACTCACTGGACCTCATTCAAACAGCTTTCAGAATGCCAGATGAAATTTTTCAGACACTTGCAAAACCAGTGACTACTCAGTCCATGGGTAACTTGGTGCTCATGGGGATACACACCTTGCCTTCTTATCTGCACTGTACCTGAACCAAACTGACTGATACAGAGGAAGTCAATATCTGGAAAGTTTCCTCCGGTTTTTTATTGTTTGGTTGGGTTTTTTAAATATGTATTTTAAGACAAATGAATATATAAGAACTGATTGGTTTTGAAATGTATTATTATTAATGAAATCTTTTCTGATTTGTTACTGCTAAACTTTTTTTTCTGTTTTAAGATACAATCAAATATCACAGGTCAAAAGTTAGCATCTTGCCACTATATTTACAAGGGCAAATATTTGAGCTAATGCACAAACATCAGCATATTACAATCCTATTGGACACAGCTTAAGTTATCTTTTCAAGCCTCACCCAGTTTTACAGGATTGGATGTGTTCTTGCAGCTACAAAGGCTGTTGAAGTATTACCAATAAATATCCTGACATTTTGACCCTTCCCCCCATCACAACATCTCCCCATACATGTGAAAAAAAAAAAATATAGTAAAATAAAGTACAATGGAAATATAAAATCTAGGCCTATTGGAGGCCTGTCAAGGTATCAAACTCAGTATCCTGTGCCTCTTTAGGCAGCCTTGAAATCCATCCTTGCTCCTATCCAATGCATGTGTCTAGGATCCAAGGAAGGTTGTGAGACCAAAGCCTTTGCAGTTGTTACTCACACTGTAGTGGTATCAATATGTGTCAGTCTGAGGAAGAGGTCTCTGCTTGCAACTTTTTAAAAAAGATTTGCATTTCTAAAGATGTGCTTCTGTGCTCCTTTAGTGCTCAGAAAAAAAGTCCCTAGCAAGCCATCCCACATCAGTGAAGTGCTTTCTCTTCACAGTGCTCTGAGGTGAGGTAACATGTGGCCAAGGAAGACAGGACTGAGTTCTACTGGCCCATCAGGAAAACCATTATTTCAGAACCCCCTCTTATTTTTGGCACAAAATCTAGAATCACAACTTTCAACTGAAGGGCGTACTTCCCATGTGGGCAATGTCCCCTCTCCCTTAAATATTCATTAAAAAAGCAATGACTCACTAATCAAGAACTTTCCAGGATTTCAAGCTTCCAGACTGTGATTACAAACCAATTTTTCTTTCATCAGAGAAAGCTCCTCAAAGCCTTAAGTTCTGCTGCTACTCCTGATCATTCCTGATGGGCATCTGGACTACCTCCCAGCAGCATGTACTCATTTCACATGCAGTCACAAAAACACTAGTCCCTCTCCTTATCTGTCCCTCTAATAAAGGCAGTCCTAAAAGAGGCATAAGATTTTAATGGAAAGGTGACAAAGTTGAGAAGCAATGACAGATTGCTTTAAAATGGTAATAAATTTATGGAATAGAAAATTATTACTGCAATGGAAAACATGGAAACCTGACCTTCAGTACAGCATCTGTAGGACATGGAGCACAGTAAAAGGGTCTTAGAGGACAGTACTTTGGACACTTGTAGTATCTTTTCACAGTGTCTTGTGTATTTTGTGTCTTGTAGTCTCTCATAATAATGACATATCACAAAGATCCCAAGCACAAACATAATAGTGAAGCGGCCAAAGGCCAGTAACCATTGTAGCTTTTAGTGCCAGACCTGTCTTCAGTTATGTTGGCCAAGACTGGTGACAGGCATGAAGAAATCGAACAGTTGGCCGGAGCTCATCTATTTGGAATTAGGGTAAGCATTATAGCCTCTCTCTTTGCTTCCACTAGCAAAGATTGATTTGTATTCACTGTTCTGTGCTGTACCAAAGTACATTGCTCCACGCTGGCAGCCTGAGCCTATGTCACACAAACCACTGCTGATAGGTTGAAACCACCCGTCTGTTTATTGACTACTGTGCGTATAATGTTTGCTTCTTATGTTAACTTATTGGAACAGCTTTGTAGAAATAGAAGTCATTTAATAACTCCTTATCAAAACTTCTGCTGTTCTTCTAAAGCATATTATTTGTGAAAAATTAATCTGACCAACGATGAACTTTCTACACCCATTAAAGTATTTACACTGAATTTCTTTTCCTGTAAGTAGTCAGTCAAGCTGAACTATTTTCCAGCATAGCCAGTAGATACGCTTGTATCTGGATATCCCTCCTCCTACCTCGGGCTGAAATGTCAGTATCATTACTTTTAATACAATGTATGGTTTATATGGCACCTTCACACCCTAAATGCTATACATGTTGGATATGCCACGTATACATTTTGGATCTCATAAGTGCAAGCAGCTTTAACACCTTTTATTAGTTTAACACTCTTGAAAAACCGGTACTGGATACCCATTGCACTATTTTAATGAAGGAGAAAGAAAAACGAATATCAGACTTGTACTTAAAGCAATAGGTTTTTTTCCTAGAAATTCAAAATTGGCAATGTGGTGATGTTGTTTGCAGCTGAAGGATAGGTGACTGAAGACTCACTGCAATAATGAATTAATAAAATCTGTTAATCAGAGAACAAGAGAGAGGATGCAAGGGAGTAAAAAGACTGATGACTTTCCATAAAACATTTCGATTCTTGCTTTGATTTCCTTTAGCTTTGTGGTTAGCTGTTGCCTAAGGAAAACTCTCTGATCAAACTAATCCCATCTAACATTTGATACAGTAAATCTAATGCTTTGCATGGAACACTGTTAATTTACCAAAACATTGCATCAAATGCCTAACTAGTTCAAAGGGTGCATGTGCAAGTTATTATTTCCATAGAGACAGGGCAATCCAAATAAAATATTGTTTCTGCTCCTCAGACCAGAAAGAGAAAAAGCTAGTTTTGCAGTAACGGGGCCTCTTAACATTGCGCCTATTTTGGCTGACAGAAATCACTGGAAAGATTGTCAGCTTTATGCCTTAATTGAGGACTGCAAAAATATGACAAGAATATCACTCAGATACCAATGAAGAATTTTATTTTTATTTTATCTACAAGTGAATTTCCTATATCTCTAAATTTCCTAAGTTCCACTAAGAGGAAATTAGATTTTTTCAACGTTGCTGTAGAAAATTCCATTCATGAGAATTAGACTGACAGCCTCTGTATCTCACACTATCCAAAAAGGATGTCCCATACACATATTAGCTCATTTACTGTTATGAATTGTAACTGCTTACAGCAGCACAAACAGCTCTGGAGACCATTTGATGTAAATTCTGCAATCGCTTAATTCAGTGCAGCTCCAATGACTTCAGTGAAGATATTCAGATTTACATAAGCATGAATAAGCAAAATCAGAACTGGGAACCATGCTCAACAAAGTTTTCTTACAGTTATTTCTACTTGCAGAAAGAATTATTTGGTCTTTTCCTTTAAACATATTTGATAAGCTTCAAAAAAACCCTTCCTCCCTCCAACACACACACAAATACTGCTGCAATGTTTTTACATCCCACTTGAAAGTACTTTCTTACCTTTAAGCAAGAAAAAAGATGTAAATCTGTATTAAAATCCTGGGACAGTGTGTCACTTTTGGCACAAACAGAGCTCCCTCAGGTTGGCATAATTTAAGCAGAATCCTTCTACAGACAGCTGCATTCAGAGCAGACACTGCAATTTTCATGCTTTCACCATGTCACGTATTTAAGATCCCACAAGAAAATAAAACTAAATAAAAATATTTTTTAAATGAGCTGAGTCCAGCGATACTTTTAAAATAAGTGAGAGCAGGTAAAAACATGCTCTGCTTAGTTCTGTGCCAAGAACAGCTCATTCGAATACACACAGCAAACTCATTTACTCATACTCCAGCATCTCAGTGAACTTTCACCTGCATGCCTATCATCCATGGAGAGTGGCTCAGAAAATTATTTATCAGTACTTGCCAGTAGTATTTTACCCCTACATCTTTTAAGGTGCCTAATTCCTAATCCGAGGAATTTGGGCAGCTGTCTATCTTTGAGGATCCCAAACTAAGCTTCACTGAATATCAAGTGATTCAACCTCAGCCATTAAACACATATTTGAAAAACATATCCTGTCAGGAACACATCCTTACCAAGGCCCAATACCAGATTTGGATTTTTCCACTTTGCCTTCTTTTGCCACATTCTAAAATTTCCTGTAGCAAATAACTAAATTAATTACACTTCCAAGAAGTTGGCACTTGTAAACAGCTTGCAGGTGGCAATTCGTAACACAAGTGGCTCCTTACTGGACAGCAGGTAAGGTGGTGGAAGATGTCTGGGGCTTCACCAAGTGAATACAACCTGCCTCATGTGCAGCTGAGACATTGGTGGCACCTCCCCAGTACCGGTTATAGCATATAGCAAGAAGCAACAGTTGCTCAGTTTGATAATACGACTGCCAATTCCCAGGTACATTTCTCTTCGGGTGCCCCAGCAGACAGTGCTACACAGAAGGGCTAGTAAATGGCCTTCTTGCACTGAACTGCATCACTGTTCATTACAGACATCTATGAATTCCGAGGAGGAGATACTTTGCCCATTACAATCTTTCATCTCTGAAAGGGTTATCAAGCACTGGAACGGGCTGCTCAGGGAAGTGGTTGAGTCATCAACTCTGCAGGTATTTAAAAGAAGATGTGGCACTTAGGGACATGGTGGACTTGGCAGTGTTAGGTTTATGGTTGAACTCGATGATCTTAAGGGTCTTTTCCAACCTAAATGATTGTACAAGTCTATCTTGTTTGTGTCTGCTTCTAATAGAACTCACAAAGTAGGAGAGATAAGAATTATTAGACTTCTTATTATAGTTGGTCAAGGCAGCACCTTACTTATTGACAGCTCTGTATCAGCTGCTATTCATTTAATTTTAACCCTTTATTCCTTCTGGTGTAATTAAAATCCTTTTCAAAGCTTTGTGGATTAATAAGCATATAGCATATACCACAGTAGGAAGACAAGAGAATCTTTCTCTACAAAGTCGCAAATGGTGATTTCAGAAAATACTCTAAATTAAGCAGATTATCACTGGTCACCATAAAATGCCTTTCTCATTTTTATGGTGTAAATGTCAGTGTCCTTCATAGCAGTTGGAACTAAAATTTAAAAAGGTAAGAAACCTACCATACATAGGCTACATATTTTGCACTGGTCCATTATGTACAGAGATTAGCATGCACATTTCTTTTTCTGTGGTTTTCTTCAGGTTCCACACCTCTGTCTGCTGGAACCAAACACAGAGAGAGGGGATACGATGTTATCTTCCAGATTTCACAAACAAAAGCACTCAAGTTGTGAGCTCAGGCCTCAGAAACAAGTTAAGACATCATGCAGCTCAACTGGCAATTTTCCTCCCTGAAGGAGACTCATTAGTGAAGGAAGACTCTACATGAGCAGAACCCAGGTACCAAAGTCATAAGTGGTGAAGAGTATGGGCAGCGCTTTTCACAACACTCATAAGTGTAAGATTAGCTGATTGCAGCTCATCCTATTAGTTCCTTCCTTAAAGTAGCTTCCAAGTGCTCCAACAGATTTCAGTAGGAGTCCTAAAAATATACTGATCTGAAAAACAGTGATTAGTTATTTTGTTGTTTGTTTTTTTCTCCCAGGTTTCAAGGGAATTCTCATAGGATGCCTATTTCCTCATTCACAATGACATGATCCTGGCTCATGATACATGTTCCTGAGACTCAAGACAATCAGATAATGCTTAACCACCTAATTGGAGATTCCCTGCACATACAGGTTTTGCTCACAGACTGTGCTGCTGCATTTCTGCAAGCCCTTGCTGTTCTAAATGCCTGAAGGGGCTCTGTTTTGTTGGGCCTCATTTAGAGGAAATCATAGAATATAGGTCCACAAGGAACCTCATCTAGAAGTCTCTCTCCTGCCCTGAGACAGGAGCAGTACCTATATGAATCTTGACACAGTGATTGTGCAGTATTTTTTCCTCATCCCCTACAGGTTTCAGAATCACTGTGCTACCTCAGCTATTAAATGAGGCCTTGCTAGCACCCAATCTAAACATCACTTGCTGCAACCCAAGTGCCATGCATAGATAACATATGGAATCATTCATTCTTTTCCTTTTTGATGCTACCTTGTCTGTATTTGATTACTTCTTTCATTTTTCTTCTGATTTCTCTTTCCTAGACTAAGGATTGACATCTTTTCCGTCGTGTCTTGTAGATCTTAACTTTTACCCAGAGTTACCGGCAAAAGGATGGCACAGCATTTGATTGATTACCATACTGACAACTTTCTTGTGTCTGAAGAACTCTGTCTTTTGAAAACATATTAAATTGTCATGGATTTCCAAAGTCATTGTGAATACACTGCATACAAACAGGCATTTTGTCTCTTCACTGGTGAATGTATTCAATTAATTTATCATTGAAATGTATTATTTCACTGTGCTATGAAAAGAAATAATTTTTAAATGCACAAAACTTCAATTACGCTCAAATTCTGCAGCTCACCTAACTACAAGAGCCACCTATGTACTGTAATACCTGAGAAGAAAATGTCATTTCTCTAATCAGCTACCTTTTCACTTGCTGACAATGGCCATAGTCAAGATAGTTCAACTAGCAGCAAAATAAAGAAATAGAAAATTATTTCCCCTCCCTTTTCACAAACACATTCTTCAATTTATCCAGTATTTGGTGTTTATCAGCGTTCAGATTAGATAGTTCACCCATGCACTCTCTCCATACCAACAACTGATAAAGCACCACAGTTAGAATGGAAAACTACATCTGTTCAGGAAGCATGCACAGAGAGAAAATTACCCTAGTCTTTAATTAACTTTATGACTCCAGTCAAGCAGTCATTTCTAACTTTTGAACAGTAAAATGAAGGTGTATTTGCTTTGCACATTACTTAGTATGTGATGTGATGCGTAGACTTTGTCACCCTTCTTTAGTAAAAGGTGCAGTGTGCCCATGTGCTTCCGATGCCTATTGTTAAAAATGACCACTAAAATGCAGCCTGCATGGGCAATTAATAATGGAATAAATCAGAGCAAATTATACACTGACAGTATAAAGCAGTGCTGGAAGAAAGCAAGTGAAAAAAAAAACCCAAACTCCACAAAGCTCTCTGTTTAGCAGGCAGATGAATGAGTTTCATCAACCTTGGTAACAAGATCATGCACTGTAATTAACTGTTAGGAAGCTAGCACTGTAAATAAGCCAGGTTAGCTGAAACCAGGGTGTGATGTCTGAGTATGTTTTTGTTGAAGGGTGTTAGATTTCCAAGCCCCCTTCACAAGAACTGACCACAGAAAACAGGCCAAATGTTCTTGGTAGTAGGTTAGATACAGTCATTTTAATTAAGCTGTAACTAAACCTCTTTAGAAAGACAATGAGCAAAGGGAACAGAAAGATACTACACTTTATACTTCATCTTGACAAAGAAAAAAAAACAACAAAAAAGGGCACTTCACATAACTAAGGCAGATTCTGTAACTAAGCAAAATGTTCAAAAATAAGCAGGCTTGAGTTGGAGACCTGACCCTTCAAAACTTTGTCTTACTGAGGTAAGAATATTCATAAAGAAGAGCTACACCACTGAGCTTTATGCTTCCCTCCATAGAAAACAGGGGATAGAGGACGGAACAAGAACAATTCTATACATTATTGTATACACTGTCCTGTATCATTGCTTTTTATATTTGTCTCTTTTTATTTCCACATAGACCAAGTGACAACCAGTACATTTCAACAAAAATAAACTGTCAACACAGCCAGAGCTTAACTGCTTTCAACATACCTGAGCTGGTCAGAGCTAACCCTTATGTCATATGCAGCACAGGTGAGAGCCATCCTGTTACTGGTGAACTGGCCCCGACATCTCAAGACCATAACAGGCATTAGTGACATGGCCTTCTCTATGGATCCTTGCATCCAGACTATACTGAAGTCTCCACATATTTTTCCAAAGCAAAAAAAACTCTCTAGGACACCATTGCAGCCAAAGACATCAATGTTTAACTTTGCAATACTACAGACACTGCGATCTTTCATTCTGTGGTCTTTGGGACTGTAGATTTGCTCCACTGTCAGCATAACCTTGGCAAAATACTTCCTTTGTGACATCCCCCACCTTTGAACTCTTCCACTCTCACTTCTTTTCTACTCAGTATTCTCTGCTTGTTCAGGCTTCTAAGATCTCCAGCAATTACTTGGCCTCTCTATTAGTTCAGCATATTACTGACTTACTACCTCTACACAGCAACAACATAAGCCCTTTACAGTGACACTGCTTTACAGGCCACTAATCTGTTTAGCAGACACTTGTTAATTATTTGGGATTAGACAAAATATAACCAACAAAGCAGAGAAGGAAAGAAAGAGAACAGACTAAGGGTTTGGCTTGAGCCTGGTTGGTCCCAGAATATTTTTAGGAACTGCCTGAAGCTATTTCAGAGCCATTATCAGTGATCTTTGAGAACTTATGGAGGACAGAGGAGGCTTCTGATAAACAATAAAGGATGAAAACTGTGCTTATCTGTAAAAATAGAGAGAAATGAGGATCCTAGAAATGCAGAGCACTTTGCCCAATGCTTCAGATTTTGGAAAGACAGCAGAATGAATCAGTCAACTCTTACAAAAGCACCTCAAAGATAAGGACACATCAGCAGTGATCTGCCAGTAACAAGTCACTGTAGTCCAACTTAATTTCCTTCAAGGCAAGCAGCAAGCCTAAAACCCAGTAGAGATATGAGCTATTGTTGCCTTCTTAAGGCTTTGACACTGTGTCACATAACAGTCTCCGCAGGCAAGCCACAATAATATCATAAGACAGAGGCAAAACAACAATGAAAAAATATATTCAGAACGATGAGTTATCAATAAGAAATTGTTCAGCTGGAAAGTGTATCAACCTGTATTATGCATAACACTGCTCTAAGGATGCCAGCTAGTCAATATATGTAGTTGTGAGTTGGAAACTGGTAACCAGAGACTTACTACATCTGCAAACACTGTCAGACCGGAGGGAACTGTGAGCATTCTGGAAGATTACAACTGAAAACAGTTGGGACAGTAATGAGGAACTGCTCTGGGTCCCTTACAGCTCTGTTTTCTACAACCATATTTTCCTTCGTATCTAACCCTTACGCAAAGCACAAGCTTTTCTTTAATCCCTTAATTTGACACTTTCTAAAGCTTCACCTTATCCACATTGTGCTTTCATTCAATTCTTTTTTGGCCAAATCCAGACGATTGTGTGCCTCCTCTAAAACTGTCATGACTTGATGCTTGACTGCAAGCTTCTTGCAAGGGGGGCTGCTTTTCATTTTATTTACACATCCCAAACCTTTCCTGTGGTTTCTGGCAGTTTACATGATGCAAGTCAGTTAACAGAAAAAAAAAAATGAGGCAGGTCTCTTTGTCAAAAGTGAAGATTGTTGTTTTCAGTATTAAAGTATTCTGAATGTTTTAGAAGAGGGCTGCATAGTGGACAGGAATTGAATTTAAATGTACATTCAGTTTTAAGTTGCTTTCCGTTCATGCAATACCTAAGGCAGGAGTATTCAGCACTGGTATGTACTAATAGCACACATACTGAGGGCTGACGTGGAAAATGAAGCAAAGTCTGTATAAAATGAAATCATTCCATACAAGGACACCAGGGCCTAAGGGGTGGAATTACCAGCCCTAAATGGTGCAGCAGCCAGCTTCTGCACTGTCTGATCCTGCAAACATTGAACACACATGCTCAGCTTGACTATGAATAACCCTATTGAGTTGAATGGAATTATTTACAGTAGTAAAGTTAAGTACGTGCATAAGCACTCACAGATTCGGGGTTTAGCACAGGGCATAAGAAAAAAGAGGATGAAACCAGATGTTTCCTGTGCTACAGAGAAGTTTCGGTCCAGCAGATCTGCTCAGACCCACTTGCCTGTGCCTGGAACTTTCCTTTCTGTAGACACCCACTCTCAAGTCTTCCTGGCAAGCAGATGGGGTGGAGATGTGTCAGAGGCACAGCTGTTCCTACCCTAGCACCTACATAACCTCCATAGTGCTTCTCGATCTAGCGTGGCAATAAAAAGCACCCTCAAATTTGACACCTGTGGCCTTTGCACCCAGTTCAGAGAAACTGAATCACATGCTGTATTTTCATTGACAGTGAAAACATATAAGCCAAGAATAAAACCACACAGGCTTTTACAGAGTGTCCTCACCCTCATCACACTGGTATTTTCCAAACTCCCAGCCAAACGAATACATATGTCCACAGTCTTTGAATGGTCAGCCCCCATAAAGTGATTCCTCTTCTCCTCACTGTCTCTGTTAAAAGTCATTCAGATCTGATTTTGCTTATTGGTTTTAAATGCTTTTTTTAGGGAATTAAGCAATTCTCTGGATCCTAAAAGGTACCTAAGCCACACCACAAAAAAAACCCAAAAATCCCAAACAAACAAAAAAACATCTATGGAGGATTTAAAATAAGCCTGGATTCCATATGCTGTAATATTTCATGATTTAATCACCAGAATGGAGAAGCAGTGATGCCTCCACAGTCAAAGCACAGGACTGACACTTAAGAGACATGGCCTTTATCACTGACCATTCTGAGCACATCATTCAAATTTGTTGAATTTCCATTGGTGATTTGCAATATCAATATCCAACCAGAGCCTTCAAGCCTGATACTTAAGAGACCTTACAGATTACCTTACCTAGCAGATTCCCTTTAAAATACCTCATACACTGCCTACCCCATAACTGACATTTTCAAAAGGAAGTGAGGGAAAATAAAAAATTCAGTTCAGAAATCATAGAGTTCTAGTTGCAAACTGGAGATGAAATTTAAATCCTATGACTTAATTCATTAATACAAACATTTGACAGGAAGGTGTTCTGGACACCATATGTTATTTCTTACATTTCCCTCTCTGGAGTTTGATTGCTCCAAAAAACATGTTCACATACCAGCCCCTGTAGGGTCAACCTAAAGGTTTTGTAGTTATGGAACAATTGGAACTGAAATAGCCCCACTAGGGAAGTGCTTTACAGCAGAATACCTTCGTCTTTTGCATGGGAAAATAATATCAACAACCACTTTTAGGCTAATACTTCTGCATTTTATATCAGGAAGTGGTATGTACAACTCTCACAGTGCTCATCTACACCAGTTCCTCTAAGGGGAGACACAACAGAGCACAAAGCATGAGCCAAAAAGCTCTTACCCAGCTTCGCTATCCATCAGGCACAGTCAGGCAGCAGGACACAGCAGGCAAGGCTGAGCTGGTGGCAGCAATACTTCAGGTACACCTCTGCTGTCACCTCCTCCTTTGAAAGGAACGGGGCACCGCTGCAGAACTGACTGCAAGGCAGCGGCACAACAGAGGGGGAACAATCTAAGATGACATATGGTGTAATTGCAATAAATCCCTCCTGGCTTAGCCATACCCTGTTCAGATGTCAGTGGCAGAAGTTCAGTTTTGCATCTAGAGCTTATTTTGCTGAGGTGGGCTAGAATAGGATGTACAAGATGAAACAGCTTTGCTGTCATGAATTGTGGCCGCAATGGACAACTGTTTTGAACCTTAACGGCACAGCAACCTGGGTAACACCTCCTCCAGAGACACAGAACCAGTGTGTGGACAAGATATCGTTAAGCTATCTGTTCTCATTTCCTTTTCCTTTTTCCACCTTAAGAAATTCAGAGGTGTTATTCATCATAGACCCGGTGAATTATTTTCACCAGTGATTTTGCCAGTAGTAAATCAAAACACTGATGCTTTCAAAATGTTGGGGTTTTTTTTATTATTTTTAGTCTGACAAAAATAATGCTATAAAGTCCTCACTGTTTGTATTTTATTTCGAAGTTGTCTGAGAAAGAAAAATATTTTTCAAGAAGGGATGATCAGTCATTCATCTCAACTCATTCATCAGGATTATGCCGAACTAAAAAGTGGGATTAATTTTGATCACCCCTCTTCCTTAATAAAAAATGAGAGTAAGAAGTGTCCTTATGTGAACAGACATGTACACATCCTTATTATATCCTGTCAGTTCACTGTTTGGTAAGATGATACTGTCATATGATGACAGACTTATTTGTATCACAGGCTTCTTTTGAACAGAGAACATGTTTCAGCAATTTGAACTTCTAACTATTTCATGGATGGGAGCTTTTCAGAGAGAAGATACTGATAGGCCTAATTAAGCAAGTGAACAGATAGAAGCTGCGGAATAACACTGAGGCACACAGCTAACAGAAGTTGGTCTTTTCATATAGGATATATGAAGGATAAGGACATAGAAGCAGTTCCTTTGTTTTCACTCCAGATCACTCCAGCTGGCCCCAGGCAAGTGAAAACAGCCACATCCACACCCTATCCAACATCGGGGAAGTGGGTTGCATCCTGCGATTCTTGGTACAGCTGCACTGAGCTGAATTTATATGAAAACTATGGATGGAGAACTTGCCTGAACTTTCTGGGCACAAGTAGAGGTGGTCATAGACCACAGGTTCACTTAAATTAACTACTTCCAGCATGGCACATACTTGATTTCCAGCTGTGGGCTTCCTTTCAGTCGGTATCAAGGCACGAGTCCAATTCTGAAATGCAACTTGTTTCAGCTGCTAAGATCAACACAACCCTCAGTAGAGGAAGGGGGGAAGGTAGAGGCTACCCAGCACAGCAGAGGTTATCATGGCAGCAGCTCATTACCCCAGGCATGAGACTGGGTGCTTTGCTGAGCAGAGGCAGCTTCAGGGCTTTGACAAGTGTGAAATGCTCTTGCAGTAACAACTTTGAACAGGACACCAAGGACAAAATGGCAGGGACTGCATTGCCAGGAAAGCTTAGAATAATATACAGAAACCCCAGAATGGCCACACAAGGCAGTCCAAAGCCCTGGAGTTGTTGAAAAGTCTCTCTAGTCCGTCAGCTCAGAGAAGAGGTGCCACTGAAGCAAGTGATTTGAGTTAACCTTGCAAGAAAGATAACTCATTTACATTTCCTGGTATTTAGCATTTGTGTAGAATATCTGTGTGGTTTCTTCACTGCAATGTCACCTGCTAGTTCTATGGTTTCAGCCACAATATTTTCATACAGCTGAAATGTTTTTCCTGGCCACAAAAGGTTTGCCTTGCCCAGATAGCAATCCTCTGAAATGTTTATTTTGAGCTTTTAGAGTGTCTGGCCTAAGGAAACAGAAATAAAAAGGGGCAAAGAATGAAAAAAAAAAAAAAACCACTGTGAGAGGACTGAAGAAGGAAAATGGAAACCAAAAATCTAAAGAATAGAAAAGTGAGCTTACATCAAAGATATCAAATCAGCTCCAGCTGTAAGAATAGGAAGGTGTGGTGTGTAATTCTTATTTACTTTTGTATACAATAGAGGGGAAGCAGAGCCATTCAGTGAAAGGCATTACTATTGCCTGTGTGTAATAGTGCACCTGAAACTATCACTGAGGAGTTTTAACCTTACCAGGCCTAGCTCTTCCCTGAAGAATTGTCTTCATCCATCATCTGGTGCTCCTTTTGCCAACACCCAGTAGACTAGCATTTTGTCATCTCCCACATCCTTTGACAACATGTTCATGACCCCACAATGTGCAGGGAAAGAAAAGTCAAGGTCACTGATGTTAAATGCACTAAAACAAATGCCAGGAAATGTTAACCCTCACCCATTTACATGCTTATTTAAGAAAGCAAGGGCTGGGCGTTACACTGCTGAACTCTTTGCCGTGGGTCTAAGCCAATGTGATTTCTTTGAAATTTGGACAGGTGCATGACAGTCAGTTACTGCAGCTCAGCAAACAACTGGCAACTAGTTAAACTGCAACAAAGGTGAATCCAGAGTTTCCAGAGGACAGTGCAACCCAGACGGATGGAGTCCACAGGTTCCAGCTGCAGCACAGGATCAGAACTGAGTATTATGCCTCATTTTAAGGGCTACAGACATTTAAAGGGCTTGCTCAATGCCAGGCTTCATATAAGATATTTCAGCAAGCAATTCCACTGCCTGTTTTCCCAGACCTGAATCAAACAGGATCTTGGCTGCCTTTTGGAGTTGATTTTAGAGAAAAAATGAATGGGGCAAGGTGATACAAGCACGTAAAATGTCCGTTGGTTTAAAAAAATAAATAAATAAATAGGTAAAGTAGAAAATTCCATTACCTCATAACTAAAGAACAACAAAATGTTGACGCAAACTGCAAGATGATAAATTCAGAGCTGATAAGAATGTTGTTATAGAGAATATAAGTATTTCAGCCAAACCCAACAGTCGGTGACACTGAAGCTATGAATTAGGCAAGAATCTACCACAGTTTACACATTGCCAAAGCAGAGTCACAGTAACCGCTTTTCCAAAAGGGAAGGACAACTAACTACACGCTCCCGGGCTTAGTATTTGGAGATTGCATTGCAACAAGGAGGCTCCTTTGAGGAACATATTGTCTCACACAGGCATGCTGTGCCTTCCCCTGCAGCATCCCATGTTGACCACTGCCAGAGAAGAGGGACTGTCATGATGAAGCAGACCTGAAAATACATTAACTCCTGTGACTTTGTCAAGGTGCTGGAAGGCCCATGGCTGGGCAGGGAAGGGCTGTGTGGAGCTGGGGACAGTACTGCAGCATCACTGGGGGAGGGACCAACAGCCCTAGGCTGGGCTGAAATGGGCACCTGGGCCATGGGCAGGGTAGGGGGAGCCCCTGGGGGAGACTGAATATGGCCATTAGTGCCCTCAACACCCTGACAACTTACGGGAAAAAAAAACCAAACAGTATTCCCATTTGCTAAATAGCTTTTCTATGACCAACTCAAATGCAGTCTCCCAAATTATCCTCAAAAATAAATATTCAGCAACTTTTATGAAGAGTATCTGCATCTGTTCTGAGAGATGAAAGCATCAGAGTGGGAAGAGCAGACAGAACCAAATTCTGCTCCTGATCCTGCTAATAACCTGCAGAAGGTAGGTCGTTTGCACCCAGTTTTACCATCTTACAATGGGGGACAATGAAACAACCCACAGCTGTAAGCAAAAGGCATTACACATGTCCAGAAGAAATGGGATAATTTTGCATTTTGGAAGGCCTTTTTGGAAACATTATCTTAGGACCTAAGCAGAAAACAAAGAAAAAATCTGCTCTGCTGATTTCAGAGTATTTTTTTTTTCAGATACATTATTTATAGATTATCAAAAGTTTTACATGGGTCATAAGAACATATGTAGTCACTGTTCCAAGAATCTAGTAAACAAACACACCTAGCCATCAAACACAACAAAAGCAGAAAAAAAAATAAAAATCTTGAAGCATTGCTATCATCTGTAGCTGACAAGATAATTGTAGGCAGGTTTTCCTAATTAAAATCTAAAAATTCTGAAATCATTTTCAAGTGAAATCTGAAAAAATACAGAAGTGCCACTTGGGAATGAGAACTAGTCCTGTTCCTCACAGGCATACAGCATGAGGAAAAAAATTAGATATGAGAATTAAAATGGAAAAGGTCTAGTCCATGTTAGTAAGTATGTTTCCATTGACTCCACAGGGCAAATACGATCAAAGACGGCATTCAGCTAAAAAGACCAGCAAAGTGTAAGCAGTGGATAAAGGATATAAAGAACGCGGACAGATTAGTCTGGAAACATAATGATGTCGGGATATGCATGAACTTCACAAATGAAGTAATGAACTGGTTGCAGGGAGGGTCTAATACGTCAGCCAGAAAGATGATCTTTCACTTAACTTTATAGCTTTCTTTTAAATCCAGTCAGGGGCAATGTGCAACAGTGGTGACTGTTACCCTCTCGGAAAGATCTAAACTCCAATTTTCCCAAGTATCTTTACCTCTTATTGACATGGAATTTTAAAATAAATACTAGAAGCAATAATCCCTATTAGAATTGTGCTATCATGATATTAAGAGGTTGGCTAGTGTGGATATTTGGTCATTGTCTGCCAGGAAAGCAGGGAGATAGAGAACAATTAAATCTGTCTGGCTGTACTGACATATTACTCAGTGTTCCTCAAGTCCTTTAATTTCTGTAAGTGTACATTAGTGTTTGAACTGCCAAGGGGGAAGGGAGGGGAAAAAGATCAGCCCCTACAGCCTCTTTTCTATCAGGTTGGAATTTTGATTTAAAATCAAGCTTGATCAGTTCCCTAACATGGGTAAAAGTCCTGTGTAAGAGGCCATGTCACTCTCCACTCAAATGGCCAGAAGCCATCGTTTCCACAAGAAACAAAAGCAACTAAAAGCTTTAAATCCTATCCCATTGTAGGAACACAATTGAATTCTCTTGCCAACATGAGGACAGAGTATACATAGTCACTGCATAGGACTGACAGTCTGTGTGGGAATTACTGAAGTCTAGCTGCAAGATTTCCATATACAGACATTTCCTGCCACGAGAATGTTACAGTACTAAGTCAGCATCCAAAATAATATAAAGAACAAAAGTAAAGCCTTTAAAATAGCAAGGAGGGAAAAAAAATTATACACAAAGAACACTTCATCCATTCAGTAGAGACATTTAAAGTAGAAGATATCAAGGTCATATCCTGCAGCCTTTATTCAGGCACATCAATAGAAGGGGGTTGTTAAAGTAAAGCCTGAGGCAGTATCTGACCTTTTTCAATTATTTTTTCTTTCCCTTTGGATAAAATGGTTATGAGATACTGCCCAAGTATGGAACTATAGGACATACCAATCTTAAACACACATTTGCAACTGAAGAGTATCTATGCTTCAAAGTATGGCACCAAAGAAGCTCTATGAGTGGCAGTAAAAGAGACAAAAGATACTTGGGTCTACAGTCTGTTAATATAATCTAATCTTGCTACAAACAAAGCAAAGGGAGTTTAATTAATCAGCCATTACATCAGCCATTACATGTCTGCAGTGAACACAGCAATTCCCATGGAGGTTTGATGGCCTCCCAACCTGTCAAATCCATTTTGTGGCGAAAAGTGAACTAATGCAAGTAACAGGCACTGACGCAACCCTGCCCACCCACCTCCCAAGAAATCCTGTTTAGCATAAAGGGAGAAGAGAGGTGTAGCCTGTGACTGTATCAGCTCAAATACCCAACTCGTCCCTCTGACCTGGAATTCTATTGCTCAACACAAGGAAAAATATGAAAAGGTTTCCCAAGAAGTATCATGATGGAGAGCAGCTCCTTCTTCCACAGTGTCTGTTAAATAACACCCTTGTGTCCCCATGTACACCAACATCTGACAAGAAAGCCACCATCCATGTCACCTTCCCTTCCATGTTGCATCAGCTTGTGCCCATTATAAAGACAGACAAGAACTATTAGGTCTGCAGTTTTTTTTCCACTATTCTCTCACTTTCCTTTTCTCTTTTGCAATGACTAATGACATTTACCTACAATAATAAAAACAATACAAAACACAATAAACTACAATAAAGCCTTTGCTTTTCTATGTTCCCAGCTGGTACACATGTGCAGGGAAGCAGGCTGCTAGAGCATCACAGGTCTAGCTTTGACGTTATTATGCAGCACTAATATTATAACACTTAGTAGCTGTTCCATCCACTCTCTACAGCTCACTGCTACCATTACTGATCATTACTTCATACTACTAATTCTGTTATTACCAGAATAGCTCTACGTTCAGGTCCTGTAACAGGGACCTGAAAACAGAATCACTATGGTTGGAAAAGACCTTTAAGATCATCAAGTCCAACCATTACCTGACTCTACCAGGGCCACTACTACACCATATCCTTGAATACCATATCTAGACAGCTTTTAAATACATCCAGGTATGGCCATTCAACCACCTCCCTGGGCACCCTGTTCCAGTCTTTGATAACCTTTCGGTATAGATGTCATCTTCAATGTCACTGATAAAGATCTTAGACAGGACTGGCCCCAGCACTGAGCCCTGGGGAACACCACTTGTGACTGATCACCAACTGGATGTAACTCCATTCCCCACCACTCTCTGAGCTCGGCCATCCAGCCAGTGTTTGACCCAGCAGAGTGAGAGCCTGTCCAGGCCTAGGGCAGACAGTGATTTCATGAGGATGCTGTAGGGAATGGTGCCAAAGGCTTTGCTGAAGTCCAGGTAAACAACATCCACAGCCTTTCCCTCATCCACCAAGAAGGTCACTTTGTCATAGAAGGAGATGAGGTTCATTAAGCAGGACCTGCCCTTTACAAACCCATGCTGAGTGGGCCTGATTGCCTGGTTGTCTTGTAAATGGTTTGTTATGGCACTCAGGATGATCTGGTTTATGTCCTTCCCTGGCACCGAGGTCAGACTGACAGGTCTGTAGTTCCCCAGATCCTCCTTCCTACCCTTCTTGTAGATGGGTGTCACATTTGCTAATCTCCGGTCTGTTGGGACCTCTCCAGTTAGCCAGGACTGCTGATAAATCAAGAAGAGTGGCTTGGTGAGCACATCCTCCAGCTCCTTCAGCACTCTTGGGTGTAACCTGTCTGGCCCCATAGACTTGTGTATGTCTAGGTGGTGCAGCAGGTCACTAACCATTTCCTCTCAGATTATGGAGGCCTCCTTCTTTTCCCCATCCCTGTCTTCCAGCTTGAGTGGCTGGCTACCCAGCAAACAACTAGTCCTGTTATTAAAAACTGAGACAAAGAAGGCATTAAGCACCTCAGCCTTTTCCTCATCCTTAGTCACTATATTTCTATATGCTTGTAAGTATTCCCAGCACAACAGTGTGCCAAGGACTCAAGGAATCAAAACAGATATTAAGAAGGTACAGGCAGGTCTACAGACACTATGTAACATGCTTGCTGAAGACATGATGTAGTTCCTAATTATTTGACAACATAATTTGTTCCAATTTCCCCCTCCATTTTTTAAAAAAAGCATTCCCTCCAGAACTTTTAATAATGCATGTATTCTGCCAATGAGGTGGGCCATAATGCCCTACTAACCTCAGGTTAGACCTAAAAAGGTAAAGCAAACACATCTCAACAGAAAACCAGTGTTCGTTTAATAACTTCCCTTTATTTTTCTCTGCTGGAAATCAGTACATTACTATGGTAATTCACCTATTTTATCCTTAAATCATAGTAACATCAAATCCAAGGAAAGAAAATTACCCTCTCTATAAAAGTATAAATTAGCAGCTCTTGTCCTTACTGTGATAATCAGAAATACTTAAAGTTGACCTCAAAGCAAAAGCAATTGTGTCTCTACTCTTTCGTGCCTCTTAATTATCTCTGGAAGGGATACAAAAAATTGTCTTTTGTTTTTCTTGTGCATTAGAAATGCAGATGTTTTCTGCCTTGAAAGACTTGAGACCTAAGACTTCAGGAGTCAAAAACATGGAAGTAACTTGCAGAACATGGAAGGATTCTTATGTTTCTTTGCCCTTGAATCTCAACATAAAACCAAATATAGAAAGCACTAGAATAAATGGTCATGAGAAAAAGTGTCATACATGCTTATTACTACATACAAAGTAGATGAATTCACGTGCTTGATAGTTGTAAGAAACAGATGAATTTTGGATTGTTCAAACTAGAAATGGATGAATTACATTTATATACATTTATCCTGATGTAAGCCATGTACTTACCACTCACCTATGCACTTTACAAAGTCCATAAAATTCTTCCAAATTATTTTGGTAGACCTGGCTCCTCTGTTAATTTTGATAATAATGCAAATAATTTTATTGTCTTTTGTCACCAGATTATGGCACATGCCACTAGAAGCCTTGCTGCTTGATGTACATTCGTAAGTATGTGTTTTTCTAATGAATGTACAGCATTCCTTAATAAAAGATGGAGAGAAAACTGTCTCACCCTTTAGAGCAGAGTTGTTAAAAAAAAAAAAAAAAAAAAAAGGTGGTGTGTTGTCTGAAAGAATTTATACTTACTTCAGGAACAAATGGATGTCCCCATCTGGTTTTAATATGTCTAGCAGATATCTACAGTAGATATGCAGTAGATATCTACAAGCTTGTTACATTTTTGATTGGTTGTTAAATAGAAATTTTTGTTATTTTCTTATTCCAATGGAAAAAAAAGCTGATTTCTATTATTTTCAATTTTCTCTAAAATAATCGCAACGTGGCCTCTAGATCCTTACACCAGGGCACTGTAATACTACCTTAATGCTATTCTTTAATCAATTTGTTCTTTCATCATTCTTTTCATCTTTTCTTGCTAAATATCTGTGGTTTGTAACAATATCTAATGAGAAACCCAAACATAGACTTACCAAATAAAAGAATAGTCAGTATTCATGAACTAGCTAATTTCTGCAGATATTTTTTCCCTAGGAATAGCAAAAATTCTTTCTTTTCATCCCAAAACCAAGGGAAGAATTAGATCTTTACCCAGCAAATAATTTTTGCTACAAGTTTCACCATAAGCAGGAGTAGCACCTTTCAAAACAAACTCTTGAAATTTAATCAAGCACTTTGTGAGAAACGTAGGTATATTGCTATTGTACAACTTGCATTTTTAAAGAATCATGTTTCTCTCCCATCCTGCTTACATGTCATTTTTCAGGTCTTATATTATCCTCCAATGAAATATCAGATTACACAAAGACCAGTAACACCTCTATGTCCAATCTCTCTTCAGTAGGAGATTGCTAAAACATTCCCTGAAAGATCTGCTGACGTGATGTTCCCTGAGTGTCCAAACGTAACACCATGCCGGCACTGAAGCCTTGTGCTAGCAAAAGCTCCAACCACCCAACCTCAGAACAGTACTTCTGTCCCATCGGGCAGGAGGCTCTGGGGTGACCGTTGAGTGCACTCTGATTTTACAAACTGTCATATGGCGAGATAGTGGTGGGTTTCAATGCCGTCACCTATTCAGTCAGCCCAGATGAACTAGAATCACCATTTCAGTTATATCATAGCTCGGGGCAAGAACATGTCACCCTCTTTATTTCCAGCTCGGAACAAGCTGCTTAGGCAGATGCTAACTGTGGTCCTCCCTGCCATGTTCTGTAGAGTGGCCTTTGTCTGGGTTAATTGAGCCCCCACTCCATTTAATAGGCTGTTGAAGTCTTATTGAAACAGAGCTAGTGCCGCAGGTTAAATACATTGCAGTGCTCTTGTTAATCCCCTCATTAACGGAGCTGTAAAGCTTGTTGAGAGCTGTGAGTTTGCATATATTATCAGAGAGTTCTTCACTCAAGTGCTATCAATAAAATGACAAAGCCAGTTTGCAAATAGTGAAATCAACAGTGACACAAAACTAGATACCTCAAAAAAATAAACAAGTTAATAACTGATAAATCTAATTTTCACACTTGGAGGATATAAAAAACCCAAAGAACTGGTTGAAGAATCTCTTTTTTTTTATAGGATGAACTTAAAACATGGATTATAGAAATACGATTACTTTCCTTGAGCAGAGAGAACACGCAAGAAAAATACCACTTCTTCAACGGGGGCTTCTGACTGAGGTTTGGCTGTAGCTGTTTAGAAGTAACTTAATGAGCCATGCACAGATGAGATGCACTTAGCAAACCAAAAGAAAACAAATGAATTCATAATACAAAATAAGAAGTGAACTTAGATATAAAATACAATGGAGCATATTGAGAAAAACTCATGTGATCTCCAAAGGAAAAGAAAGCAGATTAGGCCCTGGAAAAAAGAAGTGGGTGGTTAAGAGTAGCATTTAGCAAATCAGGGCTCTCTCAAGTCTGCCAGGAGGGGGAGCAAGAGAAAGGCCTCCCCCAACACAGGCACAGTGGGATATGGCTGAGGGTCAAACAGCAAAGAAATAGGAAGCCAGGACTGTGTGGACGATATTCACAAGGATACAAGAGAAGTCTGAGCAGGAGAGGCAGCCACTAAGAGCAGCATGAGAACAGAACTGTCCGGACCCCAAACTATCTGATGCTCATATCAAAGGGCATTTTGCAATGACCCGTTGGGGCCAAGCAGCATCATCTTGAGTTCATGTTTTTCCTAATGCTGAAGCAACAATCTTCCTTGTAATAAGGAAGACAGAAATACCTGAATATAAATTTTTGTGCGTATTCCTCTTTATCTTTTATCTGTATTGTAGGCATGATCCTTGGAAGATCACAATGCCATAGAAAAGCCCATGAGTAAAAATAATGCCTAATGCCATCAAAACTGAACTTTTGTAGCTACAATGTTGATTTAGTGCTAATTTCCACTTCTCTCTCTGATCAATGAATGCATATGCTTTACAAAAGCCCAGTGGGGTAATTTCAGAAACATGACATCCAAAGCTGAGTCCTTCACAGATAGTCTCAGAAGTTCTTCTGCTAAAACCTAGCATGATTGTCTCTGGTTGCCCGTTATTTTCCATCTCTTGCTCTGATTTGATGGCCTGTAAGAAAATCTGATTGCATTGCTCCATTTATACAAACAGTTCTAATTCTCATCAAGGTCTTTTTTTAAACCCTGGAATAAAGCATGGGCAAAGTTTGCCCATCCATGCTGAGTCTACCCTACTGCATGCACACCAGTGACTGGACTGGACAGTGACTTTACTACAAGCAACTCTTCACATTATAGTGAGAACTGTCTTCTTGGGCACTTTTAAACTTAAGTCTGAATGCTTTCTTCTGAGAATGAATGCTATGCCCTTCCTGAGCACTTTGTTTTAGCTAGATGAGGACTATATACTATCGTTTGTTTTCTACTGTGGTTTGACGTTCTTCCTTTTTAAATTTGGAAACAATCAGAAAGTGGGGTTTTGGGTGTGGTGGTTTTCTTTGACTCTATCTGCAAGTACTATCTCTATAAACTCTATATAGCTTGGGGTAGATACAAAATCTTTCTTTTCCAAATTCCCAGGGTGCTACCTTTGCACAAAAAAAAAGGCTGAGAAAAATTGGACACGAGCTGGCAATGTATGCTTGCAGTCCAGAAAGCCAGTCATAGCCTGGGCTGCATCAGAAGAAGTGTGGCTAGCAGGTAAAGGTGGCCAGGGAGGTGATTCTCCCCCTCTATTCCACTCTCATGAGAACTGACCTGAAGAATTGTTTTCATCTCTGGGGTCCACAGCACAAGAAAGACATGCACCTCTTAGAGTGGGTCCTGAGTAGGTCTGTGAAATGATCAGAGGGTTGGAACATTCCTCCTGTGAAGACAGGCTGAGGAAGTTGGTGTTGTTCCACCTGGAGAAGAGATGGCTCTGCAGAGACCTTATTGCAGTCTTTCAATTTATAAAGGGGACTTGTAAGAAAGACGGGGAGAGAATTTTTACCAAGGCCTGTAGTGATATGACAAGAAGCAATAGTTTTAAACTTAGAGAGGATAGATTTAGATTGGACATAAGGAAAAAATGTTTTATGATGAAGGTGATGAGAAACTGCAATAGGTTACTCAGAGAAGCTTTGGATGCCCCATCATTGGAAATGTTCAAGGTTGGGTTGAACAGGGCTCTGAGCAACTCAATACAGTTGAAGATCTACCTGCCCATGGCAGGAGGCTGGACTGGGTGATCTTTAAAGGTCCCTTCCAACCCAAACAATTCCATTTTTATATTATTTCTATGGAAATAATACAAAATTGGCAAAGACTGATCCCTTTGTTTTACCTCAGAGCTTAAAAAAAATAATTTTCTTAGGTAAAATTTTTACTTTAATCATAATAGTAATAGAAATGGTAATTTTGAACACCACAACTGCCTTTTTGTTAAAGTTTAACTGTTGTCCTCATGATTTTTATGCCACACCTTAAAATTTAGACTGTAGACTTTGAGGGACAACCTGAAGTAATTATGACTCTTTGAGAGCAAAAATAAATAACATAAATATCTTGCTATGAGTTCCCTGTTCATCAAGGCCTGGCACCTGCCCAAGGTCTCATATGTGACTTTTTAACATCAAATATAGAATGCTTATATTTTAAACTCCTTTTTTCACATTAGTTAGAAGTGGTGGTGGGAGAGAAGGTAGCAGCTATGGTTGGGAACCTCAATGCAGTGCTTGAGAGTTGGCAGGTCTGCAAGTGTATCTTGCAAGAAATTATGTTAGGTTTTGTGAGTCTATACACCGTTTAACATGAAGGGTGCTATATTTATCATCCAAAGCCAATTACTGTTTCTTACTGGTTGAATTACTATGCACTTAACTGCAGGTAGTGCTAATCACAGCTTCAGGTTCAGCACTTCATCTGTCTCACTCCAAGAACGTGCTGCTTGACTTGCCATACTGAAGACTTTCTGTCATTTACAGAGAGATGACCGTAAGCAGCACAAAATGTATGTATGCCCATGCTCCTGCATAGACTACAGAAAAAATAGCACACTGCTATTGCAAACTACATTAGTCAGTCATTTCTGTGAGTCTGCAAATAAGAGGATCACTTCAGTACATGCACACTATACTCGAATGTGTTTTACATCCTCTAAGTAGCAGAGAAGAGTAACTTCCCATATTCTTAATAAGTCTTAAATGAAGACAGGACAATAATTCTGTTTCTTAATGAAAATTAAAACTACTTAACTTGTGTTTCCTAACTCTGCTACAGGAATAACCTGCAATCAATTTTTTTCTGTTGAATTTATTCTTAGTGCAAGTGTATAGGTCAAAAACCTGGTAGCTGAGTAACTTTATACTTAAAAGTATAGGAGAAGGAAGTAGTTTTCTGTTGTTTTGTTTGGGATTTTTTGATAGTATTATGCTACCATAAAAAAAGGTTGACATGAAATTATGACGTCTTCATGGCTGCCTTTATGCTTTGAGAGGCATTTTTAATTTTTTTTTTTTACAATAATATGCAGTATATGTGTAGATACTCTTAAAAGTATCTATATATATGTATTTTCATATAATGAAAAAAGTATCTGGCCTTTAAGA
>WUAM01000287.1:45026314-45042669 GCA_024336885.1 Actenoides hombroni
CTCAAGAGGCTGTCTACCCAGCAAACAACTAGTCCTGCTATTAAAGACTGAGGCAAAGAAGGCATTAAGCACCTCAGCCTTTTCCTTATACTTAGTCACTATGTTTCCCCCTGCATCCAGTAAAGGATGAAGATTCTCCCTCATCCTCCTTTTGTTGTTAATGTATTTATAGAAGCTTTTTTTTGTCTTTTACAGCCATAGCTAGGCCGAGTTCTAGTTGGGCTTTGGCCATTCTAATTTTCTTCCCGCAGAGCCTCACCACGTCTTTGTAGTCCGCCTGAGTGGCCAACCCCTTTTCCAAAGGCCATAAACTCTCCTTTTGCTCCTGAGTTCCAGCCAGAACTCTCCATTCAGCCAGGCTGGTCTCTTCCCTGCCAGCCCATCTTTCAGGACATGGGGGTAGCCTGTTCCTGAACTTTTAAGATTTCCTTCTTGAAGAGTGCCCAGCCTTCCTGGACTCCTTTGTCCTTCAGGATGGCCTCCCAAGGGACACTGCCAATCATCTCCTAAACAGGCCAAAGTCTGCCCTACATAAATCCAAGCTAGCAGTTCTGCTGACCCCCTCCTTATTTCTCTAAGAATCAAAAACTCTGATCATTAAACCCGAAATGGCCTCTGACAGTTCTATCTCCTACAAGGCCTTCTCTGTTAACAAGCCAGGAGGGTCCTTCTCTAATTGGCTCCTTCACCAGCTGTGTCATGAAGTTATCTTACACACACACTAAAAAAATATTATCAAAGGTAAGAGGGAGCTATTTGTCACTGCAAATGGGATACACAGATACCTATTTTACCTGAGCACGTCTTTGCTTGGATAAATGAATAAACTCTTGCTTTTTTTAGTGTACAACTTTATTTTTACAGAATTTTCCACGACAAGTTTTCAGCTTCTTCTAGAAGAAATCAGCTTTGCAAAATACTAAACCAGCCATAGCTTGTAGGAGGGAAATAGGAACCCTTCCATTTATGTGTGCAAGGCTGGGCTTGGTTTCCTCCTTTAAGAAGGGCAGAGCTACCTCAGGCAGGGTATGTGATTTACGCATGTCTAACACCTCCCTCTACTGGCTAAAACCGTGGGAATACTGTATTTCCCAAGCAGGAAGGTTTTCTCTGGAACGAGAATCCCGAGACCAGGTCACCTCTCATCCACTCGTTCTTAGAACACATTTGTAACATCTCTCTGTAACCCTAAAGCAGACAAGGTTTGTGTGATGGAGAAGGTGATAATGAACTGGGTACAAATCACCTGAAACACTTTCTCAATGCTGAAGTTGTCAGTGAAATGCTTCGAAGACAAGGTGACACTAAGCAAAGGCAATGGGGCTGTTTCTTGGGAACCCAGGATTAAAGGGGACAGTTGCTTTGCAGAACCTTTCATCTTGGACTCCAGAACAAAATCTGATTTAGCCATACTGCTTATTAAGCAATTTTGAAAACTAAGATCCTAATGGTGAACCTTAAGTTCCTTCAGTAAGACCAGAGTCCAGTAGTTAAATCTGGAGGTTTTACCAAATCTCATCTCTTTACTCCTTGAAGACCACTACCGTTACTGTGTACAATGTACTAACAGCATCTTTTTGTCTAGTCCTATCCGTACTCTTTTTAAATGCTGAACAGCTGACAGAATTGATAAAAAATTATCTTGATATGTTTTGAGGATGAGAAGCGCCAGCCTGTGAATATACTCCAGATGTCAGGGCACAGCTGGGATACTCTGTCAGGACAAGTTCATAACACATAGCACCCACACAGGTCTTCAGTTTCCAGAACTGCATAACATGGTCTCTCACACCCTAGAGGACTAATGGTCCTTACAGAGCCTTCAAGCTACAGCTGGGAGGGTACAATTCCCATATATGCCAAAATTAAATTACATTAACTGGAGATAAAGACATCCTAAAGTTAACGGTCTCTTTTGTAAGCTGCTACCAGAACTGGCCGTATGGAACTCCTGTGGAGAAGAAAAATAGAAAAGATGGTCCATTCCATTAGAACTGGAGAATTCGCTTCACATGACCCTTCTGAAATGCAGACTACATTATAGATTCATAGGTTCTTGATCTATAGGCTACAGACACTACTATTTTTCCTGCTACAAGACTGTCAAGTTGAACAATTCAAATGCTATTTTCAGTCATAATTGACACAATTGCAGATAAGGTAAATAATTGAAAATTTTAAGGTATTCATAGCAAGAGAATTATATCCTTTTCATTGTTCTCCATCTTTTAAAAGCCTTTTTAATTCACCATTCCTTTCCTCTTATTTCCCTTCTTCCTTTGTTTGATAAGCTTTTTCTAAATTTCCCTTCCCTGCATCCTGCATGCAGGGTGAAACCATTCATGCAGAATTCATCACAGGAAAACAAACATAGTATCTCACACTCCCATACTCCCAGGAGGGAATTAACTGAAATTACCAGTTCTTGGGAAATGGGCATAGGAAAAAAAAAAAACAACAAAAAACCAAAACCGCAGGAGAAATTACTATAGCCAAGTTGTCAGGGAAACTCTTAGCACTCTGGTAGCTCAGGAAAATGGGCTATTTGAAACACTTTCTTCTAAGTACCCCCACAAACTACAGGGTCGTTTATGGGGACAGGAGTTGCACAAAGCCTGAAAGCATTATTGCCTTTGAAAGGCTTAGTAACTTCTGGCTGCTGTGGGAGAGCTCACTGCAGAATGGACTCTTGCTACTTTTTTAACACAGACGTAGGGTTCTATGAAAAGGACTTGGCTAATTCTCCCTTTGTGGAAGTCTTTAGGAAGCTTTTCATTGTATAGCTCATTCTATAGAACTCCTAAAGCCAAAAGATAAGTGACATTTTCTAAGGAACTGATCCAATTCTATAGTGGGCTTTTTAAAAATTATTCATGCCCAACCCTGTTACATTTCCTTTGCTACTCAAGGGACAGCAATTATCACAGCCAGCACTGAGCAGATTTCTGCAACAGAACTTCATTTCTTTTAGTCCTGCATGAGTACATGGAAGAACAGCACTTTCCCATTTCTAAACACACAGGCAGCTTCTGTAAGCTATAGCGAAGTCACATTCAGCATGAGGCTATGGTTATCAGTGCAGTACTCCTCTGCTCTCTGCTCAAAACTCTTCTGACTTGCCTTATAGATAGCAAAGACTTCAGACTGTAAAATGACCTGAACTTAGGACACACTGACAACATGCTGCTGGGATACAAGTGTTGCTCCAACAGCTCTCCCTACACAGATGCACTTATATCCAGAAGACATCTTGTTTAGCTCTGCTACTTATCATAAACACACACACACTTAAAACGTACAGCTGGGAGAGCAGAAAACGACAGCTAGAGCATGTTTCTGTGGCATAACTGCACTTGCAGTAGTATTCTTTTGAGCAGAGCAATGCTGATAAAGAGAAAAAGCAATACAACTATGGCAACCAATCTTTTAAGTGCTGACCTTGCTGTGACTAGATGACTTGTGACAGCAAGTACGTGAACTGTGGGACAGGACAGGCTGTGGGAAAAAGGACAAGAAATCCTAGGCTTTAGCCCTGACCCAGGGCTACAATAGATATGTAGGAAATAAATAATTCTGTCTTTATATATTATATGAGGCGATGCCTCAGTCACCTGGTAGTTAAATGTGTGGAGATCTCATAAAACATTCCTAACTTTGTGTCCCACAAGGAATATAAACACAGTTATTTGGTGGCAGACCTACAAATCTGCTAAAGACATAGTTTTGTGAACCTTCTATTCTGCAGGTTATAGGAAGTTTCCTTACAGTTGCATAGCTTGCTCATAGATTATTAAAGTACTCCTCTTCCTTCAGTTATGCAATTTGCCTGCTTGAACTACAGACCTACGAGCCCTGGAGATTCATCAACACTTGAACCCGCTTACCCTCTCCAAATGTGCTTGCCACCCCTGGCTCCCTTTCACCTTAGAGCGTGAGGATGTGCACGCACATATACAAGGTGTGTTAAGAGGTTAAAAGGGTGAATTTGTGCTGGGAGCATCATGTAGATGATTGGAGTCTCAGCTTGGCAGAAGAAGAAAGGCCAAGGCATGCCAGAATTTGCAGAGACATATTCCTCAAGTTTCTTGAACTTTACTTGGCTCTCAGTCTCCTAGCAAAGACCACAGGACTCAAGGTCACCATGTTCATACAGATAGTTGTTAAAGCACCTGAGCACACACGCAGCTGATTCAGGCCACATCTGAGGCCCTGCCATCAAGAGCACTTTGCTACGTGCATTCCTCCCTGCACAGGGCTTCTCCCTCACTCTCCTAAGAAGGAGCAGCCATTACATTCAGATCATTCATTTCACTGCCTATAAACCTCTGGAACAGAGCTGCCCAGTCTGCAGTTTTGCCTTCCTCTGCTGTGAGGAAAGAAGTTCATTGCAGTTCTCCAGGTTAGCAAGCACATATTGGAAGTCTACTGGAGCTAAAGAGGCATGGGAAAAAGAAAGAACCCAAGTCTGTAGGCCCAGGGGCAAGAAGAGATTGCATAGCACTGTCTGGACAGCCAGCCCACAGCAGTTGAATTTTCCCAGTGGTGCCTACACTCACTTTCCTTCTAAATGAACCTGCTTCTGCCACCCATGCCAAGTCCTGAAAGAAGAGCCTGGCAGACACCTTCAGCAAAGTCCCCATTGTTTCTATGAAAATTGCCCTGTTGCAAACAATGATCAGGAAGGCTACTCTTGCAGAGGCTGGCACCCAGCTTCAGTTCAATTCACAGCTCACCAGGCAATTTCCCTAGGCTGACAGAGTAAGGCGCTTTCTTTGCCTTAAAAAACAGTAACAGGGAAACAGTGCAGCCTTTGCCCCAAAAACACCTTTTACTGGTCTCCGGAGCTAGGCTCTAAAGTTACAGACATACGACATAATTTAGAAGGACTTAGAAATATTTGAGCTAGCTCTGATAACTGAGTCATATTAACAGAACTTGGGGCAGTTAGCCTTGATGAAAAGCAGGACCTGTCCTACAGGATGCCATCTGGGGATCTTTCTCTTTTTACCCCTAACCTCAAGACTTGAGAGAAGTAAGAACCTGGCACATGTCTCTGGCACAGGGCCATAAGGCAAAGATAATGCTGACACTCCTTGAACCTCCTGGGGAGTGATCCCTCTGGCAAAATGTAACTCCCCTTCTCTCACTGGGAAGGCAGACACTCTCTGGGACTTCTCTAGGTGAAAAGGACAGTGTTGCCATAAAGACTTGAGGAGAGAGCGAGTAAGCAGAGGAGTGTGTCCTCCTTGCAGAACAGAAGTAATGCAAGTAGCACAGCTCATGGTTCAGAAAAGAAGCACAGCAGGTGGAACAGGGAAAGAAGTACAGTATTATGGAAGAAGCAGCATAATATTACAGCCAAACATGTTAATATTATTATATAATGACCTTTAATATAACAGGCATTTGCAATTGCAAAACCCCTACGGCATCACAAATCTTGATGCAGGGTAACATCAGGCCATGTGCACACATTAATGCCCAATACATATAGGCATCCCATTAGCTTTAGTAGGAGTCATGCGTCTAACTAGGACTTGGGAACTTTCTATTTCTGTGCATGTCCCATGAGCCTCTAGTGAATTACAGATAAGGCCATTGGTTGTCACAGTGTTTATGTCCAACAGATGATACAAGGTAGAGGGGAAAAAGACACAGCATCACTCTGTATCTGGGAGCTGACAGCTCCAAAATCATGCTATGTCTTAAATGAAACAACAGTTTTCAAAGTTGCTTTTGTTTTCTCTGCAGGCCCATTCCCTAATGCTATCACCTACTGCATGTTCCAGCCTGTATTAAGCACCACCCTATTCATGAGAAGTCATTCTGCAAGAAATGGAGGTGATTTCAGCATATTTCAAGGTATTAAAATCATTTTAGTAAGTATCAAACTCTGAAGTAGATAATAGGCATTAATCACCCAAATAAATCCATTAGTCAGATGCAGTGTTGATGGTTCTTCCTGTACCTACAGCATCAACAAAGTCAGAATGAAACATCAGCCTTCTTTGACTTGCTATAATGAATCCAGCTGTTACTTTAATGGAATTAAAAATTTCACCCCCTGTGATCTCCTCTTTTATTTTTGCTAATTACTTTGGTACAGAGATTGCAAGAACGTTTTTCTGCCACAATACCTTTATGCCACATTACCTTTTGGTAATGGCTCATCTGGCCTGCAGAGGCATTATTTTCAGTAATGTTCAATATTTATAAACATTTAATGCATAGGATATCTAGACTGATTAAAAAAGCTAAACAAATTTCTATGTGAATTTGTATGTCTGTAATTAATTTACACGTACAATTTGATCTATCAATCCAGTGCCATGCTATTGCAGGCAATTTCCTTACAGAGTTTCTTAACATCACAAAGAAGGTTTCCATATCTAGAAAATTAATCCAGGTTCTTAATATTCCCCATTCAAACTATCTCCATTCTTGAAATGCAAGAGGGGAAGAGGAAGAAGCTGAGTACGAAAGTGAGGTCAAAAAAGAAGAAGAACAACAACAACAAACCCACAGTTTTTTCCTTTTTGGAGTCATGGGAGGGGAAAAAAAAAAGCAAACTATGGAAAATAGTCTAATCTTAGTGAAGAAAATGTTCCAGAAGCTTACAATTCTGCTTAAAATGCAAAGGATGGAGGGATTCTGAGGAGGCCAGACAGGTATTTCTCTCAAACCACAGTTAATGATTGTTTGCATTTCTCTTAGTCACACTGTCCAGAAAGATTTTACCTTAAAAAGACCACAGCAACCATCTTAAGAACAGACTGTCTCTGCTACAGAGATCTGCTTCTCAGTTACCACCAGTATTGCATGTGTTTACCTCATTGCATGCCCAGTCAGAAGTCAAAAGTAGTCATTCCTGCTCCAAATGGTCAAAGGTAAGAACAGCACAAAAGCAAGCTCTCATGTAATACCTTTGCCCTTGCCAAGTGGCTGCCAAGTTTGAGGCACTTCCAGCCCTCCCTCCTCCTGTGAAACCAGAGCTGAGAAGACAAGATCATCATGCAGGTAGCTGTCTAGCAAACACACACAAGCCTGTTTCTTCACAGCAGTCTCATGCTGCACACAGGCAGCCTGTTGCAAAACCCCTGAGCAATATACTTCTGCCAACCACCTACCTTGGGCCCATGTCCTCCAGGGCATTGTAACACAGAAATGTGGTAGCAGCAGTTTACATTACCTCCATATTACATCCTTGTCTGCTCATACCCGATCCTACACGACCCCTTACCAATGCTAGGGCAATTGCACCAGGGCCACACCTGAGTGAACCCCACGGGGACCTGACTGAAATTACACGCCACTATTTTCAGCCAGGTTACTTTTCAGACAGATCAGTCTTCTGTTCCTACCCACAACTCCACCCAAGACGCTGCTATAGCAGCAGAACTTGTAGGGGTACATGGGGAAGATGGAAAAACGGATGTACACAGGAAGAGAGACTGAAAATGGGAGCTACTTAGGCCATCCCCATTGCCAAAGTAAGTAACTTGGTAAGTAATTTAAGAACCATAAACAAAGATTTAACACATATGACTTCCTGAACTCTGAACCTTACTCCCTCTCCTCCATCAATCCCTGCTTCCAAGAAATCCGTAAGCCTAAACTTATTAAGCCATATTTTGAAGACTCTTCTCTCAATTGCAGTGATTGTTAAGTAACCACCCTCATATCGTCCCTCTCAAGCACACAGGGCCGTTCCAGTATAACTGTGCTAGGCAGAGGCAAATACTGTAAATTGATTGGGGTGACTAATTCATGTTTGAAATACTACATCTTGCCAGATTATTTTTATATTTCCACTTCTGCCTCGAGCAAGAACATAGAAACTGATAAAAATTCACAGAAAAATGGACAGCAAGCAAAAAAGTGGACAAAAATGAAAATGGACAAACAATAAACATGTTTGAGCCTCAGACTAAAATGGGTTTGCTCCCAGGTCTTGTCTAGCTTTAATCCCAAACCGATCTGTCCATTGTCAGCGAACAACTGGCAGTCAGCAGTCACTTAATAGTCCTCCCTTCAGTTATTTTGTATATTCCAACTTCGTCATCTCCAAGGGTTCAAACCTCTTTGCGATGATTTGTTTTCCTTTCTAGTGTGAAGAATGTGATGACAGTCAGTGCAAGAAAGCTGTATAATAGTTAATGTTGTGTAAGCACTGGAATGGTGAGAAAACTCTTCTGAGTAAACATGATCATTCCTCCAAAATGTATTTCTCCAGCTGTTAGACTCTACATGCTTGTGTGGACTATTGGACTTACAGAATACTACATCTGCAAAATGTTCATTTAACTCTATTGACTATTAAACAATGAAGTTGAATACCTCAGGATCAGATGGGTAGTCTTTTATGAAGAACACATTCCCTAGAGAGCAACTGGAAGATCTCAGCTATCACATACAGCTTTGTAAACCATTAAGGAGACAGAACATTGCCTGTTCACAATTAAGTCAACAGTAAAACTTCACTGGCATAAGAATCAGCACCAACATAAAATGAGAGCAGATCTAAAACACATGTCCAGGCCCTAACAAGATAGATTGACAGAAGGGTTCACCTGTAACTACTTTACTAGCAGTATTTCCATCCTGAAAAGCAAAGCAAATTATTTTAATAATGTACTTGCAAAAAGGAAACCCAGAAATTCTACCCCCTAAAAGCTCTTTTCTTCCCACCCACTTTGAGTGGATTTTTTCCTCTTCTTGTGTCTGTCTCATTTCTAAGGCAAGCTCCTAGCAGTTGCTTATTGAAGACTTCAGTGGTGATTCTGGCTGGCTGATGGCAGCTTATTTGTTTCAAAATAATAGAAGAAGGACACACAGTAAGAAAGATTTCTTCACAGTTTCCAAGACAGAATATGAGTAATTCCAAAGGTATCAAGAATCAATTCTGTTTGCAGTAGTGCTCTCTTCTGCTTTATTTAGAAGATATAACGGAAGAGCTAACTTAGGAGATACCAACAAAGCTATACCACACAGAAGGATCTCCTTTGCAAGGGGTAAGGATGCAATTAACATCTGTCACATAAAACAGTTAATTGTAAATTATTCTTTTCTAGTGGAGATTCCTGAATCCATTTCAACAGTTTATCAAGATAAAACAAGGGAAACAAAACAAGACAAAACCCAAACAACTCCCCCCATAATTTATTCAAATGTTTAAACTTTCTTTAAACGATAACTGAGTTTGCTGCTGACTGACATGCAAATGGTTTATAAATAACCATACACGGAGGCTTTGCTCACTTTAAGGCTTTAAACCTCAGAGAATAATCCAGAAGAAATACCAAACTGCAACTTATCATACGTAAACTACATTATTCTTGAAAGTCACAGGATATTTGGTATTTGTTCACTTTACCAATGGTAAGACCAGAGACTGTTCATGGTGAATCTCTGTGATACATGAAAATGCACAGCCTATATAAAGTTTATATTCCAGAGATCTGGATTCAGTTTTGATGCATTGTTGAAAGCTGTTGATCTTGCTCACATTTGCAAATGCTTAATAGAACCGCTGGCTTTATGAGATGATACTTATTTAATCAACACCAGAGACCCGATACCATTTGCAGATAAATCAACAGAACATTCTTGTTATTCTGGCATGACATCTGTTAGCTTTTAGAAAAGAGATTTCCATTCTTGCATGCCTAAGAATAAAAGTTCCATCAATCAAAATCATTCATTAGTTTTGTAATGCCCCTCTGCCTGACCTTCATTGCCTCATGTAACAAGCAACCTGCTGAGTCTTCTGTAAAGAACACATCTCAGTAGCCTATTCATCTAATCCACCAAACAGAAAAGGAGTAGTTGTGTTGGCCAAATTCATGCAAAAAGCATGCTTTGGTAACTAACTGAACCCCAGGATCCACACCACCTTATAACTATAACCTTCTAGCACAAAACAGGCAAGACTGCAGTCACTAGACAAGCACGCGGCTGATAACTGTGTTTAAACACGTTGAGCTTGATCATCTTCAGGCCAATTTTGTGATGAGAACAATAAAAGCAAGAATTGCTTTAAAATTACGTCCTGTAGATGCTGCTTATGATCCAGCTTCTCAAGGACTTTTACAATAATACTCTCCTTCAGGATAGGCAGCATAGGGATTATTTTACACTAGCCTGCAGCATCTGAAAACTTGGAGTCTGGTAAGACATAAAAGTAGAATTAAAATGGATTGAGTGACTTCAGCTAAGTCTCTGGTGAGCATTGATTCATGTTGCAAAACTACTGCTGAGAGAAGGTTGGCTCTAGCTTTTGAAGTGGCCATAACACAGAGACTACTCTGGTCTGAACTTCCATTATATATTAATAGCATCTGAAGGAGATTTTGTAATGGAACTAATCTTTTCACACCTTGACCCATATATTTTTCCTTAACCAACAGGAGACATTTAATAGATTAGACTATTAACTATTACTCTAGTCCAGACCTGCACCATAAATCCTTGAGACAACATTTTCAATTAAGACAGCCTGAAATGACCTGTTTTTCAATGTCCATGATCTGATACAGCTGTTTGGTTTAATTTATTATTCTAGTCATGAAGCCTGTTAAAATTAGATGGCATATCAGAATCTAAAATAAACATCAGGACAAACCCTGGAATTATATAGCCTTGCTTCTTTCCCAGACCTCTTGACCTCCTTTTCCTAAACCCAGCCTGATCAAGGATCTCTCTAGGCAGATTTCACAGATTTTTGTATTAGCAGCATGAAACTACCAAAAATGTCTGTCAGGAGAAAAGTAGAGGCTACCACAGATTGAGAGGCAGTGACAAGAACTGGAAACAAGAACTAGACAGAAACAGGTTAGAGTTTTTAGACTGACAAGAAAGATTCACCCCTTCAGTATTAATTCTGGAGGCATTCAGATTGCTTTGTATTGGAGGAGGTATATTAATTCTTTCATCCCTATCTCAACCCAGTTTACACTGCAGATCTTTCACCAAAAACTTGCAGTTATAGCAAGGAAGAATAGAATGGCAGCAGGTTTTATTTTACTGTCTATCATTCACAGTAATATACACACACTGGTTTTGTTTAGTGACTTTAAAAATGCAGTAAAATCTATGGAGAGCTGGACATCTAAAACTCCGTATCAGGAAAAACAATTTCATGTTTTGTTCTTCTGAAAACATTAATGAATGATTCTTGTCTCAGTTAATTTTACATTCATTTTTCCACTCTTCCAGACCCTTCATATATGCCAAATGTAACAATATGGCTTAGCCTCAGACAGACTCCAAGGCACTGCACCAAGAACCGTTAACTGTTTTGAAATATGATCTCATTCTGCTTTTTTCTTATTGCTTAACCAGTTTCTCATCTCACGCTCTCTCTCCCACATTCAATGAAAAAAAAAAGCCTCTTGTGAGGAGCTTTGTCACAGGCTTTTTGAAACACGATCTCTAAATAAAAAGTTGCTGCAAAGATGTAGACTACGCTGAAACTAAACAAAAAAGGAATCAGAAGACCAACTGACTCATTTTCTGCCACACATGTAAGCTATGCCTTGAGAAAGTCAGAGATCAAGAAGTCTTTGATAAAATGGGGGCTGTAATTTAATGATTGGTACCAAGTGAGAACCAGCTTCACCACCCTGAAAAGAAATTGTTCACGCAAATCAGACACTAGCTCCCAGCAGACCTTCCTTGTCCAAGTCATTAAGACTCTCCCTCCTACTACTATTAGTCATGCTGAGTATTAATATTATTCATTGTTACTCATAGTTTACTCTTTGAATAACCTCATTAATTTGAGTGAGACATCTGCAGTAGGAGGTAGTAGATAATCTGTGCATTTGTATATGCATGCATGTCTAATTAAAGGCTATCAAATGAGAAGACTGAGTTTCCCTTGCTGACTAAGCTGATCCTTAAAAGTCTGGACCCAGAACTGAAAGTATTTGTGGCTGCTGCTGGACATGTGCTAAGTCAAGGTTTCAAAAGTACCTGCAGCAGAATCACAGCAACTTTCTTGAGGATAGTGCAAAGTTATAACAGCCTTCCACCCTGAGGGTCTACTGTGTGAAAGAAGGTTGGAAAGGGACGGCTGCCTGTCCCTCAGTACTTCCAAAAAGCATGATAGTAACAAAGCTAGCAAGCAGATTCAGAAGAAAGTGCACACAGCTTGATACCTCACAGACCACTCTTCCATTTATTCCTGCTCTTTTGTGGATCCCAATGATTTTCAGAATATTTTTCCTCTGCAGGTCTTCCTTCTTCCAAAACTAGAAGAAAAAAGGCAAACCAGTTAACCATTCACTATAACTGTACTTTATCCTGCTCTGTAGGCATCCTGTGATAAGATCATCTCAGAGAAAAGGGCAGACTCTTCTTAGAGTAAGGGGCCTATAAGTGCACTTCAAATAAATCATACAGGTCATAAATAACTCAAGTGTTGAAGCTTTTATTTTTTAAAAAGGAGAGTTACTTTTCTCAGTGATTTCAGTACCTTTCAAAACTTCATGTATTACAACATTTATTCTTTAATTATAGTTTAAAGAGGAAAATTCTTGTGATAACTTTCTACAGAAAAATACGGGGATGGCAGTGCTACAGGCAGCAGGAGGGTAGAGGGATATGCTGTCTGAAAACAGGACAATGAGTCAGAAAAGCATGACAGATGTCTGCTCTCTAACCATTTCCTTCAAATGTTTAAAGGAATTCCTGCTATGGATGAGAATTATAACTTTTAACTCTTTCCCCATGCCTTCCCCTCACTCCCCTCCCTCAAGCAAAGATTACTAGCACAGCTACAAAGTCATCACCCATCCTGTTTTCTCAGCACTACCCACCTCATCTCTGTGAAAGCCAGCTGGATCAGGCAATGCCTGTGAAGCCAGGCTCCTAATCCCATCAGGGTAGGGTGATAGCAATCTGGAAGCAGCAAGGCGGGACACCTTCTCAATACTACCACCCACAGGAAGAACTGTACTCAAGTGTTTACAGACTGCAAGCCTGTCTGTTCCCCTGTCCTGGACAAGGAGCAGGAAAATAAGGATAGCATCAGACTGTGCTGTTTAGTGGCTAGCCCTGTAAGAAGCAGACCCAGGCTTTCCCCCAGCTCCCTGGAACACACCTTGAATGTTAGCCCCATACTACTGAGTTTGCTCAGTTTCATGCACTGGACAAATTGTGGTTCCCACTTCATGTTTGTCTGAAGCCAGGGTAAAACCTTGTTCAAGACAGAGCCACAGGCTGGCATGACAGCTGAGGTGAGTTTAGGGTATCACAGAGTCAGAGGCAACAGCTCTTTTGCCACCAGATCCCACTTAGCGAGTTCCCATGATCAACAACATCCCACTACTGGATGCACCTGATAAACATGGGCCCCTCTTCTACCTGCACAACCTACTGCACTGGCAACCTTCCCTGCTCACAGTGTTTGAGGTACACATTTGAGAATAAATCAGGCAGCAGCACACTGAATGATACAATGCTGTCTTCTTCCTCAAACTGTAAACATGAACCCCTGCAGCTGGGGACAATTTTAGTCACCACAAGCTCTTAAGAAATAGCAGCCTATGCCCTTCCCTCAGCACTGGTGGTGTATTTTGCTCGATATACAGGCAACATGCTGAGACTGGGGAAGGAAACATTTATCTCCTCCTCAGCAGAGTCAAACTAGAGGCAGGCACCATCTTATCCAAAACAATGAGTAAAGTGATCCTACCATTGACTGAGTTATCAAATACTTCCTTTCTGTCTGATAGACTTCTTAACACACAAGGAAGGGTGGAGTTCTTCTCACACTTCCAAGTATTATCAGAGGTACATTAAACATATTGATTGGTAAGGTGTGGTTCCAGTCAACATGGATTGCAGTGGCACAAAAACCCTCCACCTCCTCCCCTTCCAAGAGCTCAGTCATAATCTCACAGAGATTGATCAAGGCTGACATACTTTAGCTTTACTAAAAAAAAAAACCAAAAAAACCCCCAAACAAACAAGCAGTTCCAGGGCATTTCCAAATGATCAGCATAAGAACCGGAGTCTACAGGACAAAAGCAGGAACTTCCACACTTGTAGAAATCAGGCCCTCATTGTTATTACTTTTCAGAATTCTGTATATTCAAACATGCTTCCAGTCATCTCGGTCAGAAAATTCAGAACTCCTCTATTTCTCTGTTTGAGAAACAGAGGTAACAGTTATTTACCTATCACATAAGAATGTAATGAAGAAATATTAGGTAACATCTGTCTCCTATATCATAAGTCGTTGCACAAGTAGCAAGGAGTATTAAGACTTACATTTAAAAATAAAAAATAAAAATGTCATTGCATGTTCTGTCTTCTACAAATACAGCTGTGGCAATTCTCATGGATATAATAAAATGATCTGTTACAATCTGTTATGAAACATAAGGGGTCCAATGAACAAATACTTTTTAACAGGAAAAAAGCCCACCAAACCCAGTTTAAAACTATCTCAATTTTGCTCATGAGAAATGCTGGTCAGCCCTACTCCCAGTTACTGGTAAGCAAATGGCAAAGCTTCCATTGACTCCAAGGAGAGAGCGCTGGGACCTTGAGGCTATATATTTTAAGTTACTGATATTCACAGGAATTTCCCTGTGAGCGCAAATGTCATACAGTAACCACTGGGCAAGAATAAAATGGTGACATTATTACTAGTGCAGAATAATGGTTCATGATCTTTGCACTGTGCCCTATAGTGCAAATGTCACTACGTTTATTAAGATATTTCTTTTCCTTTGTGTTTGAGGGTATGGATCACAGCAGAAATGATTTTTATTTTTGCAGTGACCTTTGCAAAGCTTGCACAGCTAGATTATGTTGCGGTAATGGGACAACCCAAAGGTCATGAAACATTATTCTGCCCTACTAACTATTAGAAATGTGATGGGAGTTAGAAAAGGTATCTGTCCTCAGGGCCAGTTTTTCTAGTCTTCCACCTTTGGAGACCTGGGTTCAATATTGGCCACGTCAGTTATAAGCTGGAGGCTGTTAAGAGTCCTTGTTAACATTTCAACAGTTAACTGAAGGCTATGCTTCCTGACTTGATGAGGTTCTCTCTTTAGATACTACTGAATCATCCAGACAGTAAATTTAATAATTATGTTTATACTGAGGGAAGTGAGAGCCGATTTTCAATTGCAAAGGCAAATGCTGCCATCACCTTAAGAAAACAACGTGAAACTATAAAACCAGCCTGAGGGCGAGGAAGAGGCACTATCCTGGATAACACTGTCAAAAAATCTCCTAACACGGCTACGCATGGCTTGTTGGCAGGAGACTGTGCTTGATATTTCACAGTGATTGTCAAAACATTAGATTATAATGACGAGTAGAGTACTATAGCATTAGTCCTCCACAGAACTAAAATATAGTGCATGAAAAGCAAGGCAATTTTTTTTTCAGAGCATTAGTGTACCTTCTATGATTCTATGATTTGTGTAGCAGATAGTAAAGTGAACAGCAACACCAGCTAATGTGTATAAATAACTGCAAAATATGTGTATTTTCATCACAATGTTGTTTAGGGGCACTGGATGCAAAGTGGCAACTGAAAACAAAAAAGTAAAATCCAAGCCTCAAAACCACATGGAAGACAAAATAGGCAGTGATGAGACACTAAGGAAGCAGAAGCAAAAGTTGGTATATCCACTGATGAGTTCAAACTGTCCTGTTGATTCATGCATAAGCAACATGAGGTGAAGTAGTTGCAGCAGAAAGAACAGGATTCCCGGGGCTGACACATGAATTAGAAAAGTATTTGCCTCCTTTGCTTCAGAACGTCCCGTTCTGGCACTGCCACAACATGTCACTTTGAAACCAAAATGGCATTGAGAATTACACAAACGTGGGCATGTGGTTAACCCTGCTGGGGCTTGTTACCATGATGTAACCATCTCATTTTTTTTCCTCGGTGTTTTGTGTGCCAGGATTAAAAATTTTTTACCATTTTTAGCCTTGAGGCCTTAATTATATTTGCATTTTGCTGGTACAACAGTATTTTATGCTACCTAACAAAAAAGCACCTTTTCATGTCTCTGCAGCAGTAGCTGCATCACCTGGTTCTTCACATGAAGCCAATGCTGTAAACATCTTAGATATTCCAGTATGATAGAAACAGGGAAGAAATGCACTGGGAGAAATGAACCAATGGCAATTTCACATTTTGAGAAAACAAGAGGAATGTGTTTAGGGAGCTAGACTTTTAGGAAGCTTCAAGGTTGCCAGTAGAATTCCATCTAGGATTTTTACTTTGTTCTTAAAAAAAAAATTAACAACATTTGTTACATAAAATAACTCTAAGAAGATCAGATATAAAGCAGGAAAGGAGGTAACCTGAGGAAATAGGTTAGTTC